>ML685771.1:4466960-4563907 GCA_007922175.1 Pelusios castaneus
GGGAGCGCACGGCTGCCCGCCCTCCCTCCCACCCAGCGGTGATTACCATTTTTCAATTTGCGATTCTTTAGAGAATCGGGGGTTTACTGGTGTAAGACTAAGGAGGGGCTGGGATTGTTCAAGCCATGGGGCTTCTTAGGTGGGAAGGAGTGTGGTGGTAGCTGGAGTCCACCCAGACCCCATCCCTGGGCTGGGGAGTGATGAGCCAGACCTGCCTCACAGGTGCTGAGGTAATTGGGGCCTGAGAGAGAGCCCGGCTTAATTAGCCTGTGGGGAACAGCTGGCTCCTGAAGCCACCTAATATACAAGAGGGCTGAGGAAGGGCACATAGCATTGCACAAAGAAAAGGTGTGTGAATTCTCTGTCTGAGGGAGGAAACACAGTGTCACAAGTACCTGGATCGTGCACATTTGCAGTGGTGTTACAGCCAGGTTGGTCCTAGAAGGAGAGAGGTAAGAGTAATCTCTTTTGACAGACCAACTTCTGGTAGGGTAAGAGATGAGTTTTCAGGCCACACAGAGCTCTTCTTCAGGTTCCTCCACCTTGTCTAGATCGTCGATAGCAGTTTTTGTCAGTGGCCCACTGAGTACTTTACTAAGGAGGTCAGTGTCATGACTTTCATCCCCATTTTACAGATGGAGAGACTGAGGCATAGAGCAGTGACGTGACTTTACCCAAGATCCTCAACAAGCCAGTAGCAGAGCCAGGAATACAATCTAAGTCTCCAAAGTCCCACCCAGTTCCCAGTCTTGTAGGCCACATTATCTAAAGAGGATTGCCACAGCACAGTCTTTCTCTCCCCCCCCGCCCCAGAGTAACCTTCTGCAGTGTAATGGCACTCCAGCCTCAGTTTCCCTCCTGTAGCATCTCCAGAATCTAAGGGCAAATAGCCCCCAGGAGGTTAATTTATTAGCAAAGTCCTATGTGCATGCGTTACAACAAAATAGGTTTACTGAGTCCTGCTGCTGTGCAGGGGGCTGTATTTGAGTACTTTTCAAGGGCCCTACGATTAAGCCCAAACACCAGAGTTCAAGATGTCCCTGGCATAATCCAGCCAATACATGGAACATACAGCGCTGGCCTCCCTTCCTGGGCCTCAGCTGCCTACCACAGCCTTCTCCTGTCCTTGTACCAGGAAAGCCACCCCAACCCTTCTAGCTACGGTACAACAATGTTCTTCCCCACAAGGACCCCCAAAGCCTCTCTGCTGAGCGCAGCCTTGTTCTCCCTCCTGACGGACCCTCTGCGTCCAGTTCTCCAGCCCCAGAGATGTTGGCACTGAGAACCTCTTCTGCCATCAGCCCTCAATTCTGCCAGTTGAGATCAGCCAACAACGTCCCCGCTCCCATTTCTGTTCTTCTCCCGAGATCAGCTGCTGCTCTCTAGCAACTCCCACCTTCTCCTCTTCAGCTTTCTCTCCTGGGTTTCTTCAGGCACCTTCTGCCCACAAACCATCTGCTTGTCTTGTACTCACCTGTCAGGGTAACCTTGGCCAGCAGCATGACTCCCTTTCCCTTCCATGCATCTGTTGAGTGGAGGGGGGAGATGATGCTCTCTATAAATACCAGGGAGGGAGAGGAATTATGTAAGTTCAGTGCCAATGTGGACACAAGAAGAAATGGACATAAACTGGCCACCAGGAAATTTAGACTTGAAATTAGATGCAAGTTTCTAACCATCATAGGAGTGAAGTTCTAAAATAGCCTTCCAAGGGGAGCTGTGGAGGCAAAAAACCTAGCTGGCTTCAAAACTGAGCTGGATAAATGTATGGAGGGTCTGGTACGATGGGACGGCCTCGTTTGGCAATTGACTGACCTCAGGTGCTGGCATTAGGTATCCCAGTGGCCTGTGATAGGACTGTTGATTGGGGAGGATCTGAGCTATTACAGAGAATCCTTTCTTGGGCGACTGCCTGGTGAGTCTTGCCCACATGCTCAGGGTTTAAGTGATCACCTTTTTGGGGGTCAAGAAGGAATTTCCCCTCAGGGGAGACTGACAAAGTCTGTAGCAGTTTTTCACCTTCCTCTGTGGCATGGGGCATGACTCACTTGCTGGTGGATTCTCTGTACCTTAAGTCCTCTGTGATCTGAGGACTTTAATAACTCAGTCCTAGGTCAGAGGTTTATCAGAGGAGTGGGTGGGTGAGGTTCTGTGGCCTGTGTTGTGCAGGGGGTCAAACTAGATGATCATATTGGTCCCTTCTGACCTTAGAGTCTATGAGCGGCTGCTGCAGAACTTGTGTGGAGCGTGCCAGATGAGCCAAGGCATCTCTGTGCACAGCTTGCGCACTCCCTTTCTATTGTGGCTCCCCAGTAAACAGCAGGATCACCAGTTCTGCTCTGCTATGGGCCTGCTGGGGGGCAAGAATGAGCCAGGAATTAAACCCCATGGAGTCAAATTCATCCCCAGTATAAGTCTGCTGACTCATTCCAGGAATGAATTTGGCCTGTGCACAATACAGAACTAAAGCAAGGCATAAATAAAAACATATTTTGCATAATGCCCAGATGCAGAGAAAAGTAACATAAGGAGCCCTTAAGGGGAGGAGGAGAATCTATATCATATTTCACATGGAGGTTTCTTTTATCACGCTAAGTACCAGATTCCAAATCAGTTTCAAATGGTAAGGTTGGAACATAGGGCCGGGCTCCCAGCTGGTGCAAACTGGCCTAGTTCCAGTGAAATCTAATGAAAGGCCCAGGCTTTTCCACTGAAAATGCAAACGATAGCATTATTTATAGAAAAGGAATCGGCAGACGAAGGCGGCACAGCGCTGTAAGAGTTCCATGCTTTTGTAGCAATAATTTGTTTTTAACTTCAGTGTGGGACCATACCCGTCTTTGGAGAGTTGCAGTCGTCATTTCTTCCATCTGTGATGCCTGTGGACGTGATCAAACTTGGCTCGTGCTGGTGCATGTGACGTGACCCCCTGAAGTCTGTATTTATCATGAGTGCAGGCCTCTCGAGGCAGAGTCGATTGTAGTACAGCCCCAAAACCCCAGGTTTCGTTAAAGTGATTAAATTGTTGACCTGCCCCCAAGAATGATGGTGTAAGATGGGACTGCCCGGACTTGTGACCCAAACAAAAAGTTTCACGGGGTTCACTCCCCAGACCCCTGCAATGAAAGCGATAGAGATACAAATAAAATCAAGAAAGTTGTGGGGAACAGGAAAGGAGCTGTTGAAAAGAGAAGCAGTGGGAGAGACAGCAAAGGGGATCTCTCGCAAGACTAATGCTAATTCATATTTAATTATTTATATTGCACTTTTAAGGTTCAAAGTGTCCTCCCAACGTTAGCCCTCAATCAATACTTATCTGCTCCTTCTAGAGTTATCTTCACCTGCCTAAAGAGAGAGACTGTGATGGAGGAAATCACGTTTTGCATTCTCTATGCAGGCGTATAAATGGCTATGCAGCATGCTGGGTGCCAGACACGCAGGGCCACAAACATTTGTCCCAGAAATAAGCCAAAATAAAATCAGCACTTGCCATTTCTCAGCCAGTTTGTGAATGGGCAAAAAGAACAACACCTGGCGATGGCTGGAGGAAAAAATGTGAAGAACAGTTCCTCTTTCTGCTGTATGACGCAGCCAGAGTTAGAGTCACTCCCTGCCTTGCGTGGCTTGTTAGAACACACATGAAAAAATCAACTAGGATACTTATGGAAGTCAGCAATCTCAGAGCTTGATTTGGAGTCAGCCACCTTCCCACCCTGCTCTCTGGTGTCATCTCTCCCCATGAAATATCTTAGCAGTGTGTTTAAACCACTCTACAGCCTTCTGGAAAGAGAGAGAGTGAGTAAATTGTTCAAACTCACCTCAATGACTTTGGTGGCTCACTCTCATTGATTTTCAATGGGGTTTAGGTGCCTAAGGCTTTTAGATGCTGCTGAAAATTTCTCCAGTCTTTAGTCCCTCAGTAAATCATCATGCAGAGCTAGGGTGCTATGTACAAATGTGAAATAATCCTAGAAAGACAGGGATCTATTTAATGTCTTTTATCTGCAGAAAGTCACTGTCTGAAATAAACTATCATTTGCTCCTGAAAAACTATATATAATGAATTCACTGGCCAGAGGTGTTCTGGTCACTCACGAAACAGACCAAAAAGAATGTGTGACCCTCTTTTTGAAATACGGAGTCTTTTTATCTGGGGGGAAATCTAGCAGTGGCTGTGCTCAGAGATAAAACAAGAGATTAACAAATACATATGGAAGAGCATGAGACCTGAACAACCCTACCTTCTAAAACTATTAGAAATCCTTTAAAACCAAACGCTGTGTTTCATCAGGCTGCACATGGCTATTAGCACGTACATGCTCTGCAGATGAGTAAGGAATTAAGTGCCCGAGGCAGTGGCTAAGGAAAGCAAATGAAGAGAAGGCTCTAGAATAGTAACAAAAAATCCCCACCATGCCTTAGATTAAAACAACCAGCAAAAATGTTCAGGTGGTTTTGGAGAGTCATCTCTTTATCACTTCCAGGCAAACTGAATGGTCACTTAAAAGTAAAGGAGACCCCAGAAGGATTCATAGAGCTTAAAGCCAGAAGGGACCATTATGATCATCCTTCATAGACTAACAAGGAGTCCAGTGGAACTTCTAAAGACTCACAAATGTATTTATCGCATGAGCTTTCGTGGGAGAAAAATCCCACTTCGTCGGACGCTTTGAATACAAGGGTGATATTGCGGCAATTCAAGTTTGCAAATGATCCTCGTTAGAGGCGATAACGGCTAGAAGTGCTTCCTCTATTGACGTAAAAAATTCTAAGAGCCAGTGTCTTCAGTGCTGACTCCTGATTCTCTTCCTGGCTCCTTCAGCTGCCCTAAAATATGCCATCTGCAAACAGCCAGAATACAGCTCTCACCAGCCACTGCTCCTATCTTCCCTGCCGCCAACATATGCCTACACCAGGAGTAGGGGAAAGTGGTGTCAGAACCGTCTCAACCACTTTCATGCCCACTGGGAACTGCCCCATGGGAAGACAGGAACCCTTTGCATCACCAGAGAATCGGGCGCAGAGATGCTCAGAGCCCAGCCCCACAAACAGGCATGTAAGCCCCTCAGGTTACTCACGCATAGATGCGTCTGCAAGCACAGATCCCAAATTATCAGATTAGAATTGCTTGACCGTAGGCAGAGGAAATATGATCGTTGTCTATCATGTAGTCAGAACAGTGTTTGCCATTGATACCCTCTTCTCACTGCCGGTTTAGAAAAATGTCTGTTTAAAAAAAGAATCTATTGCATTTAGATAGATCTGAAAACAGCACCATCAAAGTGGCTCACTCCTGACTTCTTTACATTGTTTTGTTAATTTCTGCATAAGGGTTACAAGAACTCTCCTAACTTGCTTCAGTTTGTGGTGGTGTGATGATGTGGGGGGCATGTCGACTCGATTTCCTGGCATCCCATAGTCTTCACCTCGTTAATTTAAAAAAAGAACGAGAGAATCCTTCTGACAAGGGCAGCCTTGACCCAGACCGCACGTGAAAGTCACTTTTGAGGTTCTTACTATCTTTAGCCTGCTGGCTCTTCAGCCTGGGTAGACGGAGAGTGAGAACCGGCAGGTGCTTGCCTCTGGGTTTAGTTCCCTTTGTTACCCAGCGATGCAGCTGAAGAGGGTGTCACCCTACCTCCTGCGTGGAAAGACAAAAAACAAACCTTTAAAATACAGAAGGGAGATGTGAATACGTCCAGGAACACGTCTTGGATAATTTTCTAGAAGCTGTGATCAGCCATGGGTCTCAACCTACCAAAACAGGATTGAAAGCAAAGGATTGTGGGATTTGGGTCCCAGAGTGATTTTTGTGGGCGCTGTGTTGATTGCAGATTTAAAAAGATGGGGGGCTTATGGGCAGGGCCAGATTAAGGTCCTGCGGGGCCTGGGGTGTCCACTCTTGTGTCCCCCTCCCCCCCAGCAGTGGCAACCTGGGGGTAGGGGCATGTTACTTGATTGAGGGTGGCTGGGGTCAAAATCCTTTCCTTTTGAGGTCTTGTGGCTCTTAATTAAATTCAGTCAAATCTGGCACATTTTCGGCTCACAGAAGCATGACTGGCATTCAGCAAAGAGGCTGCCACGATGGCTCGATCTGCAATTGGCTTCAAAGACTGGGTGTGAGTGGGTGTCCTGTGAAGCCGGAAGTCAGGCAATGGGACCCACTCGAAGGTCCGGCTCGTTGGGCAGGGGCAGTGGCTGTATTGGCAGCCTACATACAACTTTTAGATCCATGCAGCCGATCAAAACTCTCGTGTTCTGCCTCTCACACCATTGCTCGGCTGTCCCAAGAATAGAACAAAACATTGGGATCAGCATTTAGTTCCGAGGGGCTGAATTATGCCTTTACTCAGCAGCAGCAACTTATCAGAAAGGCTGTTGGGGCGTGGGTGCTTATGTCACTGTATTTTTTTTCTTATTCACTTAACTTCTCTCCCTTGAAGTCATTTCAGAGGCAGTGAGCAGAAGGAAGCAAACACCAGGGTTCTGCGCTTCTGTGGTTTCACCAGCAGAATCACATATTGAGACAGCCCACTGGCTTTCTGCATTTCCTCTCCAGCAAAAATGACATTTTGTCTTGTCTTCAGCAGTAGAAAGACCCATTCCTGCCACACAAAACAGTCTCTGCCACAGGAAATAGGAAGCGACTGCCCTTTACCTGAGCTTGCATATGTGAACTACTCGCTGCAACATTAAAATGTGCAGCTTTACAGCAAAATGCAGGGAAGAAAGGAAATCTCACGGCCATTCAGTTGCTCAGCCTAGTTTAAAAAAAGACACCTGAAATATTGTTTTGTTGTTAGGGGAATCTGGATCGTGAAAATGCTATTTTTCTAATAAGCAGCAGAAATTGCTATTATGGACCTGCACTGCTGTATATATGTATTTGCCTCCTAGAGAAGAGGGTTGGTTTTATGGTTCAAGACAAACTGGCACTCAGGAAATTCAAATTCAGTTCCTGCTTCTGATACAGACTCCCTCTGTGACCTTTAGCAAATAATTTAACCTTGCTGTGCTTCAGTTCCCGTTCCGTAAACTGGGATAATAATGCTTTTCTTTCACCCTTAGCCAATTTAGATTGTGAAGTCTTCTGGACAGGGAGTGTCTCTTACTATATATATGTACAGCAGCTCCCACTGTGGGGCTCTGCTACTGACATACCAATAAGAAATAACAATATAAAATAACCCCCCAAATAAGCATAATGCAGCTTTGCCACTCGACAATGAGATCTTGCCCCGGCCTCCTGAATTGTTAACTACAAATGTCTGAACAGAAGAACTGAGTGAAATATTTATAGCAAAGTTTATTTGGTTTGGGGGTTCCCCCCCCCCATTATAAAAACTTCTCTCTTTTTCAGTTTGCAAAATGTTTGTGAAGCTGGAGCGACGTAAAGAAAATCCTAAGTTTTGCAATGAACTTTCACAAGAAGTTTGTTTGTTTGTTTGTTTGAGAAATGTATGTTCTGTTGCTGACCGCAAGGAAGTTTGAATGGTTTATGAAATGTCCTTTTACATTCGGGGCAGTTTTACTTGGGGGGACTCCTCAGGCCGGGTGGGTTGTGTGGTTGCAATTGGCCACAAGAGAGTTGGCCTGGGTTCTCGCCGTTGTGTGGGGCCAGCAGGGCCCGCAGAAGCCATTTTGGATTCCCCTCAGAGGCCTGGGGCAACAGCATTGTTTCGTATGCTGGCTCTGTCATGGCTAGGCGAACTCTCCAGGGCAGCCGGAGGGAGCAGCTCTGTGCTACCCCTGCGGCACTGAGAGGAAGAAGAGGGGCATGGTTCATGGCTACCACCCCTGAGGAGAATGCAAAACCGGAGGAGAGTCAGTGACCACCTCACGTGGCACTTGAACCCCGTAGAGCAGGCGAGCCCATTGACCACACCCACCAGAGGCAGCACCCTTCTCTGCAAGGACCGGGTACCAGGTGGCACCTGGGGTGCGCAGGGGCCAATAGTTATGTGGCGCAGGCAGGATTACAGTCGGCCCTGCCCCGCCCTGCCTCACACACACGCTTGTTCCAGCCCACTTGTCCGAAGCACAGTTTACAGTCAGGGGGGTCTCCAAGTGGGAGAGCAGAGGCGGGGTCAGCGACTGGCCAGGAAGCAGAGGCCTGCCGTGGATCTGAGCTGCAGGGTTTCACCCTTTGTCTGCACCGTGGCAGGGTGGGCCGGTGCATTCTACTCTGCTTGGCTTCGCTGGGTCTCACTATCTCCCCTGCTCTTTATAGCCATGCTCACTGTCTGTACCCTGGTGGAAAGATTTGCTAGCAGCTGCCCCTAAGGCTGCCGGCGCCTCCCTTTGGCACCCTGCCCTGGCCAGATCCTGGTGTGAGGGATGTACGAGCTACTTCTAGAGATGGCACCAGAAGGTATATACCCCTGGCTGCGTACGGTGCATGTGGTGTTCTTGTGGATGTGACTGACTGCGTGTTATCTTCTCAGCCTGTGCGTTGTTCCATGGCGTTCCAGTTACGGATGAGGTGTCCAATGTGCAATATTGCAGGATGCAATAGAAGTGGATTTTTCAAGTTCCAAAAAATGTGTGGGCTCTTGGAATTTCACTGGGGATGGGGAGAGGGAGTGAAATTTGAAGGACTCAAAATGGATAAGAACCAGATTGGGGAAGAATGTTGTGCAAAAACATCCACCGACTTCCTTCAGCTGTGCCCAGTGGTAATAACTGAACTGAACTTCACTTCCACGGGCACCAGTGACTCATGTTCACGGGTGAATATGGTAGTGAACATGGGCCCACGCTTGCCTCCACCAAGTCAGTGACAGAAGTTTTTGGACTTCAGGGGGGCAGGATCTGGCTTTAGAATGTCAGCGTGACAAAGCGAGAGTTAGATTTGCATCTTTTAGTAGTTTTCAACTAACACAGGATATTTTGTTCCTCGCAGGAAGAATAACGTAGACAGGGAGGAGTAAATAACAGTGGCAAATTATGGCACCCCGCTGCAATGGCTTAGTGATGGGGGTGCCGGAAGGGTGGAGGTAAGATTAAGACCACTTACCCCTGGGGAGCAGGTAGGTGCGTGGCACGGTCCAAGCAGCACTTTTCCCCTCAGACTTCCACAGTGTTTTCCCCAGGAATTGAAACTGGGGGGGAGGGTTGGAATTTACAGGGGGGGGGGGCTATATGGCACCATAGTAAAAACTGAAAAGTGGTTCATGAATGACCATTTTATTAGATGATCACACAACGTTGGCTATTCAATCCTTCTGTAAAGCACTATATTTACATCCTTCGGGATTTTTTGTTATAATTTTGCACAACTTCGTTAATGAACTTCTCAAATGCAGTGCGTTCATCTTCGGTGGCTTCTCGTGTGTCTGGTATTTCCATTCCTTCAATTGATATGCTCCTTAATTCATTCACATGATTAGGCAGAAGGCAGCTTCTTTCAGAACACAAAATTCAGTGATGGGAAAGAACGCTAGATGGCCATTGGTCAGATCCAGTATGGCCATTCTAACGCTCTTACGTAAAAATTAATTAAAATATAACAATTTTTAAGTACAGAAAATATCCAAGATAACGACCTCTCGAGGTAGTGATTATGTGAGATAACGACCTTGGCAAATAAAGCATTTTAGAAATCTTGGCCTACTAGGAAACAGTTATATAAGTTTCCCAGTCACAATCTAGCATTCTGGAGCAAAGCCACTAACCCACAGTGAGATCATAAATTTGTTAGTCTTTAAAAGTGCTATTAGACTCCTTGTTTGTTCAACAAACAAATGTTCCGTTAACCTGCCTTGTTGTCCTCCTTGTCCCTACGGGAGGGAGACCCACCGTTCAGAGGTGCTTTCACAAGAGTTCACCTTCCAGAGAAAAGGCAGTAGCACCTTGCTGGTTCCTCCAGCTGTTGGGCGCGTTGTTCTTCACTACTTCACTCAGTCACCTTTGAGGATATAGTCTCCTTTTCCACACTTTGTGTGACTCGACTTCTGTGATTTTAGGTCTCCGTGAGGAAACTTATGCTGATGCAGGCTGGAAGTCTCCACAAAATAGTTACTTTCCCACACTCCAGATCTAAGCACTAGCACTTACACCTGATTATCTCAGATTTCGGGTATAATGGTCCTTAAAATAACAAAAGACTCTATACGGAGCCTGACTAAGGAGGACAAGCTCTATTTGACCAGCCCAATACTTGTTAAAAGATAGAGCTGATTGCTAATCAGATACTGCTTGTAAGGGAGAGCCCCCAACAGCAAGCAAACATCTGTCCCCTTCCCCCCCCCCAACTGAGAAGCAATCCTATACGGCATCTGAACCTCCTTAAATTTGTTAGTCTTTTAAAGTGCCACCAGACTCCTTGTTTGCTTCCCTTACTTCTTAGTGAGTTCAGTTCAGTCCTTTCCAACTAGTGACTAAATTGGTATAACACGGTGTTACTAGCTGACAACTGGGAGGGTGTTGGGAAATTCAGGGGGGGTATATTAGGGAAATCCCTCCAAGTCACAATTGAGTGCTTAACGGCCTTTAATTTGCAACTCCATACAAGAACGATCTCATTCTGCTCCTATGAGGCAAAAGTGGAAGCACCCCCTCGTGGACACACGTGTGTTCTTTCTCTCCATCACACACTCACACTCGTGCAGTGCTAGTGAATCCCAAGCCTCCTTGTGGTTTAGTTACGTTAGCTTACAAGAAACTGGGCATTACTTCTGACAGAAGCCTTTCTTTTCTATTCCAAAAAGTTCTTGGCTACTTAAGAACATGCTGCCAAGGTGGAAGTACTTTGGGAGTTGCATATGAATAGCACTGTGTATGTGCTATGCGACAAAGATTATTACTGACACACAAAAAAATCTTCTATTTGTGTGGAATAACTTTGCCGTCTGATTATGCAATTTATGACATACAGTGCCTGCCAGCTAGCTTACTAAAGCTGTTAGCTTCTTCTTGCCAGAGTGCTATGACCACTTCCTCGTAATTAATGAAACATTGATTCTGGGAACAGGATCTGCATTTCTTTAGAACTTGTAGGAAAGAGAGCCAATTTCGTCTTAAAGACTGAGGCCTGGGCTACACTGCTGGTAACATTCAGCAGCAGTGGATGGGAGTTACGCAAGCGAGACAGAGTAGCTGTAACTTCTACACACCGTCTTCACTGCGCAGTGCCGACAGGAAATGGGTTTTCACTGACACAGCGCTGCACCACTTTTTACTTTGACTTCCAGATCAACTGGGTGTGTATTTACTGGATAAATCAATCTGCTGGTGGCAAATTTGCCACTATCACTGTAGACAGAGCCACAGATTTTAGCCTCATAGGGGAAATACCGAAGTGCAAAGAGAGAAAAGGAAAAGCCCAAATTAGTTTCATGATATCAGTAAGTGATATAATAAATTTCTCAATTCATAGTGAGTTTTCACTGAAACCTGACAAAGTTTCTATCTCCCCTCTTCTCTGATCTATCTAGAAACACTCTTTGCACAGGGCAGGGTAGTGGGGCTGGAGTGGGGAAGAGAAAGAGGAGATAGCTAAGCATTTCCACATCTGGGTTTGGAAAGATTTGGAGAAAGAAATTCATTTCAGAGTTCCCCCAAAAGTTACTTGTTTCTCTCTCTCTCTCAAGTCAGCAATATGGTCATGAGCGAGAGAGACACATACACACACACACAGCTTTTTTTTGGGGGGGGGGGGGGGAAGGTGCTGGTATTCGGCCAGGGACCTTGGGCTGCTGTGGTGTCAAGAGCCGGCACTGCATTGCTGTGGAAATATATATCCCATGTGGTCTTGCTGCAAAATGCAGCAGGAAAAAAAAATAGTTCCAAAAGATCTGTAAACCCAGGAAGTATAGCTGTCTGATTGCTGATTTAGGTACTTACCTACTTCTGCATTTGCTTCTTGGAAGAGTGAAACTGAGGTGTACACCCCTAAGAGATAACAGGGCTATTTTCAATGATGGAAAAAGCATTTGATGTTTCGGTTTATAAACCTTTCACTGGAAAATTTTTACCATCAGTGTCTTTCTTTTCCACTTTCAGTTATTTCAGCCTTTGTGGTTTTTGCACTACCTGAGGTCCTCATTTAAAAAAAACGGAAAAGTGAAAGCAGTCATTGCTACAGTGCTATTGATGATGCTGAAGGAAGATGATTTAAGAGATAACTAAACTATATTTTTAAAATATTTATTTTCAGCTGCAAAATAATATCAGAGAACAGGGGTCCATCCCTGAAAAACAGGCTCTGGGAACTAGTCTTCTTAAAAAAACTACCTTGGCCAGGTTTCGTAAAGCTGGTTTCATTTCTAGCTCTTGTAATTGGTAAAGATCCCTTCAATATTGCTCTAATGTCACATTTCAGCTTCTGGAGTCTATCTAGACAAACAACAATTAACTGAATATGTGAGAGCCAGGATCCCTTTCAAGACAGACGCAACTCCATTCTTGGTTGCTAAAAGGTATGTAGTTACACGTGCTGCGGGGGTACACTAAGAGCCGACAAGATCAGTGAGCCAAAATAAATACAGTGCATCAAAACGTAGAATGCAGATAGCATTATTTTCATGGCAACTGGATAGTGGTGCAGAGAAACTAACCACAGACTTGGCACTCGCTGGTTTTAACAGAGAGGCTGGCTGACATGATCTCATCCCTGTACCATTTTCACGTGATATCGACAACTGTCCAGTCATGGCAAAGGAACCTTTCATACATTGTATTTCTGGGCCTGTCTCCCTGCTATAAATCAGTTCAGTTTAAAAAGGGCCTGCTTCTCCAAGCTCTCTGCATGTGCAATCCTCATCGCTGACTTCCCTCGGCGGCTGTGTAGGGAAAGCTCATATGATGTGAACTCCAGGCCATTTGTAAAAATTCCACACAGTGAACGGAGGTCTGAATGCATGCGAGTGGAAACCAGAGAAGTTTTGCATGATCCTTGGTGAGTTTAGTCCTGCTCTGATTAAATAACAGCTCCACTGCGGTGAGGAACATTATCTGGCCCGTTCTGCACAGCTGTAAATGACAAGATGCTCAGCTGCATTTCAGGAACCCTACCCAACGGCAATGGGAGTTACTGATAGACAGTCGCTTTGTAGTCCAGGCCCAGGTCTTTATTTTCAGTTATTGCTTTTGTTACGATAGCATCTAGACCAGTGGTTCCCAATCTTTTAGGCTCGAGGGCCACAGGTACCATTTTTGCAACCCTGAAGGGCCACCAGTCTCTGCCAGCAGTGCCCCCTGCCCCTCCACACACACCAGCCAGACGAAAGGGTTTGGCGAGGAGGCTGCCTCCCTCCCTGCTGATCTCCCTTCCCCCTGGCTGCAGCAGGGGAATGTGCTCCCCCCGGGTCCCTTCAGCAGCCACTGCCAGGGGGGTGAGAGCTCAGAGTTCCCCTCCCTCTGGCTCCAGCAGGTGTAATGATCTAGAGCGTTTACTAAAGACCACGCCATTGAGTGAGTGAGGAACAGAACTTTAATAACACAGACAGGAGGGATTCCCAGGTGTGCAGCTGGGAGTAGCCAAGTTTGATCCCCTGTAGGGCACGTCTCCCACAGGGCCGGCTCTAGCCATGAGCCAATGAGGTACTGGCTCGGGGCGCCAATGCTTAGGGGCGGTGCGGGCCAGTCCAGAATTTGGACCCTGCACTCCCGCCCCTCCCCTGAGCCAGCCACTCCGCCTCCAGGGGCAGAGCAGGCCAGCCCATGGGGCGGACTCCGCTCTCTCACCCCGCCTCTAGCCTGGCTTGCTCCGCCCCTGGGCCAGCTGTTCCCCGGTGAGCCAGCGCCAGGTTCCACGCGCTCCCCTCCCCTGGGGGGAGGGCGTGCAAAATCAAAAGCCAGCTCGGGGCGCCACAGCCCCTTGAGCCAGCCCTGGTCTCCCAATTCACACAACACTGACCCATCAGTCTTCTGCAAGCATCTCGCTACAGCAGGGACCCCCGCGCCCAGGGACCCAGGCAGAGTGCTTTACTCTCAGCTGGAGCTGGTGGATAGAGCACTGATCTCTCTCTCTCTGGCTCCAGCAGGGACCCTAGTGCCTATGGACCCAGGCAGAGGGTTGCCGTGCTCCCTGCTACAGCCCAGAGGAGAGGAACACTGATCTCCTGTCTCCTTGGCTGCTCCAAAGAGCCTGCACCCGTCTTTTAGCCCCACGGCAATGTGCTCTACCTGGGTCCTTAGGCAGCAACTCCCTCTACAGCCGGTGGGAGGGGAGCAGGGGCCCACTTTGAAAGGCAAAGTGGCCTGCGGGCTACGGGCTGGGAAACCCTGATCTCGAAGCCCTGAGTGAGATTGGAGTACCATTGTGCCAGGGGCTGTATCAAGACAGAGTGAGACGCTGTCTCTGCCGCAAAAAGTGTGGGCTGTTTTTTTAGGAGCTGAACCCGTGTCCTTACATTGTAATATTTTTTCATCTTAAAAACAAATTTAAGGTCTCACACTCAGCCGTTCATTTTCCTTTAGCTGCTAAATATCTTTTCTGCCTCGCTGCATTTCAAGATCTAGTGGTGAAATGATAATACACCCTGAATTTCCACTGCCATGGCGCTGAGCTTATCTTCCGCTGAAGCGGCTGTAACCAGCAGGAGCCGGAGTTCTCCAGTCTGGCAGATCACTGAGTGGCAGCCAGCCCTTGGCTCTCTTCTTTACCACTATCAGTGATTTCTCACTCCCTCTCGGCAGCCACAGATCCTGAAATACACTCTTTTAGTAGATGGGCCTATTCCCCAGGAATGGGGGCTGGAAAAGGGAACTTAACCTCAAAAGCTATTTCTGGATCAGACCATTTTTAAACATCAGCTTTTTGAACACAAACTTTAAGTATCTAGTTTGACCCATTTATTTCAATTAACCCCTCATGAGCGCCTTCCTCCGGGCAATCCACCCTCTCGGCCTGCCTTTCTGACGTCTCGTGGGGAATCTTCAGGCATCATCTCAAATTCAACATGTCTAAAACTGCACTTTGGAGTTCCCCACCTCCCACAGGGCCTTCCCGTCCGTCCCATTTCTCTGCCATTGGGGACTGCATAGCCATCCTTCCAGGCACTCAGACAGGGTGTAAATCTTGCTCCAACATTTCTAAGGTCTGGCCTTTCCTCTCTGTTCACACGGCTAAAGCTCTCCTCCAGGCCCTCATTGTTTTTCATCTTCCCTACAGCCGTCTCCTTTTTGACATTGCCCGTTGCATTCTTCCCCCTCAAGTCTTTCCAAAATCTTGCTGCTCAGCTCATATTCCTGGCTTGCAGTTCTGACCCTCCCTGAGTCTCTGCTACAGCTCCCCTTTCACCTCCGCCTCAGACACAAGCTTCTTAGCTGTTCCTTTAGTTTCCTTTGTGCAAATTGCCCCTGCCCCACCTAGGCGTTCCAGTAACCTCGTACAACATCAACCCCGTCTTTGCTCCACCAGCCAGTCAGCTTCACCCATAAACACCTCCATGCGGTCTCCTGTGCCATCCCTTCTGCATGGGAAACATTCCCCGGTAAAACTAGAAAAGCAGCATTGCAAATTCCTGAAAATTTTATCACAAGCCTGCTGATATTTGGCTATTTTATTTTTTAAAATAAAGTCCCAGCCGCTGGAGTCCTCTGCATGGTTGAGAATCTCAGCTTTCATTTCAGAAAGGGTTCTAGCATTCAGAGTTGAGGGGGAAAGCTTGAAAACATCACTCAGGTGCAGCTGAAGGGGTGACAAAGCAGAAGGCAAATAAAAAGAGCCAGACATTTATTACTTTAAAAACGGATGATTTTGCAGGGCTTGGACTCAATTTTGGAACACTTGGGGTAGGGAGCACGAATCCCTCAAGGCTCACTTCTGTCATGACGCCTGCGAAACCCAGGCTGCTGCCCAGAGCTGGGCAGGCGGTGTGGCTACCCCTCTTCCTTTCTGCTTTCTAACTCCCCTAGGTCTGTTTTTTATCCCACCTTCAATGAAAAAGCCACACGAGAGCGGCAAACTGCACAAGTCTCTGAACTATGCCACTTCTGCCTCCCTCTCTCTTTTCTTGTGCGTCCCGTCTCCGTCCTCTACCTGTGCTGTGTGTTGAGTGATTTAGTCTGACGACCTTTGGGACAGGTTTGTCTTTTATCTGTGTTTGTACAGCACAACCTGGTCCTGCTCTCCCTTGGGGTCTTTGAGTGCTACCAAGAAATGTATGTGACAACTAATGAGAATCAGGCTGTGTGGGTCATTTTCCGTCTCTGAGTTGGGGTAGGAAGGAGTTAGAAGTCAGTGTTTTATGTGCCTGCAACCTAAGGGGCTTGGCTTGGCCCTGGGAAATGTAACAAAAAGCCCACGTCTGCAGAGACGTCAGCTGATTTTGTAACTTCTCAAAAGCCCTCTATTTTTCTTGTTCCAGCACTTGCAGTTTACAAACTGGAGTTACTCACCTCCTTTTTGGCAGCCTCTGCCTCTCCACCCCTGGGAGTGCAGTAGGCAGGTAGCCATGAGTGCACAGGAAGAGAGGGCTTTGTTGTGTAGCTGAACCATTGAATTTAGTTATTTTCGGAGCATGCCACACTTGGTTTAAAGATAAACTGCAGGCTCTGAAAAACAGCTTTAAAATGGAATGCATGTAGGTAGGAGGATGAATCCTTAAGCAGTAGCATGTTCAGCCGCCGTTAAGAGCAGCTGACCAGTTGCATATTTTGAGAAACACGGCCTGATCAGAGAGTTGCAATTTGCTGTATTTTTCAAGGCAACACGATCAGTTGTTTTAAGAATCATTGCACATTGGAAATCTCTGTCTTCCTAGCCTAGGACCAGCTCCTACAGCCACCAACCTCAGTCTCATAACTCCCATTGATTTCAAGGGGCACACAGTTAGGCTAACAGTGAGAAGCACCAATGGTTTGGGGTCCAGTCCTACAAACCCAAATAGTCATTGTTCCCTAGAGTCATGCGCCGAAGGCAGGGGAAATCTTTACACACATCTAGCAGCTTTAATTTAGACCCTTGAGCAGCCTGTTGATAATGTACATTAGTTTCTCTAGAACTACTCACTGGAGTCAGGGCTACTCATGTGAGGGACAGTTTGTGGGATCAGGTCCTTTCTTTACTATTTTTTTTCTGATGTGGTTCTCCTTGCCGGATTTGAGATGCTGTGCGGGGGCTTTATTTTGTTAGGGAGGGAGAATGTAAAACCTTTCCCCGAGAAGCGGGGATACCGCCATAATGAGGGGAAAAGTGCATTCACAAAACTCATGGTGACTCAAGACCCCTGGTGTCAGATGTTGAGCTGGCGTAAATTGACACAGATCTGCTGGCTTCCATATGCCCGAGCCGGAGGAGCCGCCCCAGTGCCTTGTGGAAGTAAATGCTTCTGTGTCTCTAAGGGTGCGTCTACACTTACAAATTAAGTCGACTTAAGCTTGCTTAAGTCGACTTAATTTAATCTGCGTCTACACTACATTTTCCTTAAGTCGACTTAAGGAAAAATTAAGTCGACTTTATTAAACCTCGTTTTAAGTCGACTTTGCTGGCTAAATCGACTTTAGAAAGTCGACTTAGCCAGTGTGGACGTGGAGTAGCCCTAAGTCGACTTTAAGTCAACTTTAGGGGGCTTTAGGACTTCCCCACTGCCCTCCCTGCCAGGGTGGCTGGCACAGCCCCAGCCTGGCGTGCCCCCCCACAGGGCAGGACAGAGCCCTGCCCACTCTGCCCCTATGTCCTGCCAGGGTCCCTGTCAGGCTCAGCCCCCATTGTACCCAGGTACAATGGGGCAAAGGCTGAGCCCCCTGGCACTTGGCAAGGGCTGCCCTCCCCTGCCACCATGGACCTGTCCCAGCTCCACCTAGCCCCTAGAAGTCGACCTAGGCATCCAGTGTGGACGCTCTAGGTTGATTTGGTAGGGTCCCCTCTAAGTCGACTTAAATGTTGTGTGTGGACATGCTAAGTCGACTTAAATTAACAAGTGTAGACATAGCCAAAGAGCTGGATTGAGATAGGGAATCGGACAGCACACTGGAAAATGAACGCAAGCATTTTCAAAAGCCCGTTAGCCTGGGAGAATTAGCCGCTGGATCAGTCTCTATTGTCAACTCACCTTTCCCTGACTGCTTGGGTAAGACAAGAGGAGTCCAGCTATAAAAGTGCTTTCCATTGGTCACTAGAGGAGGCATCCCGGCAGCTGCCTTTTGCTGAATGGAGAGTGGAACTCCTCACGACTCGGTCACTAGTTAGAGCTGCTCTTTCTTTTTCGTTTTCAGCTTCAACTGGTAAATATTTAAATCAAAACAAAAGGCGGTAGGATTTTATCAGCAAGTAGCTTCATCCGCAGGGAGAAAAGGTGCTGAACAGGGAGAAATGTACCCTATCTTTAAGTTAGTTCTTGTGTTCAAATTCTCTGGGCCAAGTTCTGTCACTTCTATTGCCTTCACTGGGGTTTTGCTTGATTAAGAAGAGCAAAATTTGGGCCTTTGTTGTTTTGTACAAAGGGCCTTCCACCTGCGCAAATCATGGCAGCGTGTTACATCCACTTTATACAGGTGTCAGTGAGAATAGAAGCCCACGGCCGTGCAGAATTGGGCTTGAAATGTTACTAGTCACTAAGTATCCAGTGTTCTATATGTACCGTTAGGATATTTTATTTTATGCAAATATTCTCCAGCCGATATTTTGTGGTTTGTTTAATTTTCATACTTGCGCTTCTTCGTGGGACGTCACCATCAGGTAGATGTCAAGAAATAGTTTTCATTTTTTTAGCTCACTTTTTTGTGACACCTTCTAGAAAGACTGGAAATAAAAACCTTTCCCTGTTGGTTTGGGGCCTGATCCTGCAGTTGGTAGGTGAAACTCTCAGTGAAACCAGGATCTGTCCCTTTCTCTTTTTTTTGTCAGATATTAGTATTTTCTCCTGCATTCTCTAATAGCTCGGAACTGCCTTTGTGGTTTTTGATTACTCTCTTTGTGCAGTTGCATCACAGATGAGCTCAGCAGAAATAAATGCAGCTTTCTGAGATTTCTGGCTGTTAAAGCACGAGAGCACAAGAGGGAGCAAAAGAGCACAAACATTCAGCACGAGCAGCTCCTTATAAATATGGGACCCAATCCTACCGGCCATATACTGGCTGAAATCCCATTTACTTCAAAGGGGCTTTTATCTGCGTCAGGCCTGGGTTCAGACTCTCCGAAAGGCAGCTCTTTTTGTGATTCGTTGATTTCTGGGTGAGGTAGGGGTGCGTGTGCGTGTGTGTGTGCACGTGTGCGCAGGCAAAATGGAATATATGATGGTGTGGCGCATTACTGTTTTGCTGGCAAGCCTTCATCATGACTACTTATTTACAAGCCATGAGGAAACGATGCAGGTCATGCAAAATGAATGCAAAGAAAGCCTTTTATAGCCTCCTCCTCATCTATTCTACGCCGTGATCATAATGGCTAGTTTGATGTAGCACTTTGCATCCAGAGATCTCGAAGCGCTTTACAAAGGAGCCAGTAACATTCTCCATGCTGTGTGTGTGTTGGGAAAATTTATCAGATTGTTTTAGAGAATTTGTTGTATTCCTCCGGTTGTAAAGCATTTCAGGTTAATTATACTGATGTCGATTGACTCTTTGGCTTCGTTGTCAGCTCCTGAAGAGGAGGGCCTGTCTCTCTTCTTGGTCTGTGTGAGGTAATGGCCCTGTTGAACCAAACAAGTAACTGCCTCCCACGCAGTTCCAGGCTGTGCTTTTGAATGTGAAGTGAAAGAGATAAGAAGTCAGGTTTGCTGTGCTGCCGGTCAGAAAAGATGTGTATATGGTGTAGCCACCCTACACCGCATGGAGAGGGCTTCAGTCTCCACTCGTTGGAAAAGAGCATTCATTTGCATCTCATCCTGCAGAAATGTCAATGAAGTTCAAGGACAATGTTTTTTAATATCTAAAACTATATTTGAATAGAAGCAGAGGCCATCAAGTAGTAGGAGAAGAGAACAGCTGTTTTCTGTCCCCCATCGTGGAAAAGAGATTTCAGCAGCTTCCTTCTTTGATACAGTGCTTGTTCTTTAAAAACCAAAGATTCCATCGATCGTGATTTCCACTGGATTATTCACAGTGAGGAAAAGTGCTCATGCGTAGACTGCAGTGGGACCGTGTTCTCTTGTAATGTGACCCCTGTGCTAGGGCCTCATTCGCCTTTGCTGGGATTACTCACTTGAGATTACTTGCATGAGTAAGACTATTTGGGTCCCACAGATCTTAAACTAAGCAATTCAAACCAGCTTTCCTAAATGTTCCAATCAACAAACATAAAATGCACATAGTCCCAACTAGTGAGTTGCATATATACATAGTACTAAGAAAGTGGCTTCGTTAGTCGGTGCTTCTTCGGTTAAAAAAAAAAAAAGTGCAGGTATTTGGCCAGGGACCACCAGTGGTGACAGAAAGAGCCTAGGTCGCACTGCTGTGAAAAAAATGGTGCTGGTGTTCAGTACCCCTGAGTACCATCACAAAAAAGGTGCCGGGGGGAGGGGGAAAAGACAGAGGGCTGCCGGGGGGGAGAGGGAGCAGAGATGGGGGGCTGCCAGGGGAAGAGGGGGGGCTGCCAGGGGGAGGGGGAGAGACAGGAGGCTGCCGGGGGTGGTGGTGGAGGAATGACAGGGGGCTGCTGGGGAGAGGGGAGCCTTGGTGTGTGGCGAATGGCTGGGAACTCTCCCAGTCGTGTTGCAACCCCAAAAAGGTTGAGAGCCCCTGATCTAAGGCATTGAATTGGGCCCATCTCTAGATAATACATACTGCAAATACCAGTTTCTCCAGTGCAGGTGGAAGAATCGTCCATCCTTCTTTAGGACACTGAGACAGGGCTGGGCTATACAAAATGGCTCCCCGCACAAGACGTATCTTCAGCACCTTTCTCCATTTCTAAACTTATGGATACCTTATAGTTTGATTGCATTGATTTTGTAGTCCGTTTCACGACTTTGGTGCACGATTTGCATGCATGATTTATCCCTGTCATATCAGACAATATATTTGCATGCTAGGATCTATAAATCTGTTTTTATTCACACCATATATAAGAATATTTTTTAAAAAATCATTTGCTCTAAGCTTATAGAAACTTTTTAATTTTAAGAAAAACTAAAATGACACAAACCTATATCAAGAAATTGAATTCGGTCCCAACATTGGGTGGACCAGTATTAAAAAATAATGCGGTAGGTGACACCCTTAAAATGTCAATTCTAGTCCTTTTGTTCAAAAGGGCACTTTTCTCACTTTTGCCCTCGTGAACTGAAACACAGCATCAGAGAGAACCAAAAACTGGCCAATGCCACTTTCAAACGATAGCAATGTCAGGCCTGGTCTATACTACGGGGCTGAGTCGGCGGGAGATACGCAATGTGCGTGCGCAGTACGCGTCTCTCCTCTTGACTTCGTTATTCCTACTTGCTGCAGTGTCTTTACTCAGCTGCACAACCTGAAGTGCTCTCTGGTCGATGCAGCCTTACTCGACTTGGAGGCAGGGCCTTCCCGTGGTGGGAGCGGGGCCCAGGGCTGATTGGCCAAAGCGGGGCCCCGCCTCCATGCTGGAGGGGAGCGTGGCGGGCCAACTGGCCTGCTCCACCCCTCTGGGAGCCAGCCCTGGGCCAGGAGGCCAAGGCTGCTGGCACGGGGAGCAAGCTCTGGCCCAGGCCCCAGCGGCCGCCTGTTGCAAGGGGAGGAGGGGTGGAGCCGGTTCTGGTTCCGAAAGCCGCCTGCAGCAGGGAGTCGGCTCCAGTCCTGGCCCCAGAGGCTGCCTGCGGGAGGGAGCTGGCAGCCCCAGCTCCGGGCTTGGAGGTCAAGGCCGCCTGCGGCGGGGAGCCGGCCATGTGGGGCAGGCCGGCCCAGAGGCTGGGGCCTACATGAATTAAATTTTCTCCCACGAAAGCTCATGCGATAAATAAATGTGTCTTTAACTAAGTCAACTTAGTGTGTCTCCACTTAAAAATAAAGTCGACTTAAAGGGGAATTAAAAAAGTCGACCTAAAGCGTCCACACTGGACACCTAGGTCGACTTCTAGGGGCTAGGGGGACCTAGGGGAGGTCCACAGGGGTAGGGGGGCACCCCTTGCCCAATGCCAGGGGGCTCAGCCTTTGCCCCATTGTACATAGGTACAATGGGGCAAAGGGGGACAGGGACCCTGGCAGGGCATAGGGGCAGGGTGGGCAGGGCTCTGCCCTGCCCTGTGGGGGAGCATGCCAGGCTCCCCCTGTGCCCCCCCCGGCAGGGAGGGCATTGGTGTAGCCCTGGGGTAGCCCTAAGTCGACTTGGGGCTACCCCATGTCTACACTGGCTTAAGTCGACTCTAGGGAGTCGACTTAAGCCTTAGGTCTACTAGGAAGGTGGTTTTATAAAGTTGACTTTATTTTCCTTAAGTCGACTTAAGCAGCTTGCTTAAGTCGACTTAAGGAAACTGTAGTGTAGACACAGGGTAAATTAAGTCGACTTAAGCAAGCTTAAGTCGACTTAATTTACCAGTGTAGACGCAGCCATAAAGTCTTAAAACACAAGTACACTTTCACAATCCCACAATAAAAAAGGGTCACAGTATTGCAGCTGGGGTCTCACTTCAGTTCCTTCTTATTTCTCACGGACTGACTGGTGATGCCCCACCCCTTACATATATCTGCAAGGGCCTAGCTGACAAAATTCTCAGAGGTTGGAGGAAAATGTAGTTGTCTGGAAGGTTCCATGAGATTCTACAAAGGTCTAGAACATGCTAGAAGATAAATGAAAAATGAATCCACATACAGAATACCCGAAACATTTTCTTTTAAACATTCTGTTTTCCTTTTCTTCGCTAACAACAGAAACAGCATTCTGAACCCAGCACCCCCAATCCAGCACCCCAGGCAGTTGCCTCATTCTCCTTCCCCTAAATCTGGCCCTGACTGAAACTGATACGTTCGTTTTTCAAAGCTGGTATGCACCGACACTCGTTTTCCTTACACTGCATTGTTTATGAGAAAAGAAAACTAAGTGTATCTAGTTATAAGCAAAACAAACTAAACAACGAAGTGTGCGACTCCCATCTTACTAGTAAACACATGGTAATCCAAAACTCCTCATGAAGGAAAAGGACTGAATTAACAAACCAGTGTTTGGAGAGAAGGGCACACTTGCAAAATGCATGAGTTGTGCTTGGATTTGGCATTAACGATAAAATTGCTGACATATGCAAGCTGTGTTCCTATTTCCTGTGAGCTTCCTAATTTAGCGAAAGGGCTGCTCTGCGGGCTCTAGAGCACTGTCTGTTTCCGAATACACTGAGGAATCCATACAGCAAAGTCTTGGCTCACTTAATCTTGTGCAATGAACAGAGACTGAATATTGTGGGAATTTCGATAGAAAAACCTCTAAAATCCAAATGACCTCCATTGGAACTGGTTGTATAATTTATTGTGAATAATACTCTTTGCAAATGTTCTCATTTTTTGTTGCATAATAATTCATGATTACATTTTTCCACTATTTGTCCAGCTCTGATCTTTACGTGAATATGAAATGCCAGTAATATTATGACACAAGTGAACATTACAGAAAAGCTCAGGCATTACTCACTTTCCCTGCTAGGCCAGGAGCGTCCTACAGTCAACAACTGTTTCTCTCTCTTAAACCCACATCACTGACGTTCATGAGTTGCTTTAAGTTTGGTGTGGGGCTGAGTAGATCCTAGGGCTCAGGGTTAGGGCAGTGGAATTGCTAGAGCTATAAAAAAAATGAACAAAAATGTCCTGCAAATACACATTCCAGTTTTTCAACAGACGGTCTTCAATGAGGTTTTGTTCACCTCCCTATGCTGTTTCTTTTGGGTGACATTCATCCCTGCAAGGAGCCAGTTAAGTTCCACTCAACACAGATCGTACGTAGAACCTGTGCTAGCCCTCTGCAGAGAGAGAATTTCACCTTTACCACAAATGTTTCAGCATATGAATTTGCTGGCGGAACCATGATTTTCCCAGGGATTAAGGTGAGGCTGACCAGTCTGTAGTTCCCCGGATCCTCCTTTTTTCCTTTCTTGAAGAGAGATACTATATTTGCCTTTTTCCAATCCTCTGGGATCTCCCCCGTTCGCCACAAGGTCTCAAAGATAATGGCCAGCGGCTCTGGAATCACTTCCGCCAACTCCCTCAGCACCCTCGGATGCAGTTCATCCGGCCCCATGGACTTGTGCACATCCAATTGCATTAAATGTTCCCTAACCTGACTTTCCATCACCGAGGGCCGCTCTCCTCTCCATTCTGCGTTACGTAGTGTAGTAGCCTGGGAGCTGGCCCTCCCTGTGAAGTAAAAAAAGCATTGAGTACTTCAGCCTTTTCCGCATCATCCTCCACGAGGATGCCTGCCCCATTCAGTAAGGGACCTACACCACCTCTGATCCTTTTTTTGTTGCTGATATACTTGTAGAACCCCTTTCTGTTATCCTTCACATCTCTTGCTAGCTGTCCAATTATCCTTTGGCCTTTCTGATTTTATCCCTGCAGTCCCGAGCAATATCTTTATACACCTCCCTTGTCATCTGTCCAAGCTTCCACTTCTTGTAAGCTTTCCTTTTATGTTTCAGCTCCCCGCATAGTTCCCTGCTAAGCCTCACTGGTCGCCGTCCACATTTGCTGTTCTTTCTGCACATCGGAATGTTATCTTCCTGTGCCTTTAACAGGGTTTCTTTAAAATACAGCCAGCTGTCTTGGACACCTTTCACCTTCAGATCAGCCTCCCAAGGCTCTTTAAGGCTCTTTAAACTGAAACAGGTGTGTCCAAACGGAGGATGCACCCGTTTAATTAAACCAATGGAAATCTGTGCATAGACAACAACATGGAATGAATCCTCAGAGGGAACGAAAGAAAATGTGTCCAACTCAACAACTTGAATTTTAAATTTTCAGTATTGAATAATCTCAGTACGCGTCTTACAAATGAATTGGAGGTCAAGAATTATGGGCAGAAATTTAATTTTCAGTAACAAATTTGAGAATAGAGTGATCTGCTTATGGCAATTGACAAAGAGGAAAAATGATGAAATTAGTCTAATAAGTCCTTTGTTATTAATTATTCACTCAGCACTCATGTTTGTTATTCTGGATTCCCTGCTGTCGTCGTCGTCGTCTTCTTCTCGGACCTAAAAAATGTTCGTTCTGTTGCTCTTTTGAGGTAAAGACACTAACCTGGGCATTTCTTGCATTAAGAATTGTTAGCTAATGTGTCATATTAAAGTAATTTGCCCTGACTCATTCAAGTCCTTGTTACTAAGTGTAGCTCTGCTAACAGCACTTTGATATATGGCACCTTGAACCTGATCTATAACTGTAGGTACAAGTTTGGTAAGACAGAGACATTGCTTGATATTCCTTTGGTGATATCAAGCGAGGCAGAATCAGTATGATCATCATGCATGCTGTACTGAGTAACAGACCATTCTGATAGGTGGCATCCTAAATAAGTATGGAGCCATTGCAAGAGGGACATGTCCTAGACACAGGATGGGGAGATTGAATCTTGAATTCTCATCCACCTTTGGCATTGATTGTCTCGGGGAGGTTGATTTCAATGTTAGATCCATCGTTAAGGAAAGAATGGCGGGATGATACGACTCTGAACTGAATTCCCCAATGCCATGTAAAAGTAAGTTTCCTAAGGAGTTAATTATTACTTTGTCTCTTCTGCTTTGGCGACATGCCTGCATAGATGAATAGAAACATTCCCACCGTGCTCCCATGATTAGTCCGGTTTTGTTTCTCTAGCTCTAGAGGGCCTGATTTAAAAGGCCACCTTGAACTCTTAGAAGGCTATATTTTGCTTGCACATCAAAACAGCGTGGGCTGTCTTACATCTGCAAAGTTAAGCCAAATTCTAGTTTACAATCTAGATTAAAAAGCCAGCTTCAGAAAACAAACAAGCAGTGAAACTCCATGTGGTTTAGAATAGTCCCATGAAAAAAAGAGACTTTACTGTGAGCTTGGTAGCAAGCCAATTGGATGCATTAATCTAAAGAAATAAATCATCCGAACAGAGATAAGCACATTTCCCCCAAGCGAATGGAGGCTGTGAAAGGGTATGTCCTTCTCAAACAATGAGTGGGAAACTCCAGTTTCATGTTTGCAGTCCATGCTTCTTTTGGGGCATGCAAACTGCAAGTAGCTGAGCTTTATCAGGCATCTATTGACAGGCTGCATGCTTTGCACAGTTCACACAGCCAGGGTAGACTGCTTTCCCACCCACTCACGTTCACAAGGAGTGAACGGCGCCACTACTGAACAGGTCTTGAGTAGGGTCAAGGATTTATTTTTCTTGAATGCGTAACAAACTCTTTTCCCACCAGCAATGATACTTTCTGATGGTACGACACAGTTCTTCTGAACCAGTAGCCAAATGCCAGGAGCACTGATATCAGAGAGAGAGAATTAAAAACAAATCTGCATTTAAGAACATAAGGTTGCAGTCAGGCCCTCAAAAGTTAGCAAACACCTGACTAAAAGTTGCTTTGACACCTGTATTCTGCTTCCTTGTGCATGATAATTCCATGATCACAAAGTGATAGGCAATCTTATCTATGGGCATCGCTACCTGCGCCTACCTACAGAGTGTCCGTATGCACATACGGACACTAAAATAGACTGGTAGACTATAGAACATTGCTATCACTTTAAAAGAAATGTCCTCTACCCATGTTGCTAAGTAATAGATTTTACAGTGGTGAACTTAAAAATCAATCTCACTGTTTTCCCACCTGTGCTGTTTGTCTTTTTCTTCAATTTCGGTCCATTTGGACAATTAAAACAACGCAGGATTTGTCTAGATGGGAAAGTGATGCTAATAAAGGTTAGGTGTGAAGTCACACTGCTATAACACCCCCCCTCCCCGTAGACACTTTCATTTCAGTGTAAGTGTTGCTTTTTTCAGCTTAGTTTATGTGATCCCAAAAGGGGTTTCCGATAAACCAAAAAAAGCAATGTTTATACCAGAATAAGATTGCCTACATGGGGGTAACCGTTTTCCATGTAGTTAGGGGCAGATGAGCCATGCGCGCTGAACTTGGGGGGTGCCAGCTGGGCTCAGGGTGATTTTTCTGTTGCTAGTGACAAAAGGGAAAGAGAATACACATTTACAGATCCGAGCATGCCAATTTATCATCCTCTTATATGACAGAGATGAATCATGCATGCAGATTGTGCATCCAAGGTGTGAAATGGACTACAAATCCAGTATAAAATACGGTACTCAAAAGTTTAACAAATAGAGGGGGGTGCCAAAGACACTCCTTACCTGGATTGCCATTTCGTCTAGGGCTGGTCCAGTGTGTAGCGAAACCCCAGTCAGTGTTTCTTATTCTCATGCAGCGGAACAATGTAGTGAGACGGTTGCTGATTCTGGAGGGGAATGTTTAAATAAAAACAAAAAACTATTTTCACGGACAGGTTGTTTTTTTAAAAAAAAAGCTCATAGAAACAGTTCCAGATGTATAAGATTTTGATTTTTAAATATATTAAAAAAATATGTTCCTAAACTTGACTCCCCTTAATAAATAAACGAGGGTAAAATTCTCTCCCTGTTGCAGCCAATAGAGAAGCTCCTATTCACTTCAGTGGGGTTTGCTTTTGCCTTAAATATGTACCTTGGCATTTTCCTGGCTACATCTTTTTATCTAGCTTCATCTAGTAGAAGCACAGTACGCTGGCTTATGTTCTGATAGTGTGAGTCAGGGCCAGAGCGCTTCGCATCTTGCAGGATGGAGCCCCTAGTTAGGAAGGTTTGTGTGCAACTTTCCTTGCAAGCCACTGCTTTGAAAACCATTTCACATTTCATCAGGGAGAACTGCAAGCTGAGGCGATAGCATGGGTCCCGCACTGCCCCTCTGGGAGTGGGACAGCGCCGGGGGCCCCTTAACCGCGGGGCCCGGGGCAATCGCCCCGTTCGCCATCCCCTAGGGACGGCCCTGACTGTTGTCTGCTCACATGGATTTTATCACAAGAATCATGATAGTTGATGTTTTCTGAAAGCTCCAGCTCCTGGTGTCCTGCGATTTTGAGAATCTCAGGTCTCATATTAAAATTAAGTTTCTAACCCTTCCTGCTTCAAGAGAAAAGTGTGCAAATGTGAGCTCTGAAGGCACACAAGCCGTATACGGTAGCTGTTGCTCTAATTCTGGAGCTGGAAGTTGAAAACGAGTGGGCACCTCTTTAATTTTGGCCATTAGAATTGCAACACGGTGTTCTGCTGCGTAAAGACCTGCCTGCACAAAGGGCCTCGGGCATTCTGCCCGTTATTAATAAGACACTTATTTTCAGCTGCTAACATTTCAATTGCTTTGCTTATAACTTTCCTAACCTTCTCTCCCTCCTCCATTCTCAAAGGCCTTCCCATGGTTCTAATGCACTTCAGTGCCATGCAAAGCCAAACACCTTGTATCTGGGACCATTTCAGAAAAGTCTCAGTGTAAATAGCCCCAAAGGATGAATTTCCAGTTAATCAAAACATTTGGTTTTATTTTCCAAATAATAAAACTCTATTTAACAGGGAAGATGGCCATATTTACAAAAGAAAAAACTAGGACTGTTTCAAGGCAATCTCTAAAAAAGAAAAAAAAATCACAAAATAATTGTGCAAGAAACAAGAAGGACACTTTGAAATGCGATTTGGAGTCGCTACTGACAACTTCTGAGCAAACAGCCACGTGTGCAGATTTCTCAGTGGGCAGGAGAGGAAGGTGAGCCTAATGGTTAGACCACCAGCCTGCGATTCAGGGAATCTCAGTTCAATTCTCACTCCTGTTATAGATGTGGATTATTGCGGGCAAGACATTCAGGCCAAAATTTTCAAAACTGACTTCTGATTTTGGGTGTCCCACTTATAATAACTTGAAGAAACCCAATTTGCAAAAAAATGCCAAGCATCCATTCTCTCAAAAATGAGCCACCGCAATTAAGGCGTACCAAATCCCCATTCACTCCTGGAAATCTTGTCTCAGTTTGCCATCTGTAAAATGGGGACAATACTCCTTCCTTTCTTTTGCTATTTGGATTGTAAATTCTTCAGGGTAGAGACTGTCCCTTGCTGTGTTAATGCAATGTCTAGTACAATAGGGCCCCTTTACTTGTAGGCCCTGCTGTAAAATGAATAAATAATGTTGCCCATACAGCATCTGTCTGAGTTGATCATGGAACACTGATCGAGTGTCGCTAATGTTCACTACACAAAAGAACAGCTCTGGTAGCGCCTGAACACGTTAGGCTTCTTTCCTCCAGACACAGTTCATTGCACTGAATGTTTGCCCGGCTGCACTGTTTGCTTTTTGGTAGACACCAAGCAAATGTTGTCCACAATCACATTAGAGCCTGCCCAGATATTTTGTTCATAGTTTTCACTGGCTGACTGGAAACCCAAGACCTTTCAAGAGTCCCACGCCCTGGGAAAATAGGAGATCATGTGGTAAAATCAGGACATACAGTCACTTGGGTGGGGCCATGTCTGTATGTAAATGTGACACCAGTTGAACTAAAGTTTGTTTTTAATCAGTTGAGTTAAATTGGTGCAAACCTATGTGTAGACACCATTAAATCAATTTAAACCTGGCTCCTGTAGACTTAGCTTGATTTGGTTACTAGTACGAGCTATTTTATTACTTCCATTCTCTCTGTCTTTCTCTCACACACATTAACACCCTTTCAATAACCCTGGAAATGATTCAGTCACATAACAAGCCTTTTCAAGCTATAAAGAACATTTCTTTAGTCGTATTATGGAATGTTGTCTGTTTAAAAAATATGAATATGATCAGTACAGCCTTCCACCGTTTGCAGAAACGACCAGTAACGGTGCCCAGTCTACTACAATTTTGCTTGGCAGAACTGGTGAGCCTTTCATTTGCATCAATGCAAATATTCATGTAAGCGTCTCCATAAAACATACCTAATTTGGGGGAATCTTGCCAAACTCCTTTCAGGTCTGGGAGCTTCAACTGTGACATTCAGCAGAAGGGAATCACTGATTTCTCCTTTGGCTGAGCTTTCCTATCAGATAGTCCGTCTGTGGACAGCTGCCAACCTTTGCCTGAAACTGTTAAGATTCAGTAGCTCAGCTGTGCAGATTTGGCAATCTAGTTAGCCTGCCAAAGCAACGTCTTTTACAAGTCTTTCTCTAGACTTACCTCTCCTTTTAGAATTTGAATTCTACCATACATTTGTGTTCATTCAGGGTTCACAGCAAAAAACCCAAAATATATCAGATGATTAAATCATTAGATAGTCACACGCATGCCCATGGCTGTCTGTAAATCTGCCACCCTGGCCCTTGGAGAAAATACATTTTTTTCCAAATGCCGCTAACTCTATCTTGAGTCTGCTTACATTGACGCACCCTAGCAAGGAGCATCATTTAACCAAGACATGGAAGTTGTTCTCAGTGTGCTTTCTCTGTGTGCTGGCAGAGTTCACTCCCCAGGGCTTAGACTGTGCCCGGTAACTCCAGAGCAGATGACGGCAGTGCACTGTAAATCAGCAGAGAGCAGAATTTAGGCTGGAACATCTTCTAAGTAGCATTTTTTCAATTCTCTGACTATTCCTGTCTTTCCATTCTGGCCATTATCAATATTAAATTTACATTTACATTTTTTCTGCCAGGATGACCTTCCAGCTATCTACGTTTCTAGGTTTTGTGCATTCTCTGATATGTTCCCTCAGCAACTAAAGGGTTAATAATCAGAGTCTATTGCACAGTGTATCAAGGAGCACAAAGTGCCTGTTTGTTGCTTTGTTTCTCTTGGCTAGAAATGCCGAGGCCTGGAGAAGTGGTCAGAAGGACATGGCGTTGCAGCTGGTGTTAGAAGCATAGAATCATAGAAACTGGAAGGAGCCACGAGAGGTCATCGAGTCCAGTCCCCTGTGCTCATGGCAGGACCAAGTACCATCTTAAACCATCCCTGACAGGTGTTTGTCTGACCTGCTCTTCAAAACCTCCAATGATGGAGATTCCACAACCTGCCGAGGCAACTTATTCCAGTGGTTAATCACCCTGGCTATGTCTAGACTGAAAAATTTAGGTCAACTTTACCAAGTCGTCTTTAAGGAGACCTTATTAAGTCGACTTAGAGAGTCCACACAGGACTCTTAAGTCAACTTAAACCTGGCCTTACTAAGTCAATTAAGAGAGTCTACACTAGACTCTCTAAGTCGACTAGTTAGGTCCAGGGGGGGGCGAGGAGGGTTTCTCCTCGGGAGAGCCAGCCCCGCAGGGGGCTGGCTGTCCCAGAAGCACAAAGCCCCGGAGCAGTCCGGGGGAGAAGGGAGCGTGGAGCTCCCTTCTGGCCCGGACTGCTCGGCTCCCTTCGGGCTGGGACTGCTCAGGTCCCGGGCAGAAGGGAGCCACACGCTCCCTTCTAGCTGGGACCAAGTGGTCCTGGGGAGCTCCCTTCTAGCTCCCTTCTACCACTTCCCATCTATCCACAAGACTTGTTACCCCGTCATAGAAAGCTAGCAGGTTGGTTGGACACAATTTGTTCCTGACAAATCCATGCTGACTATCACTTAACACCTTATTTTCTTCTAGATGTTTGCTAATTGATTCCTTAATTATTTCCTCCTTTATTTTTCCTGGTACAGAGGTTAAACTGACTGGTCTATAATTCCCTGGGTTGTCCTTATTTCCCTTTTTATAGATGGACACCCTATTTGTTCTTTTCCAGTCTTCTGGGACCTCTCCAGTCTTCCATGATTTTTCAAAGATAATAGCCAATGGCTCAGATATCTCCTGAGTCAGCTCCTTGAGCATTCTAGGGTGCGTATCATCAGGGTCTGATGACTTGAAGACATCTCACTTGTCTATGTAATTTTCAACTTGTTCTTTCCATATTTTAGCTTCTGATCCTATCCCCTTTTTACTGCCCTCCCCTATATCTGGCATCCCATCACCACCAACCTTCTTGGTGAAGATCAAAACAAAGAAGTCATTTAGTTCCTCTGCCATTTTCACATTTTCTGTTATTGTTTTTCCTTCTTTGCTGAGTAATGGTCCTACACTGTCCTTGGTCTTTTTCTTGTTTCTAATGTATTTTTAAAATGTTTTTTTTGTTACCCTTTATGCCTTCAGCTAGTTTGATCTCAGTCTGTGCCTTGGCCTTTCTGATTTTTCCCCTACACAATTGTGTTATTTGTTTATAGTCATCCTTTGTGATTTGACCTAGTTTCCAGTTTTTGTAGGACTCTTTCTTTATTTTTAGATTATTGAAAATCTCCTGGTTAAGCCAGGGTGGTCTCTTGCTATACTTCCTGTCCTTCCTACACATTGGAACGGCTTGCTCTTGTGCCCTTAATAATGTCTCTTTGAAAAACTGCCAACTGTCTTCAGTTGTTTTTCCTCTTAGACATGCTTCCCATGGGATCCCTCCTACCAACTCCCTGAGTGTACTAAAGTCTGCCTTCTTGAAATCCGTCTTCTTTATTTTGGTGTTCTCTCTCCTACCATTCCTTAGAATCATGAACTCTACCATTTCATGGTCACTTTCACTTAAATTACCTTCCAATTTCAAATTCTCAACCAGTTCCTCTCTGTTTGTCAAAATCAAGTCAAGAAAGTCCTCTCCCCTAGTAGCTTTCTCCACCTTTGAAATAAAAAATTGTCTCCAATACGTTCCAAGAACTTTTTGGATAATCTGTGCCTTGCAGTGTTATTTTCCCAATAGATGTCTCGGTAGTTGAAGTCCCCCATCACCAGCAAGTCCTGTGCTTTGGATGATTTTGTTAATTGTTGAAAAAAAGCTGTGTCCACCTCTTCTTCCTGGTTAGGAGGCCTGTTCTAGACCCCTACCATGACATCACCCTTATTTTTTACTCCTTTTATTTTTACCCAGAAGCTTTCAATGTGTCTGTCTCCTATTTCCATCTCCACCTCAGTCCAAGTATACACATTTTTAGTATACAAGGTGACACCACCTCCCTTTTTCCCTTGCCTATCCTTCCTAAGCAAGCTGTACTCTGCTATATTAATATTCCAGTCATGTGTATTATCCCACCAGGCTCTGTGTTGCCAAATACGTCATAGTTGTGTTTAGCTACTAGCATTTCAAATTCTTCCTGCTTATTGCCCATGCTTCTCGCCTTACTATACAGGCACTTAAGATACTGCTTTGATTCTCCCACGTGCCCCCCAGTTCTGACTAGTCTCTCTTTTATCCCTGTTCTAGTTTACAGTCGTGTTTGGTGAACCTGGATTGAGTGCACCGATGAGTGGTTGAGAGCTGGTAATGGAGATGGCCTGCCTTGTGCATGGGTCAGACTGCTGCTTTTGGAAACTTTTATTTGAGTTAATAAAATTTAGGCTGTTTGCTAAGAAAATTTCTGCTGGTACTGTGTGGTTCCGCAGGGCACTTCTCCCAACAGCACTGTGGAAGATTCAAATAGATTCTGCTTCTTCAAGAACAAAGGAGGATGCCTCCAACAGGGTGGTAGGTTTCATGTTTTCCTTCATGCTAGGTCGATTACATAACTGGGGTGAAATTAAAATCCATGGGAGTTTTCCAATTGCCTTCAGCAAAGCCAGGATTTCACTGTGGGTGTGTTTGTGCGGCAAACTGAGCTATACTAATGTTTCTGGTGTCTCCCTTCAAAATATAGTTGAGAGAGGCCTTTACAAAGAGACATCCTCTCTGGGCTTCCCAGGAGTAAGACTGTGGAACTGCCGTGCTGTTTACTATGGTCCCTGTGCTGTTCAATTGTAGTTCAGAGAACACCCTCTGCTATGTGAGGAGAAGGGTCTTTGGAGTAGAAAGGCAGCGTGCTTCCACTTGTCTGTATTGGCTAGAGAATGAATATGCAGAATGAGGTCTAACATAATTCATTAGCAGAGATAGACAGAGCTCAGATCCAGGTCTCCCCAAAAGCAAAAGATCCCTGTTTTAGGCACCTCTGTAGGGATTAGCGTAGTTATCTGATTCAGGAACGGCCAGCTTTTGTGCTCTCACCTAACAAAGTGTAGGCCCAGTGAGCATCTAATGTGCAACCTTCTTTGCCATTTCTGTAATAGAACTTTATCCCAGGAGCTTGAAGACCATAAACTGGTGAATGTTGAGCAGTTTAAGGGCTGAGGAAAACAGTTTCTTTTACTTTTTCACACAGATAACTGGCCAGCGAGCAAGAGAACTTGTCTCCTGCTTCCACCAGTAACTTCTCCCAAGAGCGTATTAGTAACTACCAATTCTTGCTTGCTTGAGGAAATGCGTGATGGCCTCTAGAGTCGGTCCTGATATTAAAAATCTTCATCACCAATATGATGGGCACAAATCAGGGCCAATCCGTTTAGCATGGTTTTGGCTGAGCCCTCTTGTTGAGAGCTTATTGCTTGATGTGTGAATGTAGATAAACATAACCCAGAGAGACGTATTGTTTGCCCTTGTCAGTTGCTAACAGCAGAGCGTTTGAGGAAGTGCTGTCAAAGCAGCAGTGGAGCCGTCTGTGTGGCCAGGGGCACAGTATTGGAAAAACACAGCTCCCAGTCAATAATGTATGTGGTGCACCTGTGATCAGACTACTTATATGCTAATTTTAATCATCCCCATTACTGGTTCTGAAACACTGCTGTGACAATGTGCTATCCTGCTCACTGTTGGAAAGACCCAAAGCCATGCTACAGGTGTGGGGTTACTCTAGGTCATTACTGGCTTCCACTGAAAGCAGGAAACGGCTCACGCCCTTTAACAATTGAGATCAGGGCTGCACTTCTGGCTCTTTTAGAGCAAGGCTTAGTTTGAGTCTCTTTCCTGGGGTGGTTTTAAGGATCTGTTTCCCCTTTTGAAATGTATCAAGTAGGTTTGAAGATAATAAACATCAGAAGGGTGGGTCACTCAGCCCTGATGCAGGCCCTAATGGTTAAGCAATTTAGACAAAGGTGATTGAATTGATTTGCAAAGCAACTTTGCTCTGCAGCAGGTGAGGTTTTAGGGTCTGTTTGAAGCTTATGTATCCTGTGTAGATGGACTTGCTGCCAGGCGCAGATGCAGAGTAGTTTCTTACAGAAACTGCTAAAATAAAACGTGCTTTAAACAATTATCTCGTTAAAATAAAATTTGTCTTGAAACGCCACATTAATGAGGCCCCTAATGGTTTTGTTGTTTGCTGGTATTTTTGTCCATGAAAGACCATCTGGCATGTGCTCTGGGATTCCAAGATTTAGAAAAGTCATTTCTTAATCTTACGGTGTTTAATGAGGTGATGCAGCCACTGTGTGTTTCTGCACCTCCTAACAGCTTTTATTTAGGACTTTCCCTATTCCAAGAGCTGCACAAACCGAAATATGTCAGCCTCGCACGCGTGATCATGTCTCCTTCTAGTGGCAGATCCCAGTAGCTTTTCATCTTAGCTCAGGTGTGATTTTTGCTGTTGAAGGTCCAGAGCTTGATTCCTGTCGTGGTATTTGTGTGATTGCCGTCACAGTTCGTTGTGCATACATACCTACCTTTCTGCTACTCTATCTGGATCTATCTACACATGCTCTTCTGCTTACCCATGATGAGAATTTGACTTCCTGTTTCTATAAAGGTAACCCGTCTCTCTCTTCTGGGCCGTCTTTTATTTCATTTACATTCTCTTTCCCCTCCCCTGGAGTTTGTGGCAACTCTGTCCACGCACCTCACTTATTCTAGGATACCTCCGTGACAGGCTTAATTCTCAGAGAGTAGCCGACCCACATTTCCTAAGGCTTTAGTTGGGAGCCATTGTTTTCACACGTTATCCAGACAACAATCTATTTGTAATCAACATTTAGGGAGAATGACTGCTCCCACTGATTGTTGCCTGCATGTGTTCACAGAATCTATCTCTGAGTATTTTAGAGCACTCCTAAGCGGTAGGAGAAAGGAAAGTGTTAGTTTATTTAAATAAACTCTGAACAATCCATACAAACAACATTAATTAAGTGAACTATTGAGACAGGTAGAAAATCTGTATCTATCGTCTTAACGGAGTCTTCACAACTCCGTACTTGGCTTTTAACTGATAACAGGTGGAGCACAATTATAACTTGGACACTTGAACATCTCTTTTCCTTGTTCATCTCAGTTCAGATGCCAGCGTGCTGATTGTATCATAGAAAACACTTGCGTGGTAGTCCTGTTGTGCTTTACTGGAACATTCTGTGTTCATGAATTTTTAAAACCCCTTATCCAGGGGACTCTAAAGTTGTAGCCTAACTCACATTTCTCAGGTTTTCTTAAGTATTGACAGCAGCCACTAATTATATGTCAAGCTTTCTAATTTTGTGCATATAAATGTGATGTTAGATTCTCCACAAAATAGAACCAGACAGCCTGACCCTGAGGGTGCTGGTCATGAATACAGGGCGAGCTAGCTCTCCCTAGTCACCTTTCTGCTCTCCATGTGCACCTCCTCAGAAAAGGACCTATCTTGCAGTGCACTCTTATGATTCTTACACTGGGGTTACTTCCTCATGTACCAATCCTGCAGGTCCAAATGGGTCTCAGGCACCTTATGTGTGCTCCCTCTGGGGATCTGTGACCGGTGATAGAGTGACCATGCATCTTTCTGAAACTCAGTAGTTAGCAGCTGGGACAAAGCATTGAACAAAAAAAGGGTTTTGAACAACAAAGATGTACACCCATATTTAGTCTCACCTAATCTTATGCCTCACTAACAGCACAGTTCAGTTGGCTTTCGTTTTAAGCTGCTAGATCAGAACTGAATTCTTCTACTCTATAAAGATTTGTATACTGTTCTCGTAACAGTGATATCTGAGCACCTTCAGCTAATGCATTAAGCCAGGTGACTACACGTCTGTCACATGTTGTTTGTTCGCTCGTCCTGTCCCCAAAGGGAGAAGCATTTGTAGTGGAGCATCTTGTTTCGGTAGGGTATATCTGTTGTATTGAGATACACCTCTTGCTGTGTGTGATGTTAGCGAAGGCAGGTCAAAGAAATTTGCCTTGCACTTGGAGAAGATGATGGTCTGGTCTGTGGTGGTCTTCAGTTCTTGGGTGAGTTCATTGCACAGTATTGGACTGCCCCTACTGAGGAGTGTGTCCTTGCTCAGGTGAATTTTGCTCTCATTGCTAAGAGTTCCATTCTGCCAGCGGAGCAAAGCTGAGGATCATGGCCTTTGCCCCAGAGCTTTCGACAGTCTTTTAGATTTCTGGGCCCAAGCTGCAGAGCACTTTGAAGGTAAAGGTTGGTAAATGTATGGAGGGGGTGGGACGATGGGACGGCCTATTTTGGCAATTGACTGATCTTTGACTACTGGTGGTGGGTATGCCGGTGGCCTAGGAAGGGCGGGTAGATGGGGGGTTCTGAGTTTTTACAGAAAATTATTTCTTGGGTGACTGGCTGGTGAGGCTTGCCCACATGCTCAGGGTTTAACTGATAGCCGTATTTGGGGTTGGGAAGGAATTTTCCCTTGGGGCAGATTGGCTAGGGCTCTGGGGGGGTTTTCGCCTTCCTCTTTAGCATTAGGAATAGCTCACTTGCTGGTGGATTCTCTGTATCTTAAAGTCTTTAAATCGTGATTTGAGGATTTTAATAACTCAGTCATTGGTTAGAGGTTTATTGCAGGGGTGCGTGGGTGAGGTTTTGTGGTCTGCATTGTGCAGGAGGTCAGACTAGATGATCATACTGGTCCCTTCTGACCTGAGAGTATATGGCTATGTCTACACTTGCTAAAATTAATTCGAATTAGTTAGTTCAAACTAACTAATTTGAACTAATTTTAGTTAGTTCAAATTAGCTTAATTCGAACTAGAAAAAGTTAATTCGAACTAAGCAAGTGCCATTCATGAACTAAGAAATTAGTTCGAATTAACATGGCCACACTGGCTAATTTGAACTAGTTAGTTCGAATTAAAGCCTTACTTCTGAAGCCCTATTCGAATTTATTAGTTCGAATTAAAGAAGCCCTTAATTCAAACTAATTAACGCCTAGTGTAGCCATGGCTTTAGTTAGTTTGAATTAAGCCTCCTTAATTCGAACTAACTTGCCAGTGTAGACATAGCCTATGAGTCTATGAGACCTTGAATCTGAGAATCTGTGGGAAGCCAGCATAGAGGGCAAAGGACAGATATGATATGTTTGAGGCAGCCTGTGTTACTGCAGCATTCAGTGCTTGCTGGAGTCTCCTAAGTACTGATGGTATCAAACCAAGTTATATTACACTGCTGTACTCCAGCCAAGAAGGGACAACGGTGTGAGTAACAGAGGCCAGGTCAAGTCTTTGTAGGCCAGGCTGGGACCGAGTTTCCTAGCCAAGGGAGCTGATATAAAGCATTACCGGCAGATGCTGGTATGTGAGATTTCATCATCCATGAGGAATCCAAGATGGGTACTAAATGATGCGCTGAACTGACCAGTTGTTGGTGTCTATCTTCAACAGAAATTGCATTATAGTGGCAAGCTCTTCAAAATCCTTTCCTGTACCCACCAGCATCACCTCTGTCTTGCTTAGGTCCAGCTTTAGCCAGATGCTCTTCATCCAAGAGCTCATCTCATCCTCGCACTAAGACATGTTAGTGGTGGTGTGGTCATATGTGATGAAGGATAGTATCTGCATCTGCATGTAGCTGGTACTTGAGTCTCTGTCGTCTGACTAGTGGTTGGATGTACACCTTGTAACCAGGGCCAGTCCAAGGGTTTCTGTTGCCCTACGCAAACTATGACTATGGCGCCCCCCCTCCACATGTTATAAGAGAGAACATTAATACATATGTATTTTTAAATAGAGAAAAAAATCACTTCCATTTAATTGGTGTCCCTTAAAGCCTGGCGCCCTAGGCGACCACCTAGTTCACCAATATGTTTGGGCCGGCCCTGCTTGTAAACCCCCACCCCCAGTCTATTGGTGAAGGTGCTGGGTGGGTGTCACTACTTGTTGGGCGTGTCCTTGCAGGAAGGACTCAAACCTTTTTAGTGCATTACCTAGGACACTGGCCACCTTTCGCAAAAGAGATGGACTCTCATAGTCAACAGTGTTTGAATACAGCTGAGAGATCCAGAAGGGACATCTGGCCTCTATCCACTGACAGTAGATCAGCCATAGGTTAGCCTGAATCCAGATTGTATTAGGTCTAGAATGTAAGCTTCAGTTAGGTGACGTTGCAGTTGACCTTTCAATAGCTTCCCTATGAGTTCAGTCTGGAATGGAGGGTTTGACATGGGGCGGTAGTTGGCTGATACTGAAGGGGGGCTTCTGGAAGTTTGAAGGAGGAACGGAAAATTCCCTCTCTGAATGAGGCATTGGCCCTTTTAGTCAGACGTGGGATCAGTTGTCCAGGAGTCTCACAAGCTAGGAAGGGCGTAGACTGGATTCACACGTCTGGGGTCGAGATGCCTTTAGGGGGTCTAGAACTTGTTGATGAGGGAATGGACTGAACTCTGGGAATGCAGGCGGGCTGTCGGTTGGTCGATGCAGGTGGAAGGGATCGAGGCTGTTGGAGAGAGCTTCTCAGATGTGCTTGAATCTTTTTAGAGCAGTCAGATGATGGTTCTTCACAGCAACTGGTGCTCCACTCCGATGTCGGCTGAAGGTATTCAGGGTTGAGGAAGTGGTTTACCCCAGAGAGCTCCTTGGGACAGGATTTGGTGGCCTCAGGGAAGGCTGAGAGGAAGGTTCTCTTGGCCCATAGTAGAGCCCCCAGCCTACGCTTCATTATGGAACTCATTATGCTTCATCCTGTCTGAATCAGCCTTTGTTTTCTGCCATCAGGGCTCAAGTTTCCACCCTCTCTTTTCTTCTGGCGCAACATATCAGAAACCCTAGGAGGCCTGTGTGGGCGATGAAAAGGAGGGGGCTGTTTTGGGGGTCAGCATGTCAAGGCTAGTGGCAATGATTCACCAGGCCCTCGACGACTCATCCTGGTGGCTGGGGGTTGCTGTCCTTCTGCCTGCTTTGATTTGTTGGAGTCTATGAGTCATCATGGTTGAATCAGCTTGTGTATCTTGTTGCACAGGCAATAATAGAAGGTCCTGACCATTTCCTTAATGAGGTGATGGTCTGTCCAAGAAAGTGGCTGGATTGCGATGGCCTCCATCTTGACATCCAGGCTGAAGACCAGGGTGTGCTTGGCTGTGTGGGTTAGAACAGAGATTACCTACAAAAGTCCTAGCAAGGCAAATGAGGAAATGAGTTTGGGGGCTTTTGCATCTATTGCCATGTTGATACGCATGTTAAATTCTCCCAGGGTGACGAGTCTAGGCTGTTTCACTGCCCTCTACATCAAGGTATCAGTGAAGTTCTTTATGAACTTTTTAGTCTGTGCTGGTCTATAAATTATCCTAAAATCTCTCAGCTTGGGCTCCAGTTTCTACTGTCAGATGAATGAATTCAAATGAAGTGGTCTAACCTGAGGCACTTCTCTTGCATTTGATGTTTGCAGAGGAGATTCATACAGAGACATCTGTCTTCTTGTTCTGTCTAGAACTACAGAAATAACCTCTGTTCTCCCAACAAGCCCAGATCCTCCTTCATGACTCTGTCTGGCTCTGCCTGCCTCACCATTTTCCGCCGGGCTTCAGAGCTCCCCTGTGGCTAGACGCAAACACAACTCGCTTTGATATTGTCTCTTAACAAATCTTAAGTGTAAATCATTAGAGAATTATTAGAAAGGGTTTCCTCCCGGGTTCTCTTGGTGAGGAATCCACGCCTTTATATGGTACAGACAACACCATGTGGCCCATATCTGGCCAAGATACAATCACAATAGTTATTAAAGGGCATCTCTATATTTGTCACGGGGGGGGGGGGGGAAATGTTGTGGCCTGATTTACTTTGCTTGAAATTCACTCCTGTGTAAAGGGTTAGCGTCATGCCAACTGAACATTGAAGCCCTGATTTACGTGATACATTGGGTGTGAGCTGGCTGTCTACACAAAGTCAATTTTACCATTTGGGCTAATAGCGCAGGCTCTGGACAGCAATGGGAGGTTTAGAAGCAGTGAGGACATCCAAGATAGGGTACATATTTATTTAAGTTAATGCAGCGTTATGAACGTTGTTCCTTTCATAATGGTTTCTAAGCCGCCAGCTGCTGGTGTTACAAATAAGGTTGTATGCCCTGCTTCTCTGGGATGAAGTCTTGTGAAAATGCTAATTGTCAGGTGACGGGCGGTCCGTTTTAGAAGCGGGGCGTATCACTTCTTGAAGCCTCTTCTGCCACAGTCTGTCCGGCTCTGATTGAATCACGTCTTAAATGTAGTTGCTGCCCTTCTGACTGTTTCAACAGAGCCAGACAAATCATTACACGATGCAAAATACCTCTGTTTGGTCTGTGCTTTTCGTTAGTGTGTATGTCCCTAAAGAATGTAGAGATAGTATGTGCTTTTTGGCATGAAATGTTTTATTCTGAAGTAGCAACATCATGGTTTTTCCCAGTTTTTGGCAGTACTATACTCTGAGCAGAGAAAATGGACAGAATTGTGTAGGCTAAACTGAGTGCATTAGCTATGTAGTTTGATCCTCTTCTTTAGCTGGCCTTTTTCTGAGCTTGTGTAACTCACGTAAGGGTATTAAAATGCGTGTTTGCTCTTGGATCAGAGAACCTTTTAGGAAGCGCTCCGTACAGTGCAGGTGAGTGTCAATAAAGCAAATATGCATCTCGGTAAATCTTGTTGAGCATTGGTTCTCTATATCTTACCCTAAGAAAATAAGCCTGTGTGCAGAAGTGCAAGCGCAGAAGGTGTGGAAAGGTGCCAGTAAGTGAGAAAGATGATGCCATCACCCAGCAGAGATGGCGGTTTCAGACTCAAAGCCAACTATGCTCAATTAGGTCATTCGCCACTAACCAACTGTAACATTTTACTGGAGTATAGAACTGCAGAAAGGTAACAATTCTGTAGGAGAAAGTGAATCAATTGTAGCCCTCTCAAATACCCTTATTAACCTTGGAGCCTAACGGATCCGACGTAGGAATGCTGCTCGTTCTGTGTAATCCACCTTGGGAATTATCTTTACAAGAGGCTGACCCACTTGAGGTCTGTTACCTAATAAAAGTCTGCTCTAATATCAGATAGACAGAGAAGTCTTCGGTCTCCGTATTTACTTGGGATAATTCATTAGCTAGCACTTTTCATCTCAGACAGTTATGTGCTTTTTAGACCCCCTTGAACGAACTCTGACAATGCCGCTGGCAGGGCGAGAGTATTTACCTTTCCAAGCCTGAAGCGGCAGAATGAAGTTATTCTTAGCGTGCATTCTTGTCCAATCTTTAGAAAATGGTATATTAAAAGTTTAACACTGTCTGCAACAAAAGCGAGAGAGAGAATGCAGGCTGAATTAAAACGCACATGGTTAAAGAAAAGAGATCTTGCCTTTTTCTGTCTCTCTTCTTCTTACATTTGTTCCCCTCAAAGTGAGCGGCTCACACTCCGTAACACCCATTGGTGGTGAAAAGCGCATTTCCACTGTAGGCTCAATACAGTAAAAATGAATGTCTGCCAGTGTTCTTTTTCCATCAGCTCGTGCCAGCTCAGCAGGACAAAGTCATTCAGAACCCCTCTGCTCTTTGATTTTCAGAGCACGGAGGGGCTGCCCTTCTTGTGGTTACGCCTGGAATCCAACAGTGGTCACTTCCATACAGCGGGGGGGGGGGGCTCCTGTTCCCTTTTAATTATTACAGGGATGGCAGTGATGTGAGCAGTAGACGCAGAATCTCCCATTTGAATTTGTTTTAAGAAAAATGGGCAGAAATCATCCCTGCTGAGATCTGTTGAGTGTGGCACCTGGGGTGGATTTGGCTCTGTGTGAACCTTGTTTGTTTTTCATTTTGTTTTAGCTGCATAGAAATTTAGATGGGCTTCCCTTAAAAAAAAAACCAACCCCCCCCTCCCCCCCCGCAACACATCAACCCTGGACAAATTGCTTAGATCATTCTGAAATAATCCCTAGATCAGGGTGACCAGATATCTCATTTTGTGAGAACAGATCTTTAAAGGCTATTTGCTATAAATACTTACAAAGACTTGAGCTCCTTTTCTGGCAATGAATTGTGAGCTGAGCCTGATTTTAATAATTATATGTATTAAATATTTTACTTCATATTTCAGACAAGCATTTTTCAGACTCTGGGGTTTTCACAAACTTTGCTTCAATTATTTGGTTTTAGCGCTGTGTGGTCTTTGAAGACATATTTTTTCTGCTCCCTGATTGTATGGCTGAAACATTTTAAACAGGAGGCTAACAAATAGAATGGTCTGGTGTGAATTTGCGGGTAAATAATGGTAGGTGTGGAAATGTATGAGACTTCAGGAATTCTTAAATATTTTCCCCAGTACCCAGCACTTTGTCCGTATCTTCACAAACAATGAATAATGTGACCCTATAGATCAGAGCAAACTGAACGCGGAGGTCAGCTTCTGTGCTCTTCCCCTTTGAACCACTGAGCAGTAGGCTACACAGAATAGGTGAGGTTACAGATAGAAGACGTTTCATATCACTTGAGACATTTAAATCTAGACAGGCAAGCTCTTTAAGGCAGGTGTGGCAGATATTGCAACCCCAGGCAATATCTTTGGGAACCACTGCATTAAATTAATGGGTGGTTTATGTATGATTGTGTTCTCCTCTACGGGGAAGTAGCACATCTCCTCCAGGACTAAAAACAAAGAAGGATGATTAAAGTGAGTCATGAAGATTATAAATGACTCCAAAGAGGTACCACTTCCTCCAGTGGTTCACATGTACTGGTTCAAACTGGGTTTTCCAGAGACTAAGAGCTGAAGAAGGAACTTGAGATGTAGAAAGGCTGAGTTGAAAAAGATACAGGGTCTGCCTTTTGATTCAGCAAGCAGACAGAATCTTTGGACCTAAGGGAATCCACCTTGCTGATGGGATTTTGGCCCAGCAGACTCCCCACATGGAAGATGGGCTGTCTCTGATGTATTTAGTAGGCGCGTCAAATTTATATTGTTTTTATGTTTTTTTTCTTTGATGCTAAGAATAAATGTTCTCTGCTAAGAAAGCTGTGTGGTATCTTGTAACTGCTCTCGGGGAGAAAACACCGTCCATGCACTGGCTGTTAGACAGACTGGCTTGCTGGGGATATTACAGTGTGTGCCAGGGGGCTGTGCAGTTTTAAAATCCCTTGTCAGGGGGGAGAAAGATGCAGGTCTCTGTCAAGGAAAGGTGACAGCTGGAATCCTGAGATGTGAAGCGAGTGCCCTCGAGGGACTGCAGAAGGGAACACGAGTGCTGTTACCCTGAAACTGTAACAGCGCGGACTTACATCTGTTAAAGCAAACAACGGTCCAGAGGACACAAAAAATGCTCATGGGGGAAAAATCCTACATTGGCCTCGAAGCTATCGGGTGCAGTCCTGGACCCACCAAAATCAGTAGGAGTTTTGCCATTGACCCTATAGGTCCTTTCCATTTCTAGCTTCTCTGCTTCCTACCCTCGGACTCTCTGGCTGGTTTCTTCGCAGTGTCAGATATTTATTCTGCTCACCCGTTCTCTGTCGGCTCACCTGGAGCCCTGGCAGTGTGGGCCTGTGTGTCACTACCGCTTTGATTTTGAAATGCTGGTGCGTCAGATAAAATGAGATCCAGACTCAACCCTCCTGTTTCATTTCAGTGTTGCAAAACCACCCTTCTGTGCCCATTTCTAAAAGCTTTTTTCCAGTGAGAAATAACAGACTTGGAAGCCCTCAGCCATGAAGGCAGCCGGCTCATGCTGCCTTCAACAAACTTAGGAAAAGCATCTTTAGCCAACATAGTCTCCAACTGCCAATCAGACCAGAGAAGTGGGTTAGCAAAACAAAGCCAGATGGTAGCGGTTAGCCATCCCGAAGTTCTCTACTGCACTCGCTCTAACGAACTAGAGCTGTCCCAGCTCCGTCCCGCCTCCATCTCACACTCACTGCCACCTCGGGACCTTCCTTGCAATCGCAGCCTGTTTATCGAGTTCATGTTATGTTCAGGATGCACGAGTCTTGTTTTCTGTACAGCGCTGAGCGCACAGCACAGCTGGGGCTGGGCCTTGGAAGAATGAGGCCAGATTTTGGGTGGTGGTGTCTGTTAGGAGGACTTCAGACAGTCCTGTGCTAGGCACATGTTCAAAACACTGAGACGTGGAGTGTTTTGTCCAAAGTGCAAACGGGAGGGACTGGCTCACGGGGAGCAGGGGGCAGTTCATAGCTGAGTCCTGCCAGGTGACCAGTAGCCATGGTCTGGAGAGCAGACATGGTGAGGAAAACTGAGGGAAGAGGAGAAGAGGGAGCTAGTGGGGGGGGGGGGGGATGACTGGACCTTTCACCACCTCAATGTGACCTGGGGGGCAGCCAGAGAACCCCAATGTGGGAAGAGCTTGGTGCAGAGATGAGCCCCCAGCCTGGAAACACCTGCCAGAGGAAACCCTGTGCAGTTATTGGCCAGCAGAGCCCAGGAACTATGACCCATGCTCCTGAGCAGCATCTGCCGGCGCTTTCTCTGTTATCTGCTCACGCGCATTCAGACACTGCTCTCCAACAGGATTGGACTTGGCATGGCCTACTCCCACCCCCCAACCCCACCGCTTCCGCTGCCATGGCTGATGGCTGCATTTCTACCGTTAGCAGCCTCCTGCCGTCTGCCTCCGCTCGAAATGACGCCGCCAGCTCTACGCAGACATGCCACGTGAGTGACCAGTGCTAGGCTTGAGTGCTAGAGCCCTGCCACACCCCACCTCACACCTGCCTCCGCCTTTCCCCTTCTCACACCTGTCCACACCTGCCGCTCTGCTCACCCAGCCCTTCGCCCCCTCCCACACAGCATCTCCCAGGACAACAGAGCAACAGATGCTTCAAGGGGGAGCAAAACCAGCAAGACTCCTGGGGCACTTTGACAGACGAACACATGTATTTATTGCATGAGCTTCCGTGCGAGAAAATCCCACTTCGTCAGATACTTTGAAGATGGGGAATTTACAGGGAAGGGGAAATTCAGAAGCCCTTGATTTCAGGTGCCAGGGCAATGCTCACAAGCTCTCTGGCACCACAACATCTCTGGCTAGGGCCCTTTTAGCCTGAACGGTCTGTTCTGCTTCTCCGGGGAATGTTTCTGGGCCTAGCGCCCACTCCCCAGGCCTGCAGAGTGCAAACCTTATTAATAACAATAGCCAGCAGTAATAATCAACACTGAGCAAATGTATCAAACTGTCGATATAGCTAAATGGTTTCCCCCAGCTGCCTCTCCTGATATCATCTGGGCACCTGCCATATGAAATCAAGAGCAACAGTGAAGTCCCAGATGGCCCTCGTGAAGATTCCAGCACTTCTTCCTTTCTGGGTCACGACTCTGCTTGAGGGAGGGTTTTCCCCCCTCTCCCTCCACAGCAGTGCATATTTCGGGATAGAAGAGAATGTCCGCGTAGTGAGCATCATTATGGTAGAAAGGCCCTTTCAAAGAGGAAGTCTGTGCAGCATTTCCTAGATAGTCCACCTCTGAGCTGGCCTGATCTCTTCTGGAGGATTGTTTGATAGCCAGATCCCCTCAATGGGGAACATCGTCCCCTGCACTCATAAGCTTCCTCTACAGCTTTGTGATCTGCATTGTCCCAGTGGAGCGCAGCTAACGCAGGCTCCTAAATCAAAATTCAGCCAATGGTGTAGCTGGGGCTCAATCCATTAATTGCTTTGAATGTTGGGGCCACGGCCGTAAACTGGCACCTGGCCGGGAGCTAGTGGAGAAACTCGAACACAGGTCTGGTGTGCTGCTTGCAGCCTGAGCCTTGGAGAAGGGAGCAGTCGCAGCCCACCAGCTGGAGCCTGTGCATCGTCTCCAAGGTCAGCTTCAGCTGCAATGAGCTGCACTGTGACTGCCTGCCGGCGACACGCTCATGTGCCTGCGGCCAGGTTCTCGCCCGGAGGAAGGGCTGACATTTTCTAGCAAGCTGGAGGTGAAAGAAGGCGTTTTCGTAAATTGATGCTACTTGGTTATCCAAGCTTAGCGGGGAATCAACAGGGCCCTGAAGGCTTTTCACCACTTCAGCTGAATTCCAAGTAGGCAGGTGCCTAGAGGGATTATCACACCAGCCAACCGGGCCAGGCCAATTTGGGGACTCTTCTGGCTCCATCCCTTGCTCATCCTCATCTCTCCCACAGCCCCATCACCCTTCTCCTCCTCTTCTCCCTGAGGTCCTGCCCCCTACCGAGGCCAAACGGTGGAGCCCAGGGATGTGCATATGATTCCTGCCCTGAGCTGGCCGACCGGTTCACCTCAGCCCCTCTCACTTGGCCCAGCAGCTCATCACTCCCTCCTGTGCAGAAAAGGCAACGGTCGGCTTTAGGTGGGAGTGGGGCCTGAAGATGCTGTGCCTAGGGGCAGGTAATGTGTAAATTCTGCCCCAGCTGTGTGCCTCCAATGGAAACTGGAGGGAATGTGTTGGCTAGATCGTCTGACCAGCATCATGTTGGTCTTGCCTGGGTTCATCTTAAGCCAGCAGCTGCTCTTCATCCAAGAGCTAATTTCAAATCAAAACCACTAACATGCAAAAGAGGTGAGAGTGAGAATTACACGCCGAGAAAGAGAATCTGTATGAATGCAGGGGGTTTCTTTGTGTGGGCGGGGGGAAATATACCCCTGATTTATGCTGTGTTTCACTTGGCCGTTCATGGCTGCTATGGATTTGATTTAAATCTGCTGCACCTCTTTACTGGGTGCCTAGCTTTCCCTTTTCTCACTTCCACGGCTGAGAAATGCTTTTGATCCAATGTCATTTCTTGAACATGTTGCACATAAGTGGCTGTTGCTTATTTAAAAAGTGCAGCTTGCCCTGAGTGGGTTGTTTTCGATTATGACTCACTGCTTTCAGTCTCAGGACAGGCAGAAATGCTGCGGTGTAGAAATAAGTCATGCTGAGGAAGGAGCACGGGGAAGGCTGTCAGTTTAATTTCAAGCTACAGAAATTGGTGAGTGGTGCGACTTTCCCACAGCACCATACCCTCCCCCCCCTTTCTTGAGCAAAACACTTTCACTTTTAAATCGGAGCCCAAACCATTTTCCTTAATTCATTTGTAACTGCCTCCAGATCCTCACTCTGCCAAGCCTGGCTAGTGCTTTGAATAAGAGGTGAAAAAGGGCAATGATCAGTTTATAGCATTTTCTTGTCCTTTGGCCGGGTATGTCTTTTGGTGAATGTCTTAACTCTTTGAATACTGCAGGTGTAGGGAAAACTTGATCCCTGGCATTGAAGTCAAGGGAGTTACGCTAACGGTGAATTATTCACATCCGCACACTCTCTCTCTCTCGCTCAGTGAAGTTACACTAACAGTGAATTATACACGCACACAAACACACCTCCTTCAAACATCCCTTTGGGGCCTGTAACCCTTAGACCTCAGTGTGGTTACTCGTGTGAGTAAATAAAACAGGATTTGGCCTAATGACAACTGGATACCTTTTGCAACTTGCATAAAGCTCCTTTTGTAGCTGATCCGACTCCTGTGAAGATTTTGTGAGCTTTTATTTTTATACTTTGAAACTACTTGTTTAAAGGTTTATAACTTATCTGTTTAAAATGTGCTCAGATAAAATCTCTCGGCTCAGAAATTAATTGCAGACCTTTAAATAGTTTCAGGATTTAAAATATCGACATTGTTTGTTTAAACATACTGGACTTTTTAATAGATTTCCCCCTCTTAATCCACTTGAAGTTAAGCAGCTGGCATTTGGCATTAATTGCAGCTGACACAGCAGAGAGTCGAACTAACCGAAGATGGGGAGTGTGTGAGCAGACTTTCTTTCCTATTTTTGTTTTGTGGTGTAACATGGTTCCACTGTTCTCAGAAAAATCTCCATCCATTTCAGTACTTGGCAATCCACCTTCATTCCTCAAGGTGAGCATGATCAGAAAGCAGTATTTAAAGTGCTCCTTTCCCAAGTTTTAGCTGTTGGACTTACACAGGATTATTTTTATAGTTGTCTGGTGAAGGGCTTTCTACGGGACTCAGTAATGGCCAGTTTCATGTTTTTCTTGTTGGTTTCAGAATTAGCCTTTTGAGCTAAGCCAGTATTGCTCTGTGCAACTTCAGTTTGTCTCGCAAACATTTCGTTCAAACACCAGCTGCACTAAATTTGTAACAAGCAATTTTCCGGCCATCCAGATGCCACTGCTGCTAAAAACAGCGTAGTCTAGTCATTCTTCCTGCTTCTAGCCTTTTATCAGTAATACTTTTAATAGTCTTTGTGGTATTTGAGAGAAAAGAACCATTTTGTTCGTGGCAGACCAGTAAATACTGGGAAGAAGATGTTTTTCTGATTCCTTAAGGAACCGCTCTAACTTCCTATTCATGTCTCTAATTGAAAAGACACATGAGTGGGAGGTTCAAAAGATAACTAAATCTGATCCACACTGCACTCTACTTGCACTGCTGGACCACATCCATGGAGTGATGTGAGTCACAAAACACAGTAAATCTGGGTGCTAGAAGTTTGAAATGTGTTCAGCAGAAAGAGAGTTCTTCAGAGTACTGGCTAGTGCGATACAGTGATGAGGCCATTCAACACAAAACCTTGTGCCTGTGAAGTCTGTGGTTAGTGAGTTTGAAATGACAAACTATGCTACGACATACTATTCCAAGGGAATGTCCAAGAGCCCCCCCCCCTTCTCTCGCCTGCAAATCCTCAAGCATACATTGTATTTCTGTGCAAAACGAGGCAGCTATGCAGCCCCAATCTATGGGGTAAGTGTGATGTAAGGTGTACTGGAGTCTAGCCCATTCTCCTTCGCAGCATTTCACACACACACGGAAAGATCTACACAGAGGTGCATCAGTTTAAATTAAAGGGTGATTTTTAAACCAGTACAGCTCCCTCTTGATGACACCAAGCTGGGGGGAATGGTAGACACGCTGGAGGGCAGGGACAGGATCCAGGGAGACTTAGACAAATTGGAGCCCTAGGCAAAAAGAAATCTCATGAGGCTCAACAAAGACAAGTGCAAAGTCCTGCACTTAGGACAGAAAAATCCCATGCACTGCTACAGGCTGGGGACCGATCAGCTAAGTAGCAGCGCTGTAGAAAAGGACCTGGGAGTTATGGTGGACGGGAAGATGAATATGAGCCAACAGTGTGCCCTTGTTGCCAAAAAGGCCAATGGCATATTAGGCTGCATCAGTAGGAGTATTGCCAGCAGATTGAGGGATGTGATAATTCCCCTCTATTGGACACTGGTCAGGCCGCATCTGGAATACTGTGTCCAGTTTTGGGCTCCCCACTACAGAAAGGATGTGGACAAATTAGAAAGAGTCCAGTGGAGGGCAACAAAAATGATTAGGGGGCTGGGGCACATGACTTATGAGGAGAGACTGAAGGAACTCGGCTTATTTAGTCTACAGAAGAGAAGACTGAGGGGGGATTTGATAGCAACCTTCAACTACTTGAAGGGTTGCTCCAAAGAGGAGGGAGCTAGGCTGTTCTCAATGGTAACAGAGGACAGAACAAGGAGCAATGGTTTCAAATTACAGCTGGGGAGGTCGAGGTTGGATATTAGGAAAAACTTTCTCACTGGGGAGTGATGAAGCACTGGAATGGGTTTCCTAGGGAGGTGGTAGAATCTTCATCTTTGGAAACATTTAAGGCCCAGTTAGACAAAACCCTGGCTGGGGTGATTTAGGGGGAGTGGTCCTGCTTTTAGCAGGGGGTTGGACTAGATGACCTCATGAGGTCTCTCCAACCCCATTATTCTATGGTGTAAACCAGGCCTATTTCAGTTTAGCTTCAGTTAGTCGGGAGCAAGTTTGGCTGACCCAATATGAACATGCACACACTAGCCCTCGCGGGAGGGAAGGGCTGTCTCCATGTCTCAGAGGGGATTTGGGGCAGAAGAGTGAGTCAATAGCAGCTCTCGAGTTAGAACCCAGGCATTCCTGCGGCCCTGGCCGGGTGAGGCAGGACTTAGCCCTCAGTAGGTCCGCTCCGGAAGCCAAGAGGAGTTTTGGCATTGAGTCTCAGGGGTGAGGACTGGGCCCAACTGTCAGTGATTGGTTTTGTGTTGGGAAAACCCCTTTACCTATTAGCTGAGGTCAGTCTCCCTAAATAAAGACCCAGTTCTTGCAGTCTGTATAAGACTATGAATAGGGTTTTTTTCTCTGTTCCCATTTATCCTCCCCAACCCTATATGTTCTCCAGCCTCACTTGCCCTCCCATTATCTTTTGAAAGTCAAGGACTCTTTGGGGTGACCTGATATGTGGAGGTAGATGGCTGAGAGGGACAATAGCTGCGGGAGCCAGAGTCAGAAATAAATAACACGAGCAAATGTTTTTCCCTTGATGGGGAAGATCTGCTCCCCGCTTCCCATTGATAAAGAGCCACGAGGAAGACAGTTGCTCTCACACACACGTTGTCCCATCAGACAGAACAGACTCTGTCTCTCGGTAAAGTGACCATTACTTGCCTACGACGGCTTCTCTTCTGCAAACGATAATGTCAACTCCATCCAATACATGTACCAAGGGTGGGATTTTCCAGAGCACTTGGCAGCTGCCTGCCTCTCTTCCTGTTTGCGGGGCTCAGCCAATGCTTGAACACTTTTGAAACTCCCACCTGGAACTGTTCCCCTGGGCTTGATCCCTCTCGCTTTTCAGTCAAACAGCTTCAGTGGGAGCTGGAATGAGGCCATGAGCAATGCCACTTTGCATTGGTCCCGTGCAGGGAAAACAAGGGGAAATACGGAACAACCAAAGCTTTCTTTGCATGTATTGGTTGGTTCCTAGTCACTTCAGAGGGCCTTTAAAGAGCTGCGTGCAGATAGGGAGAGAGTAGGGCATGGGGTAGGCCCTGGGAGGTTGAGCATTTATTCCTTATTCTGCCACCGACTTGGTGGTTAAGATCTTAGGCAAGTAATTTCACCAGTCTGTGCCTCAGTTTCTCCATCTGTCAGATGGGGAGGGTGGTCCTTTTGGGAGTGACAGCACGAAGCGTTGCTACACAATAGCTAAGCTCATATTGTTATTACAGGTACCAGAGACAGAATCGTCAGGTGCCCTTATTTTTCGTTCTCTAATATTGTCTCATGCAAAATCAGCCACTTTCTTAAATGTCTCTACAAACGTGAATATTCTTAATCAATAATAACATTAAGTATCTGGGCAAGAGCCGGAGCTTCGTAGCTTTTCCTGTGTTTGTTTTTCCCCCAGGTGTACGATTTGCTTAATCTTCCCCTTTTAACCTGTTTGTCCTGCTGTGCCATCTGACTTTTGGGAACCGTTTACTGTCACGTGAAAGAAACAGCACTAACATATAGACCTGACATGTAACTGAATGGGACATGTGTAGTCAGAGAGAATTTGAGATGATTCCTGATCACATGGGCAGGGTTAAATTGATCGGGTTTCCTGCCCCGCCCCCCCATACCTTTCTGTGGAGCATTGAGCAGGAATCATCAGTCTGTGTCAGATGGGCCAACCCCTCACAGTCAGCGTTCTTGCAGCTGCAGAGGTGCAGGGATAAATGGAACTCGGATTTCCCCTCTTCTCAGTGCCATAGATGAGGGGTCTCACATGTAACGCTGCTCAATAGACCAGGTGCGTTGTGGAGAGAACTGGCAGGGTCTAGTAATATAGTTATGGTCCCAGGTATGATGGATTCTTGGGGTGATCTGGGATGGCAAATCGTGTGTTCTAGTAGCTTGACACAAGAAGTCCCAGCAACCCCTTTCCAGAACTGGTTCTACAGAGATATCACGTAACTGGTTTCTACAGAAGCATGTACTGCAAGAATGACAGAAATGGTAGATCTGCCCAAGCTGGACGGCAGAGTTTGACTTAGGTACAGAACGTGTTTTCGTATAGACAATGGACGAGCCGTGGTTTTTTTACAATGCATTGTTACGTATGCCAAGATATGCTAACAGTGCAATAGAACAGTGGAATTTCGTTCTTCCAGCAGTACTCCTTGCATACCGTGGCTTGTGACCTACGCCAGGTGTCCTCTACCACTCTGTAACAGTGAGCACTCCACCGAAAAATATTATTCCCACTGTCCGGGATGGTGAAGAAATGAGCTGTAAGAGGAATCTGAATTTGGTCTGGGAGGTTGCAAGTAACAGGTGTCTTGACTCGAGAGGGGAGGAGTGGGGAGATGCACTGGACTTACTCCCACGAAAGCTCATGCGATAAATAAATCTGTTAGTCTTTAAAAGTGCCACAAGACTCTGTTGTCTTTCTACAATAGACTAACACGGCTACCCCTTTGGAACTTATCACTTAGGACGACTTTATGAAGTTGACTTAAAGTGTACCTTATTAAATAACAGAGGACAGAACAAGGAGCAATGGTTTCAAATTACAGCTGGGGAGGTTGAGGTTGGATATTAGGAGAAACTTTATCACTAGGAGGGTGGTGAAGCATTGGAATGGGTTATCTAGGGAGGTGGTAGAATCTCCATCTTTGGAGATTTTTAAGGCCCGGTTGGACAAAACCCTGGCTGGGGTGATTTAATGGGAGTGGTCCTGCTTTTTAGCAGGGGGTTGGACTAGATGACCTCGTGAGGTCCCTTCCAACCCTATTATTCTATGATTCTAAGTCGACTTAACAAAAGTCGACTTAACATTTCAAGTGTAGACGTGGCCCCCTTTTGGCCTTATTAAGTCGACTTAACGTTTTAAGTTGGCTTAAAAAGGTCTAACTAGGCACTACTCTGCGTCTCCACTGGCTGAAGTCAACTTAATAAAGTTGACTTAAGCACTAGTTCGAATTAAAACGAGGTGTTATTAATTCGAACTAACTTTTCCTTAGTTCGACTTAAGGAGCAGCTCAAGTCGAATTAAGGAAAGCCCAGTGTAGACGCGGAGTAAATTAAATTGACTTAAGCCTCCTTAAATCGACTTAATTTCTAAGTGTAGGCACACCCTTAGTGTACAGCACCCCACGTACAGGGTGAAAATCAATATGTGCAGAATAAGTGAATACAGAAAAAAAGCATTATGAAAACTATTGAAATGTTGGTGATCTGGAAGAAAACTTCATTCCCAAAGATTCGTAGAGGTAACCTTGCCTGTCTTAGCCAGGCATCTGAAATTTTAGATTTGCAGGGAGGAGAAAGACTGAAACACATGATAAAGCTTTTTTCCAGCCTCTCTGAAATCCACCTCTCTGAAGTCAGGAATGATTTTACTTTTCTTCCTCTCACCTGACAGGTAAATCAGCCTGTCTATTTTAGGAATGTCTCATGCACTTATCATGTGACTCCAGGTTAGCATTGTCTGTTCCTCTGCATGTGGAGAAAATAATCTCACCGGACTGGCCCAAAGACCTTCTCTTCCTGCCTTAGTACCTAGAATCTGAATTCTTACCCCTTTGTTAATTGGCATCTTAGTAGCCCTCAGTTAATGTCTTTCTCCTACCATCTACTGAATTCAAATTCAAACTGACTACCCCGCTGAATTCAAATTGCTGGTCTGAGTTCTGTTCAGCTCAGCCTTCTGGGGTGGGCCTTGTCTAGACTAGAAGTGGCTGAGTTTAAATTGGTTTAGTTAGTGTTTTTTCCCTAAACCAAATTCAAACTCAGCCTTTTCACTGCTCAGAATAAGAAGAATGGTTTCAGCTTTTCTACCCCCTTTTCAAGTGCAAAAAACACTAAATGTTAAATGGTGTTGATGAAGTGGGAGAGTACCGTTTGGTGTGTGTTTTACTTGCAATCTGGAATAATTTAGAAATGAGCAAATATTCAAGAAATGAAGTAGTGAGGTGACATTCCCTTGCCTGTACTTCCCAATATTAACCCTGAAAGCATCTCAGGAAAAAAAAAAAAAAAAAAAGCACCCACCCAACTCAGAGCGGCTCCACATTTTGCTGACTTCATGAAAGAGCCAACGAGGTTACAGAACAACATTTATTATAAATGCAATATTCCTAGCATTCTGGATGGCAAACTCCCCCTCAGTTCCCATCTACCTTAGCTGGTAGTCCAGACTTTGAAACTAACTTAGTCAGAGTTTCTACGTAAGACTATATTGGAAAATACGTGCAAACATCGTGATATGCTACAACTTCCAGTGAATAATTACTAGCTGTGCAAATGTTCATTTAACTTAGTAAACTAAAGCTAGGATGTTCAGATCCATTGAATTGCTTGCCTGGGGCTGGGTTTTTTTCCTGGTTAGTCAGGTACTATTGCATTTGTTATACAAGTGCCCATATTGGTCTAGTTCAGCAAAGAAACAGGGCCTGGAGCCACACTGGAGCCTTAGGTCAACTTAAGGACGGTTAAGTCGACCTACAGGCTGCTGCGTCCACACTGGGCGCTTATTAAGTCGACTTAATAACACCACCTCTTGAGGTCAACCTAAGGCTTAAATTGACTTTATTAAATTAACTTATTCCAGTGTAGATGGGGAATAGCCCTTAAGTCGACCTAATTGGCCTCCAGGCCCCCTCGCAGAGTTCGTGGCCGCTCCTCCGTCAACCTAGCACCTGCCAGTGTGGACGCAGGGCTGTGGACTCTCTAAGTTGACTTAACAAGGTTGACTTCAAGTCGATCTTGGATAAGTTGACTTAACAGAGCCTTCAGTGTAGATGTACCCATAAAGTCCTGTGGCACTTTTAAAGACTAATAAATTTATTTCTCCCACAAAAACTCATGCAAAAAATAGATGTTAGTCTTTAAAAGTGCCATAAGACTCCTTGTTAAGTCACTAGCTGTTTCCATGATGGCGTACGCCATACCTTTTACAGAATAAAAATCTCCTAGAGAAACACAATTGGCTAGCAAAGGGTGAGTAGGATGCAGTAATTCCCACTGAGACTGAACCGATTAAAACAATCAGTTCAGATGAAGTAATCAGTTCACTGGGGAAGTTAAATGCTGAAGAGAAGTTTTTATATATAAAAAAAAGCTAAAACAGACTGTTGCTACTTTATCAAAGAAAGGGAGGTAAAAAAGTGGGCAGTAATTTGCAAGGCCACTTCTTTCGTATTGCTTAGAAAGAGCAACATTAGATGTTCAAGTTTGCAATCCCAAGTGATTGCTTCAGGTGTGTCAGAATGGATAGCTAAGAAACCAGAGCATGACTGAAACATTGGCTGACAGGATGTTCCGTAGTTTGAAGTCAGCTTCCGCAGTCACAAATAGGATTGCGTCTCAGTCCCCATTTATGGAGGAGGTAGGCACGTCCGCCATGTGATGTACAGCTGTGGTTCAAAGTGGACCATGTTTTCCATTAGAGGGAAAGGCCATTAGGTTGTTTTATTGACAAAATATTTGTTTGGGATGTTGGCATCCTTCCAGGTTGCCTCTGATTTTTTTGGATGGAGAAAATCCTGAGTCCTCAAGCTTTTGCAAAAAAGCTTTCTAAATTTGAGTTGGATTCCTGATACGGTATTTAGGTCTTCATGGATTGGGAGATCTTTGTTCCTTTGAACACGACAGAACTCCCAAAGATTCTCACATTGCAATGAATTTGGGGTGGGTGACTGTGTGCCAGTACAGGAAATCCCAGTTGTGGCATTGAGTTTTCTGTGCTCACAATGATCCATATGGTAGTGTTGAGAGTTGACAAGTGATGTGTGGGATGAGTCGCTGTGTATCCAGATGAGTGAGAAATGCTCTGGGATAGAGGAAACAGGACCACTGACAAGGTCTGTAGGGGTTTTGCATGGGCGTCCGAGGTCATTTATGCTGGTTTCTGGGTAAAGGTTACATGCACCTTTTATTTTTTTCATGGATAAGGCCACTGGTTTTGGGTTTGGTGATGCACGAGGCTGTTTGCCAATAGCTAATGTCTTCCCAGAGAGGTACTGACAGTGTCTATCAATCATAAACTCAGATATTCTTTACCAGTAAAAATACACTTGAGTCCATTTTCCTTCCCCAGTTTTAGAGCACTTGCTCTTGTAGGACGGGGGTTGGTTCAGTTAGGGAAGCTGGTGTACTTTCTCCCTTCTGTTCATACACCTTATGCTTCAACATAGGTAGTATGGAATATATTTTCAAAGGGACCTCAGTCTGGTCTCTAAATCTGAATGCCCACAAGGTTTCTGGGTTTGCACTTTTGGGCAATGAAATATTCTGGCTGTGCCACATCTGACTTGCGCATGCAAACAGAATCCGTATAGGCAGATCTGGGCATTAAAGGCGTCTCCAGCTGACAGCGCTGTGCACAGGACGGCTTATGCTGACAAAACATATCTTGTTCAGGGCTGTAGTTTTTTCACATCCCTGAGCAATAAAAATTTTGCCAACATACACGCTAGTGTAGACAAGGCCTACATTGATTTAGAAACTCACCTCTAGTTAAATCAGTCCAACTTGCAAAAGGAAAAAAGATCCAGCTCTGCTAGTTTTGAAATAAATGTTCACAGGATCAATGTGTATGAGGCGGGTTCCAAAGGGGAGCCGTGTTAGTCTATTGCAGAAAAACAACAGAGTCCTGCAGCACTTTTAAAGACTAACAGATTTATTTATCGCATGCGCTTTCATGGGAGAAAATCCCACTTTGTCAGACACTTGGGGAGGGAAGAACACACCCTGTAGGCATTGCTTTAATGTGGACCCCACACGTTCCTGGTACTTGGCAATGTATGGTAACTCCAAAGCATTTTAACGAAATAAGAGTCTTTTCTAATCGAGTAATTACAATGAATGTTCTTTGAACACACAGCAATCAGATCCAAGTGGAATGAGTTATTCTTCTCGCTTATCAAAGTGGAATGCATTTATGAATACGGTCAATGTGCCATAGACAATATTCCCCCCCAAGCCCTTTGACTGCAGTTGGGTTGTGGCCAGCACGTTTGCCCAAAGCATACAAAAATGGTGTGGTGATTTGATACGGAAAAAAAGGAAATTCTTGGCTAGGATTCAGCAGACCTTGCCTGCCTCCCAGCAGAGGCCATGCCTGCCTCTGAACAGTGAGTATTACACTTAGACTGCCTTGCTTAGAAAAGAGCTTGCCAAGGTTTGCAAGGAGCCAGAATGAAATGAAACATTTTTATGTCCAGACCAGATCAGGCAGCTATTTGGCTTGTCCATTCAAGACCAGCTTACTGCACAGTCTTTATTTTTATTTTAAAAGCATCTGGAGATTAAAAATCCTCTTTGGCATTTGGCCACTTTGGATAGTAATCCAGGCATGTTGTCTGGCCAGATAGCCCCGTTCTCGTCTCAGTGGGTAGAGCTAGGGTAAGTCACTTTTCTGACTTGAGCAGACATGGATTTCTGGCTGCCTTCCAGTGCCTCCAGCATCTGTACAACTTTCCACTCCGTGAGTTCATTTCTTCCACTCAATCTCAGTGTGATCCTCGTGCACGTCACTTGGAGTCTTTCAGTGTCTACGGCCCCTGAACTAGTTGTCCCACTTTTTAATCTTTTAAAAAGTCTTTTCAGGCCTCATCTGCAATGGGCATGAGTCCCAGTTTAATCTATTGGTGTAGCTGCATCAGTGAAAACCTCCAGCATGGACAGCAAAGGATATCTGTGGGGCTGGTAAACAACAGCAATGTAAATCATAGATTTTCTTGTTTACCCTGGGGGCTTATTCCATGTGGCTATGCTGGTGTCTGACCCTTGAGTGCCGAAATTGGAAAAAATTACTGCTGTAGGTAAGGCCTATGAGAATTATTTCTAGTTTCCATTCCCTGCCCGTCAATATGGCATGAGATAGCGCTACCAAAAATGGTCTTTGGACTGCATGATATGTATATTTACTCTCCCACACACTCAAAATTACAGGCTTGCTAAAAATTACATTGCATCTGTTGACTCCTTAGGTTTTGGTTGCCTCTGAAAGGTTAAAACATACGTTGAAAACATTGGCCCCAGAAGCAGAATGGAGCTGAATTTCTTCTTCCGCATGGGGTTGGACTATGGCTGGGTCCCTTTCCCTTGATTCTGGGATAAGTTTGGAAAACAAAACAAATTAAATAATAAAATGATCCGATGTAATTGCATTAATTATAGAGCCTTTTGCCCTGCCAGGTTCTAGAGTGCGACCCAGTGAACCACTTTCATCAGTGATCTCTGAGTGCTTTGCATGGCTCCAGTGATGGAAAGTTGCCAAAAGTAACTGACAGCTGAATGATGCTGGTGAATCTGCCTCTCTATATACAGGTGTTACGTCACCTGTCACTGTGCAGTGACCCCTCATGCAGCTTATTAGCAGCATGCAGCAAAACACAGGAGAAGAGAGGTAATAAGGCATTTGCTTTATACTGTAGAGTGAAATTTAGGAAGCACGTGGAGAAGATCTTTGGCTTTCCATTCCCCCTTATCAGGCCTAGAATATGCTAGAATTGCAGCCAAGAGGGTGTTTTTGATGAGAAAGTAAGTGGATGAATAAGCAGTTCTATAAATCTAGATCCGTAAGATAAAACTAGAAGAAGCAGTTTAAGATCTCAGGTATGAACTGATATATCTGGCTAATGTCTGAGGGCCTCACCTGGTGTTACCTGAGTCCTTCAATGGTAGCTTTGTCTGGATAATTGTTGAGTAAAGATGTGGGGATTTGACTCAAGGAGAGTCTTGACATTGTGAAGGATAACCCTATTCCAGTATTTGGTATGCTGTAATGGTAGTTGCCTCAGCCATCCTTGACTTATTCTGTCATCCTCCTGTCATGAAAAGGAGAGAGCTCCCTCCCCATGGCTGTTCTTGCACTTCAGCAGAACATGATCGCTGTGTGGGGAAGATACTTGTGCAGTTGGGGATGGTCTGCATTTTGTGGGTCTGGATTGCTGCTTGGACTTATGTTATGTTCTCCTTTACCTGGCCTTAATCTAGAGAGAAAGTGAGCTGCATCCAGGCACCTGTTACTCCCACTGAAGTGAGACCCTGTGTTTAATAATACTTGGGCAGATTACCCTACAACTCTGAGGTTCTTTGACCACCCTCCAAAGCAGCTGGTTCTGTCCACTGTTGGAGATAGGATACCATACTCGAGGGACCTCAGCTCTGATGAAGTCTGGCAGTCCCTGCTTCCTAGTAAGAAATGAGGTCGTTGACTGATTAGATGATCTGTGGTTCAGTTGAGCTGCAGATCTGACAGTTGGTCTGTAGTGTTTGCATCTTGTATCTTCTTCAATGGGAAAATGTATGTGATGGTGCGTCTTAGACCAGCGGTTCTCGACCACTGTGTCAGGACACAATGCTGTGCATACCACCAAGCAGGTTGAGAACCACTCATCATTTGTGCAACCTCCTCAACAGATGGTACACAAACCTCCAAAGCACCTTCCATTTGAATAAGTATTACAGAAGGCACCATACAATCTCCTGTCTCCTTGGCAGCCCTTCAGAGTCGCAAATGATTCTATAATCTTCTCTTCAGATTCCCATCCCATCGCAGTCAAGGGAAATTGTGGGAGTTAAAGATCTGAGTCACAGGGGTACTCAGTGGAATTTCACTAATTGATTCACTCCTGCTTGATGGGAGGTGGGTATCGATTGCTGACACCGCCAGGACTCGTTTTCTGTCTGAGGTATTTGTAGAGCGCCTTTGTACCAATAGAGGCACCAGTGGAGAACGTAGGCACTTAGAAATCATTCTGCCAGCATGTCATATTTTATGGACGTTTTTGATGATTTTTACTATTTATAGGAAAACAAAGCAAAAGTCCCTTAGAAATTCATCAGCTCTTTCTCAGGAGACATCGTGGTCCTAGCGACATTATGATGATCTCGGGAGCTGCTCATTTTTATGTTGGAGGAGTCTGGATTCAGGAGTGGAACGAGCACCACAGCAAACCAACTCTTAACAAATGAGATTTCTCTTTTGATGCAGATATCCCTTCTTTAGAATATGAGAGGAGAAATACAGAAAATAGTTGTTTTAATCTGAGGGTGGCAGAACTCATCGCCCTGAGGAGGAAAGGCTTAAACTGACTTCACAGCCTCTGAGGGCTTGTCTTCACTGACAGCGGCAAATTTCCCACCATCAGTTCAAACTTCCTGATCGACTAATCGGGTCCATGAAGACCCGATCAGGAAGTTCAATCCCTGAACATCGTTCTGGCAACTGGGTAGCACTGAGTTGAAGGGAGGTGGTTATTTTAAGTAACTTGCCTGTCTCCATTTGACTGCTGCCAAAAAAGGCATGCAGTGTAGACCTGCCCTGAGTCTTGGGTTGCTCTGGGGACCGGCAAAGCCCACCATGGTGTAGGGAGCCCTGCAGGCCAGTCTACTGGCATCCTCCAAAGGCTTCAGTGCTCAGCAGTTCCATAGCATTGTGTCCTACAGCAGCTACTCTGCCTCAGCACATCCCGTACGCTAGGGCTAATGAACGAGTCTTACAGGCCTTACAGCTATTTTCTGATGTGCCTGTGCCAGTGGATTCCTTTCTTGGCCAAATATGGGGCTTTTAGGGTCTCTTTCCAGAGCTCAGGCTCTTGTACGTGGCATGCAAAGCCCCACGCTCACTCCGAGTGTTTTGTAGGGGGTGTCGGGCATTGGTTTAACGCCTTAGATGGATATTTATGGGTAACACTTCAATTACTTCTGAGTTACCTTACATGGAACACTATCTGCCAAGTTTGCCAGAGCTGTGCATTGTTTAAAAACCTAATCGTGTTAGATGCTCCTTTTTTAAAGGTAGATAGCTTTTGATTTACCAATTGTTGCCAGACCTCTGAAAACCCTGCTGTCTTCTTCTATTGTTCCTTACCTGCCTCCTGTCATTGAGTAAATCATTATAAACATAAACCAGATGCTGGATACTAACAATAAATACAGAGTCCGATCCTTCTACCCCTCCCTGCCAAGTTATGTGGACAATGACTAACACACTTTTAGCCTCCAGGCCTTATTTGAAGCAGTCTGAAATCCTACACACTGAGGCGAAGTCTGCCTGAGACAATAACTTTTACATTAAAAGTAAAATTAAAAGCTGTCCGTAGCAGCTCCGAAATGAACATTGTCTTGCCATGTGACTTCTTTCGGCTCCAGTGTCTCAGCCTGCCACGAATTCTGAATGTTGCGGATCTTGTCTAGCACTTACCATGACTTGTACCTGAAGATTTAAAAAAGCAAACTAGTGCACCATGTAAAGGAAAATCAAGTGCCAAATGTACAGGCAAAGCAGTTTATGGAAAGGCAAATGTGTGCTGAGCACAATCTGGTGAGCAGTTAGGGGCTTTCCTTCACAATCTATGAACCACAACCTCTTGCAGAAAAGACCATGCCTCATTTCTCGCCAGGAGGTATGTCTGGTTTGGCATTTAATGATGCTGATTCACCAGGTTATCTTGGACGGCTGACCTTATGGCCTTGGCATCACAACCAGACAATGAGGCAGGGAATGGGTCTTTTCGTTGTGGTACTCCAGTTGTTCGTCATTTTGGGGTTGGCCCGTGATGGGGCTGGTCAGCTGGACGTGGTGATGGAAGATCCAGTTGTCTTAACCAAGAGAGTTAATCGCAGGGGTAGCAGACTATTGGTTCCTCTGAGAAGTCTAACACTTGGCCCATGAACCCAATTAAGGAGATAAGCTTTTGTGTGGCACTGATAAGCTAGTGCCTCTGCATCTGACGAAGCGGGTTGCAGCCCACGAAAGCTTATGCCCAAAGACATCTGTTAGTCTATAAGGTGCCACAGGACTCTCGTTGGTTTTCCCTCTGGACTGTGTCTGTGTCAGGTTTCTGTTTTCTCTGAAAACCTTTCACTTTTGTACGCCTGCAGATATTAGCCCTCGGTTTTCTTAGCCTTAAAAATACATTTACAGACTTTCCTTCCTCCCTCCCTCACAAGTGGTGGCTGTCTTTAGTCTTTGAAACAGTAATTGGGAAAGGAGGGGACTCTCAAGGCCTGCCTAGACAGGGAAACTTGCACGCCAAGTCCACATAGACCATGTTGTACGAGTGCAAAAGAGAGCTTTACCAATGAGATTTGTCAGTATGGCACCTCTACGCTGCTGTAGTTCCCCTGAACAGCAAAATCCACCCGCATAGAAAAGGCCTAAATGCACTGCCAGCATCTTAGAGGGAATTCAGGGAGATCTTTAGCCCAGACACTGGTTTACCAGGAAAATATGAGTTGATTTGATGGCAATAATTCAGTTTTGTATTAAATCCTTTAAAAGGCAACCCACCAGATTCCCTTATCAGAGTCACCCATTAGGGCTGTCTTGGAAGCCATTACAAAGATAAAACAATTAGTAATAAATACTAAACAAACAAACCAGGGGGTTCTTAGGGACCTTTCCAGCCTCTTTTGCATTTACCATAATATGTGGTAGAATCAATAGGGATACGGATGGGATTGGAAAAGCACCTAAAAGATATAGGAGCACAAATCCATTGATTGTTCAAGCCCCTGAGTGTCTCAGGTGCTTTTGAAAACTCCACCCTAATTTCGTAAGTGGCTGTGTGACGTAAACTGGACTGGATCACTGCTGAGTGGATCTTCCTTTTCAGTGACAGGGCAGACAGAACAGGTGACCGATGAATTCTTCTGGTTGCCTGGGGTTTATAAGTCACTAGGGTTAGGCTGATGTACAGAAATGTAACTGATTTTTCCCCCCAGAGAGGAGCTATTCATTGAGTGTAAATAGTCATGTAAGTCATGCTTGCACCTTGATGCCTGTCCTGTGACAACCCCTCTCTTGCCCCTTCAGTGTAAGTCACATCAGCTTGTCCTCATACCTACAGTCGTCAACACTTGCATTCCTCGGCTGCTCTCCAGGCCCTCTGGAACGTGGTTTGTCATATAGCATGCCCCGCGTAGCTCAAGAAGCTGAACCCCACTGTGTTCTGTGCTTATTTCCATGAGAGAGAGAGTGTGTGACAAAGCGATCTGACGATCAGTTGGTTCATTCAGGCCCGTCCTTAAAAAAGCCCTAGAAAAACCCCACTAGATATCTGGCAAGCTCAATAAAATGCCCTAAAAATGATTCATTCTGCTTGTTTCTGTTGTTCTTTTGGGCTTTTAATTCCATATATGAAACATTTCTTATGTGTAGGAGCTTTTCCAATTGTATATAACCTCGTCCCCTGCTTGATTTCAACCTGCTTGCTCTATTTTTCCCCTCATCAGTTCAAGTTCATTCCCACTGCACTTTGTGGTCCCGGCACACCACTGACGTGGCTTCTCATTTTCAATTTTTGCAGCTCTCCATAACCTCGCCATAGTATAACCTTTACCTGCAGAAGTAGGAGAGCGATTGATTGCCCTCTAACAAAACATTTCCTTCCATTCAGTGTCTGAACTAACTGAATGGAAAATAATTCTTTGGTTCCAAAACATCTGCCTTATTTAAATGTATTTGATACCCTTTCGCTCCAAAGCTTGTTAGTCAAATAAAAATATACAAATTAGGATTCTATAGAAATATAATGGACCCTATTGGAATTATTATAGAATATGACAGAGAATAATCACTTTTCTGTAGGCTTTCTGGATCATCTGATAGATTGTATTGTTCTTTTAAATTACATAGAATGGTTCAAAAATCAAGCAACCCACCCTTTAAAAAAACACACATTTAATTAAATTTTCTAGGACATTTTCCTGTAAAGGATGATTCATCTACATGGCTGGTTATGCTCTTTGAACAATGCCAAGTGAGTCTGTTCTATTTGCTTATGATTCCAATACAAAGCACAGGAAAACTCTCCCATGGTGCTGTGGGTGGTTCACGGCAAACAGGAATCCATTCGAGGAGGCTTTCAGTTGTTAAAAGACATGTTAGTAAATGCCAGAAAGCTGAAAATCTGATGTACATTCACATCTATTGTGCCATCAACACCATACATTTTTCTAATTAAGGGCCATCTGATTTCCTTTCCTTTCCTAGCGGTAAAATAGTGACCCATACAGAAGGAAAAAACAAACACACAGATAAAGTATTACCTTGACGCAACCCTGAGTGTTAACACAGGCTTTGTGTGCTGATATTAAAAGGTTATTTATATTAGGATACAGCTGAGGGATGAATATGAGTGTGCGCTCAGCAAAGGAATCACAGCTGTTTCCTTTCTTAAACTTGCTTTTCTCTAATTGCTAGGTGGATTCGCATTTAGAACAATAGCCCTCCACTAAAACACTGGCAAGCGAGCCAAAGGGCTGATGCTCTGTGTGCTGCAGCTAATGATGAAACACGGTTTGTATGTGTGTGTTTTTAAAGTGTTGAATGGAATAGACATTTGTGGTTTTTCTTTGGACTCAGACTGGAATGGGAAAAAAGGCAGTGATTAAAATAGGGCTTTGCAGGAACAACATTAGCAATAATTGAGGATGTTTTATGATCTTATTCATTTATTAAGAACATTTTTTTCTACTTTTAAAATCTTACAAACCTTTCTCTTTTTTTGATAGCTGGAAGTTGGTCGTTTTCAAAGTAGGCTACAGTTGTGCATGGCTGATGGCTGAAAGTGGATTCAAATTGAAGGTGGAATTAGCGCTATGCAAGGCACGCCATGCTCATATTTAATGTAAATGACCACCTTTGTGTTTGTGATGCTCAGTATATGATGCATAAACAGTAAAGGAGAGACACAGGCCGGGGTCTACTCTAGGAACATTTTGCAAAACGTTCCCACCATCTTTACTAGTCCTGAAGAGTTAAATAGATATGATGCTACATGCAGGGGAAAAAGGGGGGAAAGCTAGTGCTGAGCCATGATTCACAACAAAATACCAGGACCTCAAGGTTCCAATCTACATGTCTGAAAAACCAACTAAATTTTATTTCTGACGGACCCGCGTAGAATCGCAATATGTAAAAGCAAAAAGCTCTGCTGTCAGGTGTTTCTTCTCACGAAAGTCACCACGGCTTCTGAATTACTCCATCTTCTGACCGTGCCTTAACGAACTCTTAACCCTGATTAATTAGCAAGCAGGGAGTAGTCTTACATTGCTGGCTCCATGCATGAAACCAGAAAGCTAACTGCTGGTGAAAGTAACAAAGAAATCCGTTCATTGCCTCTTGTGACCGTAGTCGAGTGGAGAACGTTATACAGACAATATTGTCCTGCATTAAGGTGAAACGGTTCCATGTACAGGGGCTCCCATTTAAAAAGTCACTGTTTAACAGCTCTGCCCACACAAGGATTTCCTCTTTTAGTATAAGGAAGACCTGTGGTACCTTAGATGCCAGTCAGGGCAACTGTTGGCATACAATGGCTTTTTAACGGCAGCTGCTGTTGTGGGCATAGAAGAGGGATTTCTCCCACGAAAGCTCATGCAATAAATATATTTGTTAGTCTTTAAAAGTGCCCCAGGACTCCTTGCTTGTTTTGCTGAGCTAGACTGACACGGCTCCCCCTCTGGAACTTGTCACCATGCAAGGGAGGTAAAAGCTCTCCACTGTGGCTGTCCTACTGGCTCGCTTGTAAATCTCTACCTCTCTGCATGCTCTTGTTTGCTCGCAGTTCTGGTGGCCTTCTCTTCAGAAACTGAAAAATTTCCCAAGATTGTTCAGAGAATAAGCTAGAATTAAGAGCAGGCATCAGTTTTCCAGCATCAGGATTAGAAACGTGTGACCAGGCCCCAGGGTAAAGACCCTTCCTCTGATCCAAAGCTGGCCACAGATCTAGTTTACTGAGATCAACGGAATGCACACATCGTCAGATTTCCATTAACATGCATGGGATAAATATTCTGTCCTCCAGCAGATGGCATTTGCCAGGAGTTGAAAGCTACAGTATCAACGCTTCAGTGGGGCGCAACCTTCCATTTGCAGAGATGGTATGTCACAGCAATGGACGAAATACTACGCTTTGTCAACCAGTACATTTTTACTCCATTCGTTTCAGTGGCACTGAGTGCTGGCCTATGAATCCGCTATAGCAGGGGTGCACAACCTTTTTTGGCCAAGGGCCAAATTGCATTTTCTAAGGCCACTCGAGGGCCACAAATGCAACGTGCAGGGGGGAGGGGTCACGTCACAGGATCCCCCTACTTGCTCCGCTCCCAGAGGGCCACACAGAATATGCTCGCGGGCCGCAGGTTGTGCACCTCTGCTCTATAGGCTATAATGATGCACTCATTGAAAAGCATTTGTATTTAAGACAAACAACTTTGAAATACCTTGTGAAGGCCATGCATGCAGTAAAAGGCAGGCTACAGTTAGGAATGCTTTGGTGGACATGAGTGAGTTCAGAGCTAACCATTCACAGAAGTTAAATCTGCCAGAGGGGGGTTTTAAATTGTACACCAATGTCTTTTCCTGTTTGTTCACTTTCTGGGAGAGGTAATCTATGTAAATTGCTCCTTTTGGGTATTTCCACCCATTTTTGTGTCTGTTTCCTGATTCCTGTAGAAGTTCGTCTCCTTTCCTTACACAGCTCTATGCTCAATACCACTTTTTTTCCCTGAAAAGAAAAAAAGTTAATTGACGTCTTGGAGTTTGTTTTGACCAGACATAATGACAAAGAGGAGGTACTTTTCAGTTACATCAATTCCCAGTCACAAAGACGTTACCGCTTCTGTTGTCAGCCATTGCACAAAAATAAAATCAAAGGCGAGACAATGAGAGAGATTAAAATTTAAAAAAAAAATAGCAACAATCTGAGAATCAGCTTTCAAGTTCAAAAAGGAACCCCTCTTATGTGCAGTAATATCATCATGTTCTAGGGTGGCTCTACCCAGCCACACACTGATCAGCATAGATTAACATCATATTGTTTTTATTTCGATGACAGTAGCCCCAATGTTTCCGCTTAGATCATGGGCCCATTCTGCTAGGAGCTGTGTGAGAGTGAAAACATTGTTATCCCCGCTTGAATGGATGGGGAACTGAGGCACAGAGAGGCTAACTGACTTACCCAGGATCACAGAAAGAGTCTGCGACAGAGGCGGGAAAGGAGTCCCAATCTCCCGAGTTCCAATGCAAATGATCATCCTTTCTCTCCATCAAAAAAGCAACCGATAAAATTTGCTGTTACAGCTCCTAGCTCTCTTTTTTTCAGTGTAGTTCTCTCTGTTTTAAGGGTAAGCCAGGTAGGACAATGTTGTTGGGAGCCATCTCTGCTGTGACACTGAATCCCCTCTCTGAATTGGTGATGCTAGATTTATTTGTATGGGGTGAAGAAGAGGTGTATGGGGACGCTCCTTTCGAAGTACAGCTCAAATTCTTGTTCTGGTTCTTTCAGGAATGGCACTTCCTCAGAAAGGCACAGAGTGCACAAACACATGAGCAGCAGACCCAGTACAGCTGCACAGATACAGTCCAGAGCCTTTAAAATGTCTCCTTGTCCCATGTGAAGGAAATTGGGTTTTTTTGTTTTTTACAGGAGCTCAGTGTTATTCAGTAGAATTGCCCATTGCGACAGGGTCAGACCTGATGGTTTGCTTCAGGATTAATTATGCAGTACCTGTTTGCTAATCTATTATTTGACATATATTTAATATTTTTAAAAGTAGCGGATCCTGTCTTACAATATGTTCATCCAGTAAATGGCACACACTATGGAATGTATATTTTAGCATACAAGAAACCAGTATGAATTGATTTTATACACACCTCCCCTTTATTTCTATCTTGGCTGATAGCATAGAATTGAATTTTGGTTTTACGTCCTACATTTCATGCACACCAATGGAAAAACTTTCATTAGCTTCTCGAACCCACTGTGCATTTCAAAGCATGTTAAAAAGCAATTGGTCCAAGGTCCTGTGATGCACAATCTTATACAGTACATTAGAGTTTCAGTGGTTTGGCACCCGCAGAACGTGATCTTAATTCGGTAGCTCTTGTTAAGCGTACTGAGGTTGCAGAATGCTGCTTCTGCCTTGTCGCTTTGGCTCCCGCCTAGGTTAACCTTTTCTGACTCATCTGTTCCCAATGTCCTCTCTAGGTGCTAGCAGTGAGGACAGAGCAGGTGCAGGGACCCTGCGTGGCTTCCCTGCAGGTGCATGGCTTCCTTGACACTAAGGTGCCCCTCAGCTGTTTGATATCACGCTGGCTTTAACAGCAGGATAGAGAAGAGGAAAATGGCTGAAGGGATATGCCAGGGTTTAGCTAACACACAGACCCAGGCTTTTTTTATTAGGTCAAATTCTGATCCCATTGAAGTCACTGGGAGTTTTGCCACAGACTCAGTGGATCAGGATTTGGCCTATCTGAGGAAAAGAGAGCATTCTGTAGTTTGATCTCAGCCCCTTTCTGGGCGCCATTTCTGTGCCCATAGGCCACGGGAGCAGTGTAAAAGAATGGTGATGCAGCCCCGCTTTGCACAGGTGAATTGTCTACATGCAATTATTCACACATGGAAATGTAAGAAAGCTGATGAATTCCTTTCCATCTATGTCAAAATGGGCACCTGAGGTTCCCTTTGCTGCAAAAGAGACTTGCATACAGCAAACGAGATGTGAATCTGGCTTTTCTTGCCACCATTTCCCATGTGACTTTTACAGTGGTGTCTTCAGGGGCAGCACATCTCAGGCTATGGCTGTGTCCTTCCTTCTCTCTCCCTCAGCTTTTTGTGTAAGAACAAATAGAAACATTTAATATATGACAAGTTCCGGGGGGAGCCATGTCAGTCTAGTTCAGCAAAACAAACAAGGAGTCCTGGGGCATTTTTAAAGACTAATAAAATAAATGTGTTAGTCTTTAAAAGTGCCACCAGACTCCTTGTTTGTTTGATTTAATACAAGATAGTCTCCACTGGCCGACTGCCTAGGAACTAATGCTAGTAAATATGGACCTTTCTCATCTCTAACTACTATAAACAGAGAGTCGTACACATTCTAGCTTGTGCCACACTTCCCTTGTACCTAAAAGTGGGTGTAGGGGATCCAGGGCAGAAGTCCCAGCAAGCCCTCTAATGGCCTCAAACTATAGAGACGTGGGATGTAAATACATTGGTATGCACAGTGCTTTTTTTGTGATTTACGTTGGGGTATGGGTGGGGGAATCTCCATTCTTAGAGGTTTTTAAGGCTCGGTTTGACGAAGCCCTGGCTAGGATGATGGGAGGGGGTCGGGGCTGGATCAGGAGGGGGGGTTTTAGGGTCTGGAGCCCGAGGCCCTCTTTTGGCGGGGGCCCAGGACTTCAGCCCTTGTAGCCCCTGCGATAATCTGCGATAATCCGGCCCTGATCCCATCATTGGGTGGTTTGTGATATTTAACTGCCCCGGCTGTTCCCGTTGGCCATCTGCTGTTCTGCTAAATCTCTAGGTCTGTAGCTGTGAGGAGTGCATCAAATATTACACTTCCTCCCAAGAAGCTTCTTAGATCTTCACAAAGCAACATCTCTTCAGTCATTAAACATACCAGCCTGTCCTTGGTGTGTTTGTGCAGTGGGAGAGAAATTAAGGCAAGCCTAATAAAAGTGGGGCTTGTTTCATTTTATAAACAAAGGATTCTTTTGCCACTAAGTTGAGCAAAACATCCCTAACATACAAGGAGAGATGTTCCTTTATTGTTGTTCGCTGTTGGGAACAGATACTCTAAAGCCCTCTTCATACAGCTCTGTGCCCACCTTCAGGGTGTGCTCTCGCATCTCTGGCAAGAAAACAGAGGGAAGTCCTACAGTTTTAGGAGGTAGTAATGTCAGGCTGGATTGCTGCATGGAAATACAGCAGGGTTGCAATGAATGAGTCTACAGAGATCAGCCTGTGCTTAGGTCCAGCCGAAATCCAGCCAACACAGTGATGGGGACATGGTGAAGCAGGGATGGCACTCCTCTATGGTTATGTCTACACTGAGAAATTTAGGTCGACTTTACCAAGTCAACTTTACTAAGTCAACTTTAAGTCGACAGAGAGTCCACACAGGAATCTTAAGTCGACTTAAACCCGGCCTTACTAAGTCGACTTAGAGAGTCTACACTAGACTAATTAGGTCCAGGGGGAGGGAGGCTCCTTTGGAGCCTCAGCTCCCCAGGGTACGGGGGCTTGTCCTGGGGAGAGCCAGCCCCGCATGGGGCTGGCTTTCCCCAAGACAGCAAGCCCCAGAATGGTCCCGGGGAGAAGGGAGCATGGAGCTCCCTTCTTGCCTGGATGGCTCCGCTCCCTTCTGGCCGGGACTGCTCAGGTCATGGGTAGCAGGGAACAGAGGCGGCTTTTGGGATAGGCAAAGCAGGCGCATGCCGAGGACCCCGAGCTGTAAGGGGCCCCCTTGCCTGCCCCAAAAGCTGTGTCTGCCTCGGTTGGCAGCCAGCAGAGGAGCTGGCCCCTGTGTCCAGGGTTGGTGAGGGGGAGATGGGGCTGGTGGTGTGGGGGAGAGGGGCAGGGCCGGAAATAGCAGCGGGGAGCTGGGGCTGGCGACGGTGCCCCCGTGGACCTATACCGGGCCCCACAGGTCTATAGGGGGCCTTTGGCTAGGGCCCCCAATAGCCAAAAGCCGCCTCTGGAAGGGAACCCCCAGGGAACACAACAGAAAGCTTCACTGTTTGTGAATTAAATGCTGACCTAAACAAAGCACTGAAAAACTACTGTAGGGATCAGTTGTAGCAGGTGACTTACGGTGCCGCACAGATCTTTCCTATGTCTAACGGCAGCGACTGATTGAGCTTTGGGCTCTAGCTGGAAGTGGGGAATGACTCGGATACGGGGACAGAGCTTTGGCGTAAATTAGCCTTCCACTACCATGCCAGGTGACCCCGGCAGCCCAGACGCGACATTCAGCATATTCTCACCCACCCAAACTCATGAGGGATAATTCTCACAGAGGAATATGTGTTTATAAATTATATTTTATTCCCCGAGCCAAATAAATAAATAACAGAGAAGTTACTTTCCTGGAGCAGGCAGGGGAGCAGACATTTTCTCAAGGCTCTCTTAAATATAGAGAGACTAGGGCCAAATTCGGCTCTCATTTCTGCCATTTTAAGCCCACTGAAGCTACGATGGATGGGATAGCGGGGCAGTAGGGATGGGAGGCGGTGGACTGAACATGGAACAGGGCAATGGTTATTTATTTGAGGAAGCAGAGCTTAGTCTCATGTAGCTCATTTTGGACATCTGGATCCATTTTGTGGCATGCAGGTACCCCAAGGCTGGATGTAGATCCATTGTGGTTCTACTTAAAATCAAAAACTAAAACACTCAGGTTTCTGTCGTTCGGTTTCCCATACCGGGTCCTCATTGCTGGTCCTGTCTGTGCTTTTAGCAAAATCAGCATCCTTGTCCTGTGCTAGAGAGCTCTTAGGGCACCTGTAATGTGACATTCCTGCAGTCTGCGAAGGGTAAGTGGGAGAAGATACTAACCACTATCAAACTATCCGCTACATATGCAGTGTCCCTGGCAGACCAGGGGCTAGCTCAGGCCAAGCCAAAGTCTCACTGAACATTGACAAATACACGACTGAAGAGCCACCTGGCTCCCCTGCACAGTGGTAGTATTGTTAAAACAGGTCATGGATTTCTAAAAATGTGTTTCAGTTTTATGAAACGCTTGTAAGTTGCTGCCTGCATTAATCTCACTTACATTTGCACCGCATGTTAGAAGACAGTATTAAGTGTTTGCTTGGTAACTATAAAAATATTTGCTCTGAAACTGTAAACCAGTCGAGAGGCATTACCAAGTGTGAAATGCTGGTTTACACAGGATGCATCATCTCCTCTCCAGCTAAAGAATGCTCATAGACACCAAACGAGCCACTGTGGAGCACAAGTGGACAAAAGAATTTGTTAATTGCTCCCCCAACATCCATGAAGATCAGAGTACACAAGCACTCGTCCCATCTGCTTGAACTGTAGATGAAGGGAATAAAAATCCTTGTCAAGAAGAAATTATTCTCCTTGCACTCTGAGGGGAAAAGATTTCTAAGGCTAAAGCGTGGGATCCCCAGTGAGGGCGTGGGTTAGCCTAGGGGACTTGGACAGCTTGTGTGGATCTGGCTTTAATCTTGTAGATACTCACTTCTTTTTTATAGTTACTAAGTCTTGAGTTAATTATTGTACGATTGGCTATCAGTACTGTCTTTGGTTTAAGATCTAAGGTGCAACTGACCTGGGGTAAGTGACTGGAACTGGGAGTTACCTGAATATTGTTGTGATTAATTTGTGTGAGAGACCATCTCTCACAAAGGCAAACTTGCCTGGAGGGCAAGAGAGCCTGGGGAACTCAAGGGCTGTCTGTGATTCCAGGTTCCAAAGGGGGAGCCGTATTAGTCTAGTGCAGAGATACAGTGCTGGGGCACTTTTAAAGACTAACAGATTTATTTCTCGCATGAGCTTTTGTAGGAGAAAATCCTTGGCTAATGCAATAAATGAATCCGTTAGTCTTTAAAAGTGCCCCAGGACTCTGTTTGTGATCCGAGGGTCAGGCTGTTGTAGTGCTTGAGCAATGCACACTTGATACTTGGGTGGTGAAGGCTAAGGATCGAACTCAGCTAATACGAGCTTTGTGCCCTACTTCTTGACAGCCTATCCTGTGGTTGGTGTTCAGCCCACTCAGCTGCTTCCGATAGCCTGACGCACATGTAAGAGGAGAGGCCAATGCAGATTTGAATCACCCATGAATGATCTTAGGGGTTTGTCACTCCAACCAGAGAGAGGCAACAGCTGAGTTTCATTCAGGTGGTTGTTGCAGATTGAATAATGAATGTGAGAGAGTGCTGGGTGGTAACTCCCTAGCCAGCCCTCTGGCACGCCAGCCCCAGCTAACGTAGGTGCTGTAGAGCCGGTTAGGAGGACCAGTACTGACTAGAGAATGGGAGACAGCTGCCTTACTGGCCTGAGAAGTTGCTTGTACCTGATTAGCAGATAGGAGGCAGCTGCCAGGCTGACTAAATAGGCCCTATATACTAGCCAGAGGAAGGAAGGGGGGGGGGGGGGGGGAGAACAGAGAGTGAAAATCTTCTAGGGAGGAGAGATGCCCCAGAGGCTCCTAGCCCCAGCCAGGCACTGTATGAAGGTATAAAGGCACTGCAAATAAACCACACTGGTCACTGCTAAAGCAGAGTGTCTGAGTTATTTGTGAGCTAGAGGGTGGTCAGAGCAGAGGGGCTGCGGCAGGGCACCCTACAATCGATAAAACTGCAACAGTTAGGATTGCAGAAACACTCCCTGGACTCAATAACCCAAAGTCTCCACAGAATAGGGACATTTCTTCTGCTAGAAAGTATTAGTTGATGAGGAAGGAGGCTTAGAAAGTTGTGATCATCCTTAAAATGTGTTTTTTGTTTTTTTTTTAGTTTGGAGACAGTTGGGTGTAATCGTGTGTTGAATTCATCCAGGTAACTTCACCCAATACAGAGGAGCTGCAGCCAGGATGGATTTCTCTGAGTGCCTTTACGTTTGTCCTGTTCCTTTTCTATTCTTCGTATGCACCCACCAGTGCTGAACGGCCAGCCCAGAAGGAAGAAAGGGATTCCATGGAATGAAAGGAAGATGGATGTTCTACAGTGAAACTGTTCATCCCACGCATCTGTGCTATTTGGAAGGCCTCACACCAGAGAAAGTTGCCCTTCTCCAAACATACCATAGACAGAGATTGTAATGGTAAGCCAGCGGGATCCTGCTTCCGCCAGGTATACTAATACAATGAATCACGCCGCCAGAAGTGGGAATACATAAGCTAATTTGGTTTAGCCTGGAATGGCCAAGTTCATCTGTGTGATTCTTTTAGCTCTGTGGTGTTACGGCAGGGATTCGTTTGCCCTTACAGATTTACAAGGGCTGAACAAAACTAATGTATCACATCAAACACTGCCTGTTATAGATGCAAGGTAAACCCAGTTAGGATTTTACATAGATCCTTTCTGCTAGGGACAGCCATTTTTATAGGAAGAGGGGTAAAATTGCCCACAACATCCCTTCCATCTGACTAAGACCATTTTAAAACAAATTCAGAAGCCATGCTGGGCCAGATGTAAAGGGGTGTGAAGCAGGGTAATTTACAATCCAAATCGGTGGATGAGTTTCTAGTAAGCAAAGCAGCCAAGAGAGTGTAAGAATGTGTAAGGGAGGCCTGACCCGTCTTCATCTCAAATTTTAACCCTCTTTGGGTGGCTGCCTGTCAAGTTTCCAGCCCCTTCTGTGAGTGCTAACACCCACTCACCACCACATGCCGTACATCCATTTTTTAATTACTTGTGAATTTGATCTGCTTGTCTAACCCTGCTCATGGTCCAACAACTTGGAGATGCAATTGCCCCGGTCAGCTCCTTGTACACTCTCTTTGAGTGGGTGCCACGTACAGTTCACTTAAAGGGTAAGCATTTAAACGTAGAGTGGCATATTGCACTCGGAGCACTAGCCTGTATGCCAGGACTCCTGGGTTCATTTACCCTCCTTGTGTTCCATTTTTATAAAGTAAGAACACTGACTTTTGTAAAGATTGATGTCTGAGAGGTGCGAGAGAAGGACAACGTTGTATCTGGGAGCTGTCAGGAGTAAACGTTGAGCTTGGCTGGCGAGTTGGAAACAGGAGAGCTCAGCTCAGGCAGGGTCTAATTCAGTAATCGTTTTGCATTATTTGCAAGCTTATCAGGAGTGACGAATTGTGAATGAACTTGGGCGAAGCAGCTGGCAGCTTGCTGCAGTGTACAATGCCTGCTGAATCAGTACTTCCTGGTGGAGACGTGCAAAGCAGGAGGCACACTGAACAAGCGGAGGAGCCACCCCCAACCTAAAACTGCACCGAGAGCCAAGTCCAGATCCCAGATTTGCATTCCCCCATCACCCACCAGCCTGAAAAGACTTGCTTGGTGTGCAGAAAATAAAAGGGAAGGCCTAAGGTCTGACTATTAATAATGACTGAGACCTTTCAAAATATAGCTGGAACCCCTACTGTAGCCAGGCCTGCGAGGCTGGTACCCAGGGCGCATGGGCAGAGTTTAGCTGGTTTTGCAACTAAACTTGCCACCAAAAAAATCTCGGTGTCACACATACCTGCCCTGCCATAGGGCATGTTCCAGGCACAGGCAGCTAGACTTGAACCTTCTGTCCGTACACCCCTGTAAGGTAACTGGGCCCCAGCCTGGGCATCTCGATGGTCCCCTACTTTAGGCTAAGGGCCTACATCCAGCTGAAATTCTTGTACGATATTGTGATGCATGTATCTAAGGGGGGTGCTGGGAGCTATAGGGGAAAAGGCAGCATCAGCAACTGTGATAAAATCTGATCTTGAACTTACCCTCCAAGACACATCAGTTGGACTGATGCACTTTAGCGGGCTAATTGTTGAGGTAAACTAATGGACTTCAGGAAGCTGCACATCGGTTCACGCAAATATATAGCACCTTCACAGTCTTGAACAGGACCTTTTTATTAATAGCCTTCCAATTAATTCAGTCACTGGAAATTTGATTGCAATCTCCACTGGAACCAAACTTCTTTTTAGTTCAGATAAGTTTTTAATCCTTTCACTGTAAGTGAACCCATCCCTAACTCTTGAAAGCTTTTTTTTTTCCCCCTAGAAAGAAGCCAAAATTCTGAATGTGAGAGAATTAAACTGGCCTAAAACTATTCCACAACAGTAAAATGAATGGAACTCATAGCTGTGGTTTTTGGACATTGCTATTGACATTATTTTAGGTGCTCCTGGGATATGCCCCCCTGTGGTCACACAGATAATGATTAACAACTTGCTTCAAAGAAATCAACGGTAATGAAAGAAGGCGGAGTCGTAGTACAGTGGAGTGAAAACATCATCTGACACCTGGAGTAACTGGTGAATCCTGACAAGCAGGACACCTTGGTTATTTCATGTTTAGGCTGCTGGCTGTTTGTACCGACAACCCTAACTACCTGTCCCCCATACAGTAAAATGAGTGGCCAGCAGCGGATACACATTTCAAAAGCAGGTGGTTTTTTTTTTATGATTCCAGTTCCTTTTAGCTCGTTGAAGTTGGTTCTCCTACACAAAGTCCTTTCCCAATCCCTAGTCACATGAAAAATGTGACAGACCCCACACCCAGAATCTCCTTCATTCGTGTGTGTCCCAACGCACTGCTTCACAGGCATGCAAACAGCATTCTGGCACATCTCATATTTTAACTAGTTTTAGGACAAATGAGCCAGTTAGAGAGGCAGTAGCAGACTGCAAAAGAGCTTGTGTGGGAGTAACAGAAAGGGTGACATGTTCAGTCCTAGATTTAGATGGAGAAAAAGGTAGAGTTCGTTTAACTCGTTGCATGATAAATATATGGCCCCTTGATTTCATAAAGCACTTGGACAAATGTCACCCCGCATAGCACACAGGGGCTAGTTTTTCTTTAACCGGCTCTTTTAGAGAAAAGCCATCCTATTCTCTTTTTTAAAAATCAATATAAAGAACCCTACCTCCAAAAAGGGAGAAGTGTCAGAATCCACTGAGCCCACTGGAGATCTCGCTATTGGTTTTATGTGATGGGCAGCTGTATAAAACCCTGAGATAGATTTCATAAGAAAAGTAGCCTTCCCCCCAAAACAGAACCAAGTCGCTCTGAAGGAGTCCTGAAGTGTGGCTCCCCAGGAGAAAACACGTAAGACTATTTTTCTTTTATTATAAGTGCAGCAGAGAAAACAGGAGGGGAGGAGCTGCTAGACAGCTTGGCATAATTACCAGACTTATTGAGTCATAGGGGAGTGCTACTTCACAGTACTACGCAGTGACCTGAGACTGGCTACATCCTCTTTTTGTTCTAAATGAAACTGTTATTGCCCCTTTCGTGACCAAAAAAGAGCTGATCTACTAATCATACAATAAAGGGAATCATAATGGATGTTATTCCTGGGATATTAGGAATGAGTTCAAAAAACTACTTCATACATCTGAGCGAAACAGGAGCCTGCTATTCAACAATAAACCCGCCTGTTTTCTAAAAGCGGATATTCGTCCCCTTTTTCCAGCACCTCTTACTTCCATCCTTTTAAAACTGCATCTGGCAAGCTTGTGCTTCGGAATAGCGCCATAATGAAAAACAAATAGGCCCCTACTCGCTGAGGGCTCAAGCAGTTGCTTGCCCCACAGTAACTGCAGTTCGTTAAGATGGTGTCATTATTATCCCTCTCACTGTAGGTGTGTCTCATGTGAGATTTCTTTTTAAGTAACTGTGGCTGCCACGCATGCAGCCTGTGCCGTTTTTGTGCCCCGTGTAAGGGCAAAGCGCACAAAGGGTGGAGCAGCGGTTCCATTGCAGTTGGAAAGCCAGCATAGCTAGACTGCAAAAAAGCAGGGCTGGAGAGTGAGCCATGGGATCTACCGTGACGAATTACCCTACAGCAACTTTTCTTTCTTCAAGTCCATGTCAGCATGGATCCTACTGCAGGTAACATCTCCTCAGGACAACGGGAATGAGTTTCATTTGCAACAGTCCTAATATAATTGTAGTACTGATCTTTCAAATGTGGCATCTGGCTTGGCAGCTAAGACAAAGCATTGTGTTTGGCAAAGGACAGTGGATGAACCCACCTTACCTCATTACAGATCTCAGATACGGAGAAAGTGAAGCAGTTGCTGGCATGTAGTGGGCTGAGCCTTGATGTTTAGTGGGAATGTACAAAAATGTGCCGAGTGATCCATTCTGAGGTTTTATGCGGCGACGACAGGGCATTTAAAAGGCCAAATTATCGCCAACGAGCTGGAGCAACAGCTGCTTTATTACATTTACAGACCTGAGCCCTTCAACATCCTGGATATATCTCTAGTGTGAGTAACTTCCTGGCTCCTAGCGCCAAACGTGGTTACGGGACGAAGCTAAACTGCTGGCCTGGTTGGTGAAATTCTGAAATGCTTAGGGGCTGAATTTAGGGTGAGGTCTCATAATCATCGTGGCCCTAGGGAACGTTGCACTGGGAGGCTCATTCATGAGAACCTGAAGGAAGTTCACTTTCTTCTGGCTGACGTGGCAGCCGCTAAGATGAATTAAAATGAAGTGGTGCCGTAAGCATCCTGAGAAGGGATCCAAGGAAGGCTCCAGGAGCCTCAGGAGGTTTCTATTGAGGTCCCAGGCAGGACTGAGTTCTAGGGTTGGTGGGTAAGGTTTTAGCAGTCCTTTAAGACACCACCTGTCACCCACCTGTGAGGTAGACTTTAATACAGGGGTCAGGAACCTTTTTGTCTGAGAGAGCCATGAACGCCACATATTTTAAAATGTAATTCCGTGAGAGCCATACAATATGTTTAAAACTAAATATAAGTAAATGTGTGCATTTTATGTAAGACCAACACTTTTAAAGTACAATAAGTCTCTGAATTCTTTTTAATAACGTTGTTATGCTGTTGCTAACCAATGATGAATAAAGTACTTCTTACCATTAATGCGACTTCTGGTGCTGCATGGTTTTGCTGATGGCTTTGTAGTCTGGTTGATACGTGGTGAGGTTAAGCTTCATGCAGGCGTTGAGACTTCCATCCGTTAAACGTGAAAAAGGAAAGGAAGAGGAAGAGAAAGAAGAGAAAGGAAGGCAGGGAAGAGAAAGAAAGGCAGGGGAGAGGAAAAGAGAAAAAAGAAAGAAAGAAAGAAAGAAAGAAAGAAAGAAAGAAAGACAAATAAGGAAAAAAGAGAAAGAAGGAAGAGAAAGAGGAAGAAAGAAAAAAAGGCAGGCAAAGAAGAGAAAGAAGGAAAGAAAAAGGAAAGCAAAGGAGAGAAAGAAGGAAAGAAAAAGGAAGGGAAAAAGAAAAAAGAGAGAAGGAAGGGAGAGAAAGAAGGAAGAAAAGAAGAAAAGAAGAAAGGGGAAGGATATAAGAGAAGGAAGAGAAAGGAAGAAAGCAAAGCAAGCAAGCCAGCCAAGGCCGCCGGACCCTACCGCGGCCCTGGGTAGCCGCCAGTGGGGGGGAGCTCACCCCAGCCCCGGAGGCCGATCCGAGTCCCGTGCTGGGAGGCCAGGGCCGTGGATTAGCCCGGCCCCGGCGGCCCCGGCCCCCCCACCCCTCTCCAGGCCTCCCTCCAGCCCCTTCCCAGCCCCCTTACCTGGTCGGAGGCTCGCAGCTGCAGTGATGGCCGGCAGAGCTGCTTCTCGGCCAGGCCGCTCCCACCCTGAGCACGCTCTCTCTGAGCATACTCGGGGCGGGAGATTTGAATCTCCCCAGCCTGGCCGCAGCAGGAGGAGTCTGCGCAGCTGGGAGGGAGCACCGGCAGGGACCCGAACGGGGGCGGGGCGGGGTCGGCTTCGGGCAGGGAAGTTGAGGCGGCCGGCGGGTGGGAGACCGGGAGCCTGCCCCGGCCGCAGCCACCCCGCTGCCCCGGACGCATGGGGCAGGCCGCAGCAGAGGCGGGGGCCGGCTAGATTTGGCAGCGAGCCAGATGCAGCCATCAAAAGAGCCACATCTGGCTCGCGAGCCATAGGTTCCCAACCCCTGCTTTAATAGAACTGAGCAAGAGACCTTCCTGGTTAAGAGACTATTGGTGTTGAGGTCTGGGCTGGGTCTAAGCCATATTGGGTTGCCATATTGACAAGCAATATTCTTCCACTTGGAAGAATGTGTCCATCTGGTCAGTGTTTTCTTGCTCTGTACCAAGATTTCTTGGACCTGCTCAAAGCAGTCTCTGCCTAGAGGACCCAGCCAGCCATAACATCGGGTGCAGTAACTTTGGCTCTGGCTGAAGTATCTGGCTGTGGCATGAGATCAGGCCTAGGTAAGCTTGGAGCCATAACTGCCCATGGCCAGTATGGAACCAGAAGAATAATTGTAGCTTTATCGCTTGAGTTAAGTAGTCACCCCTTGGAATAAAACAAACTGGTGGAAAAGTGTATGTCTTTTTTCCACTGCAAGAAGTAATGACCCTAAACTCTAGCCCCTCACTTAAGCAAAGGTTTTGACATTGCATTGTTCACTGGGGCAAAAGAATCTTTTGTGGGAAACCCTCACTGACACTATCCTTTCTACGACAGGTGAATGCAAGGACCATTCATGGGTGGTCACTGATTGCCTGCTCAGGAAGGCTACCGAATTCTTGTTGACACCTAGATCAATGGTTTTCGAACTTTTTCTTCTCAGGACCCAGTTGAAGAAAAATCAGGTATGCCCATGACCCAACAATTACAGCTTTCAGCAATGCATTCCAGCCTTTCAATGGCAGCAGCTGGGGGTGTGTCCCAACCCGTGGTCTGAAAACCATTGACCTATAAGACCAAGAGTCATTAGGTGACCCAGGATTAGGATCAGGGGACAAGGAGTGAATCTCTTTGCTTGTTTAGGTAGTGTGTGGCTATTGTGCAGTCTGTGAAAATGTATGTTAGTTTATCCTGGAGGACAAGCAATCCTGATGGCTCTAGCTATGATGGCCATACATAGTCCCATTTTGTTTGTGAATCAGGTTTCTTGGATCTACAAGTGACCACGCTGAGCTCTCCACACAGTTCCTGATGCATCAGTGATTAGGAGTGTTGAAAACTTTCTGTACAGGGAAGATGCCAGATTATTTGCAAAGTAATTTGGAGCCTGAGATTAGCCACTGTCGCTCTTTCCTTCAGAGGTGGATAGTGCTGGGCCTCCCATGTTTTGCACCTGCACTGAGCCCTTTTATCAGCAAAATCAGCCCCAGTAGCAGAGATCCATTTCATTCCTGCTCCATACAAGATAAAATGTAGGGTTGGAGATGGTAACTTCAGATGATGGAAGGTTTCTGGGGGGGGGGGGGGGTTGGTTTGTTGGGGGGGGGGGGGAAGGGAAGAGATCAGAATTTTGCAAGTGAGCATCAGGCTTTACAGTAGAACACTGCATCAGCCAGTACTTCTGAACTACACCCTTAAGTCATCAACATTTTGCTGTAGGCAAATCACTTTCAAGGCCTTACACTCTTCCCAGTTGAGCTGTGCTATTAACATGCGTTTCAAATGATATAGTTGAACTCAAGAGTAATAGACTCCAAGCTCAGAACTTCAAAAATTCAAGCCAAAGCCACTCTTGTCTCTTTGAAGCATTAAGCTGCCAAACAAGTGTCAGGGGGTGTTCCCCCCAGGTTAGCCTAAAAAGGTATTAATGAAGCTGAGTACAGGCCCATTAACCAGAGAGGCTACAGCTGAGAATTAGGTGGTCCAAGCAAACCAGCTAATGAAGCCCACCTGAGAAGGGACACACAGGGCTAGGATAAAGCCAGGAAACTGGCAATAGCCATGGTCTAGCTTTTAGAAAGGGAAGGAAGGAAATCTAAGGGGAAAAGATATAGAAAACTCAGGAATGGCAGCAAGATTTAAGTTGGGTGGATCTTGGCCTCTGAGCTGGAACCTGGAGTAGAGAACAAGCTCAAGTTCTCCTACCAGCTACTGGACAATGAATGGAGATTGGCTGAAATAGCTTGAATGGAGAGACTCATACCCTAGAAAGGGAGGAGGAGAGCACACCATATACTGAGCTGGCCTGGCCAGGAGGCCAAGTCATGAACAGGAGCACCCCACATAGCAGAAAGAAGCTGCAGGTGTGAAAATGTGCAACAGAAGGGGGCATTGGGCCTGGAAGATGCTAATCTCTGGAGGCACGGAACAGTGAGTGAACCCTTTTACACAAGAATAGATTGTGCTATTATAGACGAAGGGCTTCTTGGTTGGCTCCCAGAGACAAAGATGAAAAACCTCTCACAGCCCAAAAAGGCTTGTCTCAAGCCAGAAATGGTACAGTTATGTTTAAGATAAATGAGGAAAAACAACACTACTGCTGACAGTTGTTTGCTTCTTGGGTTTCCAGGACCATTATACATTGGCATATCCCTACTGAAGAGTTCTAAGACAGTATTTTTTAGCTTGTGCTCTAAATTCAAAATAACCACAGCTGCAGAAGCTAAAGGTAAGGTGTTTAGCTGTAACTATACAGTTCTAATAGTATTAACTTCATAAAGGGTGGTTTATATTTACTAAGTTACATCTTTATGAAACTGCCAGGGAGGTTGTAGGTGGCGGCTATTTCTTCAGGGAAAACAGGCTCCCTCCTCATTGGCTTTGCATGATAAACAGGTTGGGGGAGAGCTCTACAAGACTGTACACAATTTGCATCAGCAAATGGAGACCCATTTCCACTCTACCCCAGACAATAGAGACTCTTTTGCCCAACCTTGCAGTGAGTTTTGCTCCAGTAAACCTACACAGAGCCCCACAGACTTTAAGGCTCTCAGAGCAAAGGAGTCTGCCCACACTGCTCTCAGAGGACTGAGACCTCAGACTTTCTGAAAAATATTTAAGTGTGAAATATGCTTGTTAATGCTTATGACCAGTTTGGTCATGGACCAACAACTCTCCCTTCAGGGTTTCTACACGATTCAGCACTTTTTTCATTTTTCTTACACAGTGAGAGACTAGATTCCCCAGTGAAGTCTAACACCAGCAATTTACATTTTCACATCCAAGCAGCACCTTCCCCACAATACTGTGGGAAAACCAGTTTAAACGCATACAGAATGCAGTCATGAAAAGACTCAAACACAGGGTTTTGTCCATGATCCCAAATTTAAAATTCAGCATTAGGATGAGAAACAGTGAGCTATATATACACACACAAATCACCAATCCGAAAAGGGATAACAGAATATTCACTATTACAAGAGACAAAGAAGTTCTTTATACAGGATGAGGAATGCTGTTTGTAAAACTTTTACATGTATTAATAAAGATGAGTGGCGCTTAGTCTACTTGATAGTTCTGAGGACAGTGTCTAGTTAAGGATTAACAGTCAACTAGCCATATCCAGCTTGATCTCATGACTGTGCCCAACCCAAAGCTGCTTAAATCAGATCTACGCTGACATTGCAGGTATTTTGACGAGTGGACTTGTTTTCAATAACTACAGCTAACCTCTACCCATTCTGAGAACTCCTGATGATAATATAGGAAATAAGGTACTCTGCCTATGTAGTACACTAAATTTGTTTTCCTCATCCCAAACCATTAACCAAGCCCCAGCTGCAGACATTCAAAATGTGCATCTTTTCCTTACCAAGATTCAAGTACAAAATAGTCTAACTTGGTCCATAACAGAATATGTAGATGGTAGCTGCTGATATGCAATTTATTCTAAAGTGCATTTCAAAGAAAGATTGACATGACTAGCTTAAGGGAAAGGGGGTATTATCTACAGCTAGTTGTGTGAAACAAATGTGTCTGAGCTGGGGATTGATAGAACCACCCCAATGATACTAAGTATGAGACAAGTGGACAATATCTCAGTTTGAGAGCTGTAGAAATCTCTAAAGAACAGAGAACAGCCAGACCATTTTTTTAAAAAATGCTGTAACAAAACTGAATAGTTGTGCATTTGTTTTATGATGATTACATTCAAAGGCCAGCATTTTGACTCCCCACTAACAAATAGAAATCTTGAATACATCACTTGTACAGATTAGTTAAGCCAAAAATAAGAAATAGCTGCATTATCAGCTGTAAGAAAGCATGCAGGAGCTTTATTGTTGCTACCCCTTGTGCAGGTTTCCAAGTCACAGGACCAATAAATGCGTGGCATAATGAAATTGGGGCAATGGTAACAAGTTGTACTTTATCACAGATCAATACTTTGCCAATGTTAAACAGCTTCAAAGTATGAACATGGATAAAAATTCATGAAGCTAAAGAAATCCAATACACAGCCAAAATGCAAGAAATAGCACTATGCATATAAGCGTTAACACTGAATACTGTAGAGATGATTTAAAAATGGCACCACTGGACCATATTTTACAATATGCACATTTATTTGAGGCAGGGAACTAATGCTCCACAGGTGAAAGTAATAATACAGGTAAGTGCCTCTGTTGGCCATTTATGGTACAACACAAACAACTGAAAAGTAAAATGTTATGTACGACAGGCCTATTGGAAACTAAATATCTTTAGAATGGAAAAAATATGGTGCTCTCCCTCCCCTTCTTAGCCAGACAGTATTGCCAGAGACTGTGCTCATCTTTAAAGCACACTTTTTCTTTAAATTCAGTGCTATTTTCTTTCAGAAATCAGAAGTTCTACTTTTAGATAACAAAAGCTTGTGTGTTACCTTACAGACATTCAAAACTGGAAGCTTATGATTCTGGCAGACAATGTTGCATATTAAATAGGAACCAGCCAGCAATTATTATGGAACATAAAAAACCTTATTCAATCATAAAAAAATACTATAATTTATCACCACAGACTTTTTTACATAGTTTATAAATAATAAATAACAGTAGATTACAAATGGATTTATTTTTAGCCCAGTTAGGTCTTTAAAAAAGTACACTATTGTATTACCTCAGACTGACCGAGGTACTGTATCACAACTACTCGAATGTAACTCCTTAGCCAAATAGTATGCAGAGTTAGTATCCAATCCAACCTTAGACTTTGCTTAGAAATTAAAGTTAATTTAGTGGCCTGCCCTCTATCAGACAGACAAAGGCATAAAGCTATACAGCAGCTTGGAGGGGAATACATACGCTGCCACCTGACAATAACGGACCGTCCCTATAGCACCTCCCAATGGTGGAAACCCCTTGAAAGAGCAAGCATTCAGAAAAAACAGCACTGATGACAGCATCTGGTAAGCACTCTATAAACAATGTCCTCTGCCCACCCACCCGTTTTACATTCTTTAATTTGTAACAATGTCCCCCAAGGCACAAAAATACCTATGGCCTCAACGCCACAGGAGACATTGACGGTGCCACGCACATTCTTTACACAGTAGTTTAAGTAACTTAGTTATTTGCACCATATATTTTTAGATCAAGGCAGGGATTATTTCTCCTTGGCCAAATCTTTGAAGATGTACCATATAATCAGTAGGATGAAGGTCATGGGATGAGAACTATGCAGTTATGTTAACCATGTTTTATAGGGTATTTGTATTTCCCCTACTGATAACTGCTGCCAGTCACCCTAGAAGTGTCTGTTTGGTTTTCTTAAACACAAGTAACTTCCAGAGCTATAGTGTTCAACGGCAATGACACAATTACCAGTAGCACTAGGAACAGCCAAGCATTTCTTCCTCTTCTGTGGAAGAAGTGGCTGGGGGTTGCTGCAATTACGAAGTGGGAATAACTTAATTTTAAGTGTGTAGGAGAAATTAGATATTCCCCCTATCTGAAGTTGTCTTTATGGAATAAAAAGATCAGAGTAATCTAGTTTACTACTAACAAGAATCTGTGTCAGAGAATAAACGAATATGTCCAAATATCTCTGCAACCACCACTTGTTTCTCCAGACAAAGTGACCATGACAGTAACAGCACCGTATTTTCCTAGAAATAACACTAATATTGTAAGTAGATGCCTAGTCAGGAATCAAAAAGTATGAGGCTTTTTCTTTAAAGCCAACAAGAGTTAGTATAACGAACAGAAATCTTGTTTGTAAAATAATCAAAACCAGACATTAACATGGTCTAAGAGTCCATTAAAGAGGCTAAATCAAAACCACTGGAAAGCATTGCCAAAAAATATTACATTAATTTTTCCATTCAGTATTTTAATCCTCATGTTAATGATTCTCAAGGATCGGAGTTCTTCATTTCTCTGTACAAATGTACAGCAAGGAACCAGCACAGCCAAACACAGTCAGAATAGAGTAAGTCACTTAGGTGAGAGATCATCCATCAAAATGAACGAAGAGCATGAGTTTGAGCATGTTACTGGAGATTCTGTGGTAATGGTGCCTTTAGCCAGCGACTCGGAGGAAGAACTAATACTGCTGCTACTCCTATCAAGAATATCTGAAGACAGACTGGAGACAAAGGAAAATGGTTACTCAAGAATATGTGCATTCTCAATTGACATACAAAGGTAATGCACTCTTTAAAAAAAAAAAAAAAATGTAGGAGAGACATACTACCACTCAGTCTTGTCTTCAAGACTGGCAGCCCTGAAGACTCCTTATTTTCCTCTAGCATGTTATGGATACATTCATGCTCCTTAAGGGAAAGGAGCAGAATATTTTTTAACATGCAAAATAAATTGACACCAAAACATCAACCAGTTGTAGAATAGAAAGGTCAGCTAACGGAAGTAGCACTTTTAACAAATTTCAAGGGCAACAGGAAAAAAAATTTCTGATGAAGATGCCAACGATGCAGCTATTTTGATGGCACTGATTAGCCAGTTTGCTCTCAAATACTACATTGTTTAAAGTGGAATACTGCAAAATAACAGGGGGGTTTTCCTTAAGATTCACCTACACGTACAGAATTCTCACTAGGAGGTGGTTTAACGATTCTACAAAACTCAGAAGTGTGTGAGATAGTTTAGAACCACTTAATTTATCTCACATATCTCGTTGGAAAGAGAAGACTCAGAAGCCAGACATGTGATCTTCCTGTTTCTAAAAAAGACGTGAAGATGTGAATGACAAATATAATCTTAACTGCAAAACATCATAAGAATTGGTCTTCACATCAACGATTGGCCCTTGGGATTCCCACAATCTGCTCACTAGTTAATATACCATTCTGGAATAGCAGGGCACTTAGCAGGTGACGCAGACAGCAAATTATAGTCAATATTGAGTGATGTGTTGTGAGGACACCACAAAACAATTCTTATTTCCTGTGAAGCTTCTGACAAGAGCAGCAGGGATTCCATGCCTATTTCAGTAACTCAAAGGGTTCTTGTGAGATGTTACCGAGAAGAGTAAACTGCTTATGGGCAGCTCTTCAAATCAGCCAAACAGCAAGCAAAATAAATAAATAAATATTCCAGAAAGAGGTGGGAAGCCCTTACTACTGCTGTGATGAAATGCCAGATATAGTTTCTACTAGTCTGCAAATGCAAGTTAAATAGCACAAGTTAAAATTCCTCTGGAAAAATAAGGACTTATGATATTTAAATGACCTCTGCTTTGGGGTTTGTGTTCATAATACAATATTTTACCATGAACTGAGATCTGTCAGTTGTGTAACATCAGGAGAAAGCATGTTGGTAGTTCCTTGGAAAAGTCTCTTTGGCTGACTTTCAGTTTCCATTTCACCTGAGAAAAGTAATTAAGTCACATTTGTTTGGGTCTCTGAAACCTCTTCAGCAAATTAACTTCAAAGTTCTTAAAGATTATTTTTTGTCCTATACAGTAAGTTTCTACATGCATAACATACTGCACTGTGATCTTGCCATGTCTCGAATTCAGCCAGGTCAGTGCTTAGTTACGAGCCCTCGTACCCCTAGAAGCTACAGGAAATGATCTGATTATTCAGTCCACTCTTCAATCTGTACTAAACTATGGCTTCAGCATTGTTAGAGGACACTGTGTTACCGAAGATATAGTAAAACAAAGATTCTGGTCACTGTCTAAGATCCCACTGCACTTAATCAGAGTTGGAGTCCCGATAGTGTCCTTTGCCAAATTCAAACCCAATTCGTTCTGCCTATAGCAACACCCTTTGCAGTTTCATTTGCATACCGTATTCTTCATTCCTTCCCATGAAGCATTTATCTAGTGCTGCACTGTGCTGTTAAGTGTTGGGCTCTAACCCAGACAAGCGCTATTCAGAGTTTGAAATGCTGAATGGCAGTTGGTCTCTTGTGCAGTGTCTCATACTCAACATTTTTAAAACCTTATTTATCACTGAGATGTTAGGTTTCAGTTGTTACATATTTAGAAGTATATGCTTTACAGACATGTTTTTAAAAGCAATATACACCTCAAGCATTAGTGATTTAAAAAGGACTCGGCTGTGTAACTTGTTTAAAACAGGGTGCCGTAAGGACTAGTTTCTTGCCATAAATGAAATCAGTGAACGTGGAGCTTCTGCCCATTCACACATTTTCTTAACTGAATATTTAAAAGCAGGCACTCTCTCCCATTTTGTTCACTACAAAATGCAGAAAATCTGTTGCGTCTATCAGTCATTTTATAAGGACTTTAAACAGCATGTCTGTTTTGGACCCCCAGAATGCCCTCCTGGATATTAAGACCAATACTGACATGCATGACAACATTTGACACACCTGGGAGGGGAGGGTGAGTATGGAGTGGAGAGAGAGGTTATTTGTAGTGACAACACTTTATGATTGAGGAATATTGTTCATAATGAAAACTGTCTTGTGTTTCCAGTAGAAGTCTAAACTTACCTTTCCCCTTTATCTGTAAGTACTGCTCCAAAAAGCACCATAGTGCAATGGGGAATGGGAATGCAAATCCTGCTTGGACTTGACTTGTACTGTCCTTTTGCTAAGTGCTCCACTCTAATGTACTTTGGCTTCTTCCATTGTAAAACTCACGGAATGTGTGTCAAAAGCTGCTTCACATTTAAAGGTTGCAAGTAACTATTAGAAATCTGATTTTTGCTCTCTCTCAAATCCACAAAGGAATATCACCTCCCTCAAAACTAGATAAGTGGCATCTGCAGCAAAGCTAAGGTTTTTTCCTATCGAATTTGAAGTACATTGGACCTGATTTTGCAGATTAGAAGTAGGCCCACCTATTTTGCCTTTTGTTTTTTTTAAGCTAACAAGCTTTACAACAGCCAATTAATAAATACACACTTAGGGAGAATAAAAGGAGATGTCACTGCTGTGGTTGAGTAAGGAAAGATCAACAGAACTGGATTATGGTAGGTGGAGACATACCTGCCATAGAAGCATTGGTAAATAGTTATTTTAAACTTCCAATTTAATACAGTGTCCACTAATAACATGGAGAATTTCTGAATTTTACTTCAAACAGCATTCATCTGGTTAAATGCATATTTTCAAAGGGAAAACTCATATATTCTATGCTACTTGCATCCCTCTTAATTCTCAAAATATTCATTTTTGAACTTCCATAGTGTAGAAAAATATTGGTTATAAGATGTCAGATCCAGTAAACATATAAAAGGGAATACTTCTAAAAATAGAATAAACTTTTGAAAATGTACCACTGTACAATGCATTTCCTTCAGAACATTTATGGAAGCCAGATATTTTTACTATAATAAAGGTTGTAAAATATAGGGGGAGTCAGAGTATATAGGGCAGACACCACTTCTAATAATTTAAATCAAACAGGAAACCTTGATTTAAATACATTAATTGTTTTGCATCTATACTTTTGTTCTCTTAAGGAGGGGTTGATTCTCATTAGTCTGTATCCACTGAATGAACCATGGTGATCTGCAGTTAAATAGAGCCTTTATATTAAATTTGGTTGGTTTTTTTTGCTAAGCAGGAGGATACTCTTTCGGTAATTATATAGCTGAATTTATTTATTCAGCTTTCACATTTATGCTAAAATTGCATCATTTTCTGTTTACTAAATGATTAATTTTTACTTGTAGTTTAACCTCTTCAGATGAAAATTCATATGCATTTAAATGAATAAGCAGCATTTTTGTATTTAATAAGGTTATCTTTAAAATGCTGGAGAAATAAAGTTTAACAAAAACATTTATTGATAGTGTTATCATTTAGCACTGATTTATTAAACAAAGGAAGTACCTGTAATTAGTGAACTGAAATGCTCGTTCCTGGTCACCATGTCCTTCACAATTTTAGAACTAGTAGCTCTGATGCTCACATATACACTTTTTATTCAAAGAGTGGAAGAAATAAACAATCTTTCCTGCTCTTTCAACTTCCAGCTGGTTTCTTAACTCTGAAGTAGTAAATGAACTGAACTAGATGAATAAGCTAAAAAAAGAAAATCTCTCTACCCATAAAACAACCCATCCAAACCTGCCTTCAGGACTTTAGACTTCGGTTCAGATGCTTAACCTGACTTCCATCAGTTTGGTGGTAGAACTGTCTTTAGAATGTGGCAGCAAACATATACTGCTTAATAATTTTTGTATTTCATATAAGTCACTTTAATAGAGTAGGTAGTTTAGGCTTTAAAGTTAAGTTTAATTTTAAAAAGTTCATTTTGAAGACATAAGCCTGCATTTAATTTAAATCAAAATCCAGTTTTGATTTTTTTAAAACATGTTTTAGCCACTGATAGAAAATCTAATAAATATGCTCCACCTTCTGTGAGGCTTTATCTTGGAATTAGTCTTAATTTACAGCTTGCTGTAATTAAAACTATTTGCCTGTCTAGCACAGATTTTGATTGGCTTGCTCAGTTGGGAAGCAATCTTCAGTCCCCCGTCCATTTTTACTAATAGTTAATGATAAACATTCCAAGATTTAAATACAATTAAAATATTCAATACTGATTACGTGTAAAGTCAGATTTATAAATTAATTTGTATTATTTTAGGCAAGCCCATTTGTTTTACATTACAGCTGAAAGTCTGGATTGGCAAATTCCAATACATCCCAAAGGAGTGTCCAATGTGTTTTGAGTAGAGGCTACTGCTTAGCATTAGGATTTAAATTCACATCATCATCAAATGCTTCTGATATTGTAGACCTACCTTTCCTTTTGATGGGACCAAGAACACTGGGTCTGATACAGTTGATTGGACTCTGACTCCTCCTGCTAAAAAAGTCAATACTGGTATCAATAAAATCTATAGTTTAAGCTTGAACAAAATGTTTTATATACTAAAAAAAATTCCTTTTTTAAAAGCAATCCAATACACTTCAAATACTTAGGGAATTGCAAAGGGGTAGCCGTGTTAGTCTATTGTAGAAAGACAACAGAGTCCTGTGGCACTTTTAAAGACTAACAGATTTATTTATCGCACGAGCTTTCGTGGGAGAAAATCCCATGCGATAAATAAATCTGTTAGTCTTTAAAAGTGCCACAGGACTCTGTTGTCTTAGGGAATTGGGAATCTCATCTTGTAGGTAAACAAGAAAGTTAGTCATTAAAGGTGTTTTGTCTAGTTGAGGTCGACAAAAGTGTTGTTCAGCCAGGCGCCCAGATTCAAAGCAAGGCACCTAGGTTGGACACCCTTCATCATCGAATCCCCCCCACCTCCCAACACTGCCAAATCCCTAAATGAGCTGGCGATTTGGGGGGGAAGGGGGTTGTCAGTCACCAGAAGGTGCTCCTCTGCAGCATTTTTCCCTAGGCTGCCTAGCTCCGCAGTGAAAATGCAGCAGAGGAGTGCCCTCTAGTGACTAAAGGTAAGACTGCCAGCTCCTAAAGTATTTTTTTTTTAAAAAAAGACTCCTCAGCACAAGCCTGCAATCCCGAGTCACCGTGGCAACCTGGCACCTGGGGTTCTGTCAAACCCTGGTCGAGTTAGGGCAGGATGCTGACCATATGACCTTTGGTAGATCACTTAATTTCTGTTTACCTATGGAAATTGTCTCACTTTATCCATTTGTAAGTTGGATATACTGCTACTTATATACACCTAAAGGGATTAAAAAGCACTATGAAGTTCTCTGACAAACCAAATCTAGTCTGAATTCAAAGAACACTAGCAGTCGACTCTCTTGCTAAATTTAACATTCAAAGTTTGTTTGGGGTTTTGTTTGTTTTGATGTGGCAGTGGTGGGGGCCTCTAATTTCAACACCAAAGCAGTTAAAAAAAAAATTGGAAGTGACCTGTTGACAATAAACATCAAAAGGAAAACTGGACAAAATTAGAAACATCCAGCAATCACTTTAGTAATCAGTGGGAATCCATTAACAATTAAACTGCTTCGAGTCTGAATTTTCAGCCCTGAATTTTAACACTGAACTGACAAACTGCCAGAATACTACTGAAACTAACAGTGTGCATTTGTTACTTTGAGACAAACTGACTTACTTTGAGAATCGCCTTGTTGGACTAGGAATAGGACTTGGAGGTAATCCATTACTACTCACAAACATTTGTAAGGATGGTGAAAAGCATTGCTGGGAAAAGAAACACAGTAAAATGCTTCTGTAACTCCCTTTTAAATATTTGAAGCTTTTTGTACATCCCAAACAAAATCCCCAGTGAAAGAAAGAAGGCAAGCAATATATTAACCTAATGAGAGCTTGAACAGGAAATTAACCCCTCCCCCATCTGTCTGTAAAACTGAATATTCCAAATAATTTAATAGCATCGCCCCATTCAGATTAGCAATAGTCAAAATGCTTCAAAATAAATCTGAGATCAAAAGGTTTTGAGACAGAAAGAAGCAGGTTATCCAAATAGGATTTGGTTTCAAGTTCTGCCCTTACTTTTTAAAACATCAGCATAGAGGACCATGTTAATCTTTAAACAACTGCTCCCCAAAAACCCATGCTTATTTAAAATACTGTTGTATGTTTTCCACCCATTGAAAAAATTGTAACAAGAATCTGTCAAAACAGAATCTGACACTTTGAATCCACTTTGGGCTCTCGCAGCTGACCTGAACTCAGCCCAACGAGCTGCACGTACACCGATGTTTGTCCAACTCTGTTAAATTTGTTTTTTGAGACAGTTACAATCCTCCTAGTACAAACGCTAAGCAGCCAGCATTTTACCATCAACGTTCAGAGCAGGTCTCCCTGACAAAGATAAAAGTACTGGTGGCTGGTGTACACTTGCAATAGTAAGCACTAACACTGATTGAGCTGTCCAGTAGCCACAGAAGAATGTGATAACCTCAGTGATGACAAGGCCCAAAAAGTCTGTCTGTAAACACGATTGTTGATTTCCACCTCAATCTCTATCTGCTTCTCAGTGGAGGAAAGAAGTGGGGTGAGGGAGAGAGTTAGTCTCCACTCCACCCCTGCCCTTCTTCCAGGGCCTGCAATGAAGAGACTGAGGAGCACTGCAGACTCAAGGGAAAAGACCATTCATTTACGTTTAATATGGCCAAAGTTTAACTCAATCCTTCCTCCCAAAAAAGGCTCCAACAACCCCATTCTGTCACTGCTGACACCATCTTTCCCAGCACTCAGCCCTGTAAAATGGGACCTTGGATTCCTCCCTCGCTCTTGCTCCATGCATATCCAGCATGTGCCCAAATCTTGCTGCTTCCTCCACAGTATTCCTAAGATCCATCCTTTTCTTTCCTAGTTTAGGAACTCATCTAGGCCCTCCTCTTTCAATTTTGATTACCACAGTCATCTCCTGATCACCACCTTCCCAAAGCACAAAATGCAGCTACTGAAGCCACAAGATGGAGAAGGAACCAGGGAGTCCTAAGGTTAAAGTTTGGTTAGGTAGTAAGTTTTAGATATTGAGAAAATTAGTTAGATTTAACAATGGTTACAGGACTATTTTTCTTTTGGAACAGTAAATTACTTTGGGGAGTTTAAAAATAATCCTTTGTAGTTCATCTTAATCTGGAATTTGCATTTTCTCTGTTCTTCATTTATCCTACCTTCCCTATTCCTCTGGTGGGTGAAGGTGCTGGGGAAACTGGGATGAAGTCTATTCTCTTTGGAGAGGAAGATTTCTCAGACTTGTCCAAGTCATTGTCACTCTGTAAACACAAAATATCATACTTATGCTGACATACTATATCATTTTAGAACCTGAGCCACAACATTTCCATGGCCAAATCAGTGGTGCAACTAAAACACCAAATTTATGTTCTCTAGTTGTTTCCACTTTTTCCTTAAGTCCAATGGTTAATTGTAGAAGTGGAATGAAAACATCTGTAAAGAGATTACCAGGCTCAAGCTTTCCTCCCATGACTGGCTTATCTGCATTGCTGTTTGCACTTCCCTAAAACACAAAAAATCCCATCAGTCGCTACAAAGATAACAAGTTAGGCTACTTTCTTATCTTATTTTAGTTACACTTACCTTTCATGTGCTGTTTCTCTATTCATTAAATCCACTCCTTCCTCCTGCAGGAGATAAGCACTATAAGATTTCACAACATTTAGCCCATCATGGTACTCCAACCAGTCATCTGCCTTTACAATTGAAAGGAATAGGACTAACACTCCAAAAGGAAAGGCCTGTCTTACAGCCTCACTCACTTCTCCTTGCACATCCCAGAAACCCGCATGTAGACCACAACAGTATCTTTATAAGTTCCAGGGCACTTCAATATGAAGAAAGAACAATCCTTGTGAAATACCACTCCAGGTTAGGAGATTAACAAAACTAAATAGGTCTAAAGGAGAAGAAACTCCAGCAGTGTTATTGCCATATCAAATATCTCAGGAAGAGAAGGAACATGAAATATATTGATAATGTCACAAGCAAACTAGAATCATGAATTTACCCTTCTGATCTGATGAAGCCTGCTGCTAGGGATTCGAATAGGAGATGATGACAGCAACTGGAAAAGAGTAAACATCCACTTCTCAATCACAAATCAGTAGTCTGCAAACAGCCTCTTCTCAGACACCTACGTTCTTAGAGCTAAAATAGCCAAATGTCAATACATGCTCAGAACTTAGACCACATTGTAGCAAGACAGATGATCTTAGTGCAGCTAATACTCTTCTTACCACGTTTATTCTATTAACCAATGGATGGCACAGTGTTTGCTGTATGAAGCTACTGCCCTCAAATGAGGTACCAATAATGTAAACTATTAAAAGTGGGGCACTGTAATAAGAATGCGAGCATGAGTTAGAACATTACAAAAATCTAACTCTGTATTTATGAAGAGTGTTAAGATATTGTTCATAAAACTTAACACCAAAATTTTCACCCAGATAATCTATGAAGATTAAGCTATGTCAAATCAAATGGTAACATACCTTTAGAGGTGCCAGTGGGAAAGTTGCAGGGAATATAAATACTATCAACAGCCCTTTGCAATAAAAACTTAAGCCCTTTGGAGCAAAGATGGTCTTTTAGCTATATCTGGATAGCACATGTTTAACTGAGGATTTGGGCACTACCATAAAATAAGTGTGTGACTATTACCACCTCCAGGCATGGGACAGATATTGAAGTGACACCTCCAGAACAAACAAGGGGTCCCTGGGGCACTTTTAAAGACTAACATTTATTTGTTGCATGAGCTTTCACAGGAGAAAATCCCACTTCATCAGATGCTTTGAAGATGGGGAACTTACAGAATGGGAGGAAATTAAATGCAGGGAAATGTATGACATAGGATCAGGTCAGGCTGTAACAGCAAATCAGAATAGGTGTTAGGATTCAAACACTGGGGAACAGCATAGAGAGGAAGATGAGGTCAAATCACCTGTTTTAATGAGAAAAAAATAGGGGAACACTTCAATCTCCCTGCTCATTCCATTGATGACTTGTTAATAGCTATGCTCAAATAAATGAATAGCAAATCGCAGCTGCAAAGAGAAACTACAGAACTGGAATATATATGTAGATTCAACTCCATTGCCTTAGGGTTAAACAGGGACTAGAGATTTTTTTCTCATTACAAAAGGTGATTTGACCTCACCTTTCTCTATATACTGTTCCCCAGTGTTTGAATCTTAACATCTACTTTGATTTGCTGTTACAGCTTCACCTGATCCTGTCATACACTTTATTTCCTCCCATTCTGTAAGTTGCCCATCTTGAAAGTGTCTGGTAAAGTGGGATTTGCTCCCACGGAAGCTCATGCAATAAATATATGTGTTAGTCTTTAAAAGTGCCACAGGACTCCTTGTTTGTTTTGTTGAACTAGACTAACATGGCTATCTCATTGGAACCTCCATAACAAAAAGCTTAGAACCAGAACTCTGTCACTTTTTCGCTAGGCTGAATGTAAGATAGAGGCAGTAGCTATTTTATATATTATAGGAACTTTTAAGTACTACGTAACCTCTGTAAGGAACCAAGACCTAGTCTTTACATTTAATAAAAACAGCAAGGTGATTTTTGCTGAAAAACAGTAATACCATTTCCCATGAATTGTCCACATTAACAGATGATTAAGAAATGCTAAAGAGTGACTTAAAAAGCATCTCTGAAAAGAGAAATAATTACAGTACTGTATGCTGAAAGCCCTAGTAAGGAGCAAAGCAATAGCAAGCATATGAATTACTTTCTCTCAATCTCTAGTCTACCCTGTGAAAGTCACCCTAGCAGGAAGCCAAGTAAATGGGAGGACTGGATTTTTTTTAGACACAGTTCAACTTTGAAAAGTTATTTATCCAAAACAGAAGGCAGGATAGTAATCAGTAATATCCTGAATGCCCCGCTGCCACATGCTTTGTGGGATAACTTAATTTTGTAGATAAAAACAGGATATTTGCAAATGTCCTCTGAGAAATCAAGTAAAGAAATCCATTTTGCAGCCAAGAGACCTGTAAGACTATTTCAGTACAGCTTTAAATGAACTTTTATTTCCCTTGCTCAATTTTACACACTGCTGAGGGGTGCACTAACTGTGTTTAAGATTACTTACCATACTGTGACGGTTCATAACTGTTGTACTGTTCCTGCGAGTTCGCAACACATAAGGCTGGAAAACCTGTGAATTATCACTGAAAGACATTGCAAGAGTTACATTAATGTTAAGGAACACAGTGGTTATATGATCTTTTCATATTACACTTTTGAATATACTGACGTTTGAAGTATTACTTCAAAAATGGAAGAATGTGAGGGCATGGAGGACACTAGCTTGTCATCTTTAAGAACTGGACTCCTGGGGGGGGGGGGGCCAGGCGGGCGGGG
>ML685771.1:4568907-4622498 GCA_007922175.1 Pelusios castaneus
CTTGGGCCCCCCCCCCCCAGATGAGACCGGCCTGTCCTGCCCCACCCCCCATCCCCAGGCTGCCTGTCATGAGCGGGTTTGCCATATATTCACTTAAAATCATGTTCTAATCAATAAACTAGCGTTTGTTTTTATCTAAAGCTCTGTTAACTTTTAGGGAGGCTGGGGCATTCCCCTTTCTTTGATAACTGGGCAAGTTGGTGTCTGAGCCTGCAGTGGTTGGGGAAGGGTCTTGATCCCTGTGGGATGGAAATTCCTGGTGTAGTATCTGGGGGCTGATTGTCTGCCTCCCCACTGAGCTGTGTGAAATATCTGGGAAGATGCTTCACTTCTGTACACGTACATGGTGCTGTAAGAACAATAATGCAGGATATGTTATAAGCATTCCTAAAGGACCCCCTTGCATGGTATATCTGGCATCAAACCAGACAATTACATGGTGGGAGTGAAGAGAAAAGTCCAATGGGTCATATAGCCCAGAGTGCATCACGTGACACCCTTTTAAGATACTTTGTGATCCAAGGCACTACAAATGTTAAATAAATTATTTGAGAGGAGTTTAGTCAAAGTGTAAGGGAACATCATTTGCTGCGCCCTTTAGCCTCTGGGAGGAGGATAGGGAGTTTAATTTCTGTGTTAAAGATGAGGATAGTTGTGTGTGTGGTAACAAGCCAGTGGATTTCATTTTGGACAATTGTAGCTTTTGTTGCAAACGGAACTCTATACTGAGAGGTTCAGAAACAATGTTGTACACATTAGACTACTTCAAATGCAGCCTTGTGTGTGTGTGTTTAATATTTTTTCTAAATTCATTGTGTAGATTATAAACATAAGATTTATAAAGAAGCTATTGGTAAATGGCTAACCCAGTGGATGGTGTAAATCTCTCTACTTTTAAGGACTAACGTTACTATTAGTGGTATTAAAAAGAATAATGGATGGCTTTGTGGTCATTTATATTTATTCCCAGTCACCTTTAATTTTAACTGAATATCAGTTTCCAAAATGTTTCCCACAAAAGGGAAATTCTGAGTTTCGACCAGTTCTGCTGCTTGTGCAGAACAGTTTGCAGCTCAGGGCCTTTTTTGTTTAGACTTATTAGCTTTTAAATATTAATGAGACAAAGGCACTGAAAGAGAAGTGGTTGGAATTGTCCAGCCCTGGCCACTGAGGCAATGGCCCCTTAACTGTTTTTCTCTGTATTTTGGTTCATTCCTAAAATCTAGGATGCATTGTTTATGACAGCTATCTAACTATAATTAGATGCCATAGATAATTCTTCACTACTCACCTCAGCTCATCTTTAATTCTTGGGTCATAGCCCCTTTCAACGTCTCTCTTCCTTACTTCCTCTATCTGATTGTAACTAATTTGTACCTGCAAAAGAAACAGATGAGAGGGTTCTCTTCATGATTTTCTCAAATGTGTTTGGCAAATATGGCCGCAAATGTAGATGGAGTATTATTCTGGGGAAAACAGCTGCTTTGAATTCCAAATGAAGAATGAAATATTTCTGAAATAGTTTCATGAACAAGTTGACATTAGCTTTTTCCTGCTGAATTTAAAGCCTTATTTAGTTGCTTTGTCTGATATTTCTAAACTTTATATTGTCTGACAGACACAACAAACATTTTGAGCTATGTGAGTTTCAGCTTTTGCAAATTTCTTTATTAAACTAGAGCTCAATTCCCACCTTGCAGAACAAGCTAATACCACTATCCAGCTTTTATTTTAAAAACCAAAAAGCTTTTTATAAGTTGTTAGTTGTGTTCATCCATCTGAGATTAGAAATGAGTTAAGATAGGAAAAGATAAAGTAGGTGACTTTCTGCACTTAAACATAAATCTTGCAATCAGATGGAGATATTTAGTGCTCAGTGGGGCTATGTGTGGGCATGTGACCAGACAGCAAAACTGGGGCTTTAAACTATCATATTAATTACCATAAAAGCATATTTAGTTCTTAGTCTGCTTATTCATAAATTGCAACATTTGGCTTTCAGGAATGTATTGGGAATGGCAGAAAAAAACTTGCTACAAGAATACATGTAAAAAGAGCACTTTTTGCATGAAATAATCCAGTACAGTACTCTTAAATGAACCTGCCTCTTCTTTGAGTGACAGTCTCTATTGCATTCCACTGCTGGTTGTGTGTGGACACAGTGCACCTGGTACCAGAGAATTTGTCTGTCTGTGCATGCACACTGGCTCACCTCATGACTTTGAACAAGGTGGTAACTGGTGTAGCAGGCTGACCACCTCTCCGATTCCTTCTCACTGCTGCTTGGTCCACGTTGGAGCCTCTCTCTGTATCCGTAGCTTCGGCTTCATCCCTTAATGTAAGATTTAGTGTTGTAAATAGTTTTTAGCATCTCAGACAGCTTATAGTTTGAGTTTTTGGTGCTAGAATGATCATTGCAGGAATACTCTCTCCCCTCATACACTCCTATCCTATGTGGGTATTGGACTATGCACAGTACTCTGGCTTCAAAGTCTGCACTTCCTGCACACAGTCCTTCTTGACCAGCAGTGACAATCAGCATTACCCGTGCTGCTCTAGGAAAGCTCATAGTGCAGAGGGGTCAGTATTTGCTACTCGTTCCTCAGCCATGCCTGAGAAGGGCAAAAATTCTGCATTCAAAAAAAGGCCATGAAGCCTCAGTTTGAGACAGGCTAGGACTCCCCCGAACGTGCTCTGGTCTAGCTCAGCAAGGACCTGAGAGTTGACCACTTGGAGTTTATCCCCGACTTCTTCCTCAAGGTACAGCTTCCCTCCAGTAACACTGACAGTACTGCCTCTGGAACAGGTTTCAGCTTTCTCCTTATCAGGAGATTCTGATGTATCCATCTAAGGAGCTTTCATTTCCTTCCTCTGTGTATCCTTCTATTTCCCCCAAAACTTACGCCAGCTTGAGACCAACCTTCATGTTCAGCTTGGAGCTGCTAGCATCCCATATCATGGGGGCCACCATGTCCATCTTTTGAGCCTTCCTGCTGACCATATTTGGGGTCCCCAGTAACATCCCCTGCCGAGTTGATAAGGAGTCACACCTTGCTTCCCCTGAAAAGAGGCACTCACATCATCCCAGGATCCTTCAGAGGAGAAAGAGTGTTACACACCACATCTGAACATTTACATCACACATTCACTCCCAGAGTTGTTTTGGAATTTCATTGAACTAATCGATTCCCATTCCTGTGTTCTTCACTAAACTGTGTGCTTCCTTAGACGAATAGACTCTGTGCTCTCAATGTATGTCTTGGCTTTTTACCTATGCAGAATTAGACCAGTCAGGAAGTCCCAGAGATTATTTGTCTATATAACAGACAGAATTGGGAGACAAGTGATCTCCAAATGGATCTCTGGCTTCATTCTCCTCTATTAACTATTGAATCCCCTGCTCCCCATGGAATAAAAGCTCGTTTCATGAAAGCATAAGCAGCGATTATGGCACTGCTTCTTGAGATACCTCTTCTTGAGATCTGTAAAGCAACTGTGTGGGGCTTTGGTCACAGCAATGTGAGACATACCATGCTCTGGTCCAGGACTCCTCTGATGATGCTTTCCTTTGATCAGCTCTACCGTCTCATTCTTGCACCGTCCTACTACTTAAGTACTGCTTATTAATCACCCACAATGGAATGCAGCGGGGCTGTCACATGAAAAAGAAGAGGTTACTTGCATGTAACTGGGTGTGTGCTCCTTATCTGTCCCCCCCCCCCCCCTTGCTTTGGATCTATTCTGATTTGTAGTGGAGAAAGAATTGGGAGACGGTTGGTCCCTTCCTTCCCTTTATTTCTTCGGTCAGAGGCATGAGGTGCGCCAGGCCTGTGCATGGACCAATAGATACTACTTTCAAATCCTCCTGCTTCGGGCACATGGTGCATATGCATATGCTGTAGTGAAATACAGATCGGGATCACACATGTCAAAGAACCTCCAGTTACAGATAAGTAAACTCCTCCTCATCTTTAGCAAGATGCCACTATGGTAAAAATATTAAGACTTTCTAAATGAATACTGAGGGCTTACTTTAACATTTTGAGTGCTATATCTCCACCTTGATGAATAGGGTTTATTACAACTTAGTGGTGCTCCCGGAGACACAGACTTCTGACCTGCAGTGTGATTTCTCTGGACAGTGATACCACTTGTATTGATGCTTGTATCAGTCCATCTATTCATTAGTCATCTTGGGGGAAGAGAGACTTGAGTTTTTGGTTTAGGATTAAAAGAATGAAGCACACACTTGTATAACTTTATATTTTTAGGCGGCAGAGGAGCAGGAAACGGCTCTTGAGTTTGACAAGTGTTTCTTTTCACAGTGATCATTCACAGGTGTTCCAGGCCAACGTTTTGCGAACCCGAAGAAACAGTACAACAGTGGTGAATCGTCATAGTCTGGTAAGAAAATGCATAGCACAAACACAGTCTGCCTCAAAATTTAAAATAGTACTTGTTTATCACCTGAAGAAGTTGCAACTTCTACTTAAAAATATTGATTTTCTTTTTTTATGTAAAGCATTTGTAGTCTGATTATGGTGAAAAGGTGGTTGGGACTAATATTTTGGAATCAGAGCAGGCATATTTAAAAAGGATTTCTTTTCCACATTGTAAGAATCCACAAAATACATAAATGGATGTATTTCTGGGGGGCAAGAGGCGGAAAAACAGTTCTCATTTTTTAACCAAGAGAATTTTTATCTAGATTTTTAAAAAAATATAAGATGTGTCCTAACTTTAAGAAACTGGCATAGGTATAGTAACGTGTCAATTGCATACAATTTACTCTTAATATACTGGAAGGATAGAATGTCTTTCTTTCTCTCTCTCTCTCTTTCTTTCAGTATACAAGGTGCTTAGACATATGCTGACTTGACTGTTGGTTGCTATTTGGGTTACTTTAAGTAGGGATAACTTTTAATTCCTGCCCACCTCTTCTAATCTCCTCACCCCCAAAGGGCTGGGGGTGGGGGAAGGGCGGGGAGGGAACGAAGCTAAAATTCCATTTTAAAACTAGGCCAGACAACTAGTTTGGAAAGGACTTGGTTTTGTAATAGTCCCGAGATCCTTTAAACAATGGCTTTGACAGATGAGCATAATATGAAAGCAACGTGCCGGCTGCTTAAAAAACAAAAAGATGATATGGCGCAGGTAACATCATAATTATTGTTTTAATCCGAACCTTTTCTATCCGGCCTTTTTTTTTTTTTTTTTAAGTTACATTTTAGGCTGAAATTTCTATGCTTGCTTTCAGACCAAAGATAAATTACTTTACTTTCCAGCCGATCATTGGGTTTCCTTCAGTGTTGAAGAAATTCATTGAAATGGTGGTTAGCAAGAGTCACCACCTTACAAAGAGAAAAGTAGCCCTTTAAGAAAAACAGTTTTGAAACACTAAGATTCTTTTTCAGTTGACCTGGATCCAGGAGCAAGCATGGTGATCTAGTTCTTTAGTCAGTCCTGAAGATTAACTGAATCAAGGATATTTCATGTACTTAATAGATGTTTTCTTTTTTATGTTTGTTACTTTCTTTTGAATAAAATCTGTAATGGTTTAGAAAAGGGTGTTGGTGACCTCAGAACTGGCCCAAAACATGAAGATGAAGCAGGCTCTCTAAATAAGGTTGGAGAAGGAAGAAAAATAGCTGTTAGCAATGGACCGCCATACCAACAGCAGTTATAAGAATATTCCAGAGAATGAGGTACCTGCTGACTTAGTAAGAGAGACATTTCCCAGGAAAGGGAGAGATGATAATTGACATTGTATACAAGATGACAGAACTCTTAAAGACAAGGAAAGACAGCTTTAATTTCATTGTTTTTTGGACTGAGATCCCATTTCCCTGGTTGGGAACAGAGTGGCCTTGCAGGAGAGAGGTACAGTGTACTCCTTATTCCGGCCACTAAAGAAGAGATCTAAAGCAGATCACCAGTTCAGCTGAGGAGTCCTCTCTCCACTCCTGCAAATCTGGTGCTGCTGGGGAATCTCACATCCCTCCTTACACCATCAGAGAGCCATAGACCACCCCCCTTCATCATGCTGTGCCAGTCTGGCCACGCACCGTAGGCATTTGCATCCTCTAGGTCAGAACTCACGTGAGTTAGCTAAGATGTATGCAGTCCATGTAACATATGGTGGAGCACACATGAGTGTACAGTATGATGTTATATGCTGCCTTTCCAAGCCCCACTCAAATCAGCTTTTCATATCACAGCAAGGGGAGGAGCATTTGAGAAATGTTTTCATTCTCCTAGTACTTTAATGGCTGACTCTCTCTTACTCTGTCATGGAGCGGTGGGGGAAGGAATTCACCTGCAGGCAGACACTAGCCCTGGAAAGCTCTTGCTCAATAAGTTTTTATATTTAGCATTATGAGTAACTTACAACACCTTTAGGGTGGAAGTGCTTCTTTCATCTTACCTATTGTGCTATTGCAACTACAATGGGTGACCAATATTGCTAATACAGTTCACAAAAGGTAAGTGGTTTTAGTAGTCTGAATCTGAAGTTGGACGGAATTTGCCTTGGAGTAATTAGGAATCATTTCTGAGCGCACTGAGCAACTTAATAATGAAACTATCTAGTGCTCTCTCACTTATAAAGCTAATGTGCATTTATAATTGTATGCAAGATGTATTGCATGTAAGATTATGCAAAATGTGGTAAGTGCTATTTTGGTGATATTGAAATGGCTATTTGTTATCTTCCTGAGAATGAAATAACATATTAGAACAACGGTAGTATCCAATCTTCCTTATTTTTCAGTTGTTAAGAATATTTCCACATTGTGGTATTTGTTTTGCAGTTGGTGCCATCCTCTCCTGTTCGTATTCCTACCAGCCGCCTTCATCAAATCAAACAGGTAAGAGAAGATTCTAGTTCTGTTTTGTAAATCACAAGATGTAGAAATCTTGCTTTATTGATTTACATAAGCTGTTGTATCTTAGTAATGATCATTGATGACTTCACTTGAAAATAACAGCTGGTTTGTAAAGAGTCTTCAACAAAGATGCATTAATAGTAAAAGGTTGAATCAATTTCCAAAGATACAAAAGTTTACAGAAAGTAGAGTATGTGTCCTAATGTATTATAGTGAAATCATGATTTTGTCCCATTTATAAAAGTGGTTAGCCATCAGATATTTCTAACCACATACAAAGTGGGTATTCTTATCTCTTGCAACCCCATTTGCAATCTAGAACTTGGGGTTAGTGGCATATTTTGGGCTCAGATATACTGCTGGCCTCTCTCTCAATTAAATTTGTCATAAAATGATATTCAGAGGAGACTGGGGTGTTCAAGTGTCGGTCTCGTTACATGGCACACTTAAAGTTTGGATCATCTAAGTCTTGCACAGTGCAGCACATTGTACAGTCAGAGAAACTGACAGGAGCTATGCTACTGTTCAGCACAGAAGCAGTTGGGTCCAGCATCCATCAAGGCAAGAAGAGAGATGCTGCTGGTTCCTGCATGTTAAGCTGGAGACTGTCAAAGATAAGTTGTGAGGTTGAGGGATATCAGGCCAATGGTATACAGTCCACCTGGCTACATGTCCCACTACCTTCACACTTTCTGTTCCAACTAGTCTTCCTTCTTGTGAAACATCGATGATGCTGAACTGTCCATTTCTGTTTAAAAAAAACAAAAAAATTAATGTAACTTCCCCAAATCTATTAATGCAATGAGCGTGAAGCAAGTAAAACTGTGAAGCAAGAATGTACTTCTGTTTTGAATACAAGCCTCTTTCAAAGAACAGTTAGATTTAATACAAATACAATTATCTTGGTTTTCTTTTGGTAGGAGAGAAAGAATCATAAAACATAAATTTCCCATAGGAAAGTCTAATAATATAAACTTTGGAGTCTTGTGGCACTTTTAAAGACTAACAAATTTATTTATCGCATGAGCTTGTGCGGTAAATAAATTTGTTAGTCTTTAAAAGTGCCACAGGGCTCCTTGTTTGTTTTGCTGAACTAGACTGACACAGCTCCCCCTTTGAAAGTATAAACTCTGTAAACAGGATTTAAGCTTCGAAAATAAATGTTTAGTTAAAGCTGTGCTGTATGATAGGCTGCCTTTTTAAGTGTGCAGTGTTTATAAAATGACTTCGGAAAACACATGATTTCCAAATGCCTGTCAATCTTCAAATGCATGTGACTTTTATTTTTCTCGTTTTGTAAAAGCACTTTAACTCTCCAGGTGTTATATTTCCAAGACACTATTGCATGTTGCAAGTGGTTGAAAGTTCTTGGGCTCCAGCTTCTTGCCCCCTCAAGCACTGGAGGCACATTCTCCAAAGAGGTAGCCATGTTAGTCTAGGTCAGCCAAACAAACAAGGATTTCTGTGACACTTTTAAAGACTAACAGGTTTATTTATTGCATAGAGGCACATACTAATCTTGAAAAAATGCATTGTCTCTTTTATTTTTATTGTGTAATTTATTCATTTACTAGCTTTAACAAGAACATGAGATCATTAAGCAGCCAATCAAAGAGTTCCTTTTATTCTTTATATGGAAAAGGATTAATGTTAAGATCCAGATATGGATGGGATGGGAGAGAGGGAGAGGCTGGGACGGCACAATAGATGTTACTTCATATTTGATGTATTTCTGTTAATGCTTGAAGCCATAAGATAGTATAGTAATTGTTTGCCAACTCTTGGATTTCTGGGAATTTGAGGACTACATTGTTGCATAGTCACAGCAATTATTCCATACAAAAACTCCATTAAAATAGTGAATCCCTGAAGGCTAAAGTTAAATCAGGAAATGTCAGAGTTAAAGCACCGGTTTTAAACATATGTTTTTAACAGGAGGAGATTGACAGAGGCACTTAGCTTCCATTTGTGCCTGTTTTTAAAAAAAAAAAAAAAAGTCTTCATAATCTTCAATTACATAGACTTTTGCATCATTCGATGTCTAGGATGATAGTGTGCAGTGGATGAATCATCTAATTCTAACGGCTGTGAATTCCTCTGTTCAGTAATTGGGTCCCCACCATGTTCAGCTGCACACTGTCCAACCTATGCAATGAGTGAGTTCTGAGGAAGGATATGTGTTGTGTATTTAAAAAACAGTATTGTAATTTGTAGATACATGGACTGAATTAAGTTTGTACATGCAATTTTAAATGTGATATTTCTGTAGTTTTGGTATCTCAATATAATTTAACCAGTTTTTTTGTAGATATGATTGTTTTTTAGAAGAACCAATAAAAAAAATTCCATAATGTGGAACAGTTTACTAAGCATCAATAAAATGCTCAGTTCTGCACAAAATACACACTCAGTGAGGATATTAAACATGTATGGAATGAGGTGAGGTTCCCATCCAAATTGTGACCTGAAAAGGAAGAGTTTGTATGACTCGTTTTAGCAAAAAAGTGCTCTATAAACCAACTCGTAACTGTTTCTCTGGTCTGTTCATATTTTTCAGGAAGAAGGAATGGATTTGATGAACAGAGAAACAGTACATGAACGGTGAGTGTTAATATGCAAATCAGAATATCTAAGCTCTGTGCCTCTTGCTCAGTGACAATGGATTTTTTCCCTTTTTTTTATAGGGAAGTGCAAACAGCAATGCAGATCAGCCAGTCATGGGAGGAAACCTTGAACCTGGTAATGTGTTTATGCTTTATATTTGACTTTCTGTCATCAATGTTCCAACATCTCATCTTGCTGCATTTTTTTTGTCCATAGTAGATTAAATTTCTTCTAAAGGAAGATCAAGCACATTAGGCTTGCTATTTAACATCACAATGTTTAGGTCTAGAAACATATTTTGTATTGCTTCCTTAACAAGTTTTGTCCTAGTAAGATATGAAATCCCCAGTAGCTCAGTGACATATTGTTGTCACTAAAGCTATTGGGCTGTAGCTTCGCCTGGTGTGTCAAAAGGTAGTTCTGTTCATGTTTGTATTTTCCTATTTAAGAGATAACGTTTAACATTTTTTGTTTCATCAGAAGATGAAATTTGTTCTATATATAATGTAGCCATTTGAAAGTGTGACTTCCATCATGTGGTTCCATTCCACAACAAAGCAATCCTTTGTATAATATTTAATGTATAGTCTGGCCCCGACATATTGCATTAAAGCAATTGGCTGTAATTACATGATATGTTATACTTATAGAATGACAATGATTTTGAGAAAGCATCCTCTCCCAAGCAAATAGACTTTGTCCCAGTTTCTCCAGCTCCTTCACCTACCAAAGGAATAGGGAAGGTAAGAAAAATGAAGTGGTAGAGGTATTCCTTCATGAGTAGCAATAATTAGGTTTTTGTTTAGTACTAACATTAGCAAGGGATGAAATTTCCCATACTCCTGACCTCTGCCTGGCCATTCACTATAGACAGGGAACTAAAATATTAAAGGCCAGATAGCAGCTGTACCGCACATGAATTTATCTGTAGAATATCTCATACATGTTAATACCAAGCAGGTCCATTTATTGATAACTTCTTGATACATTGGGGATGGATAAAAGCCATATTCTTTGTCTGCCTTTCTTTGGGGGAGGTGGGATTTTTTTGAGCTAATCAGTTGGCTTGTTCAAAGATAAAGAGATACTTACATCAATATAATACTACCAACTTGCATGAACTTTGTGTGTACGTGATAAATCAATCCAAATGGTCCTAGAACTTTCTTCAAGGCTTAACCGGAAGTGATACTTTCCCAGCCAAATGACCAGGTAGTCATTTTACATGAATGCTGAGGTACTAATATTCCCCATTCAGGCCCTAGTTGTGTTCCTCAAATCTCTCTACTTCTCTGCGTATCAGAAACGTGGCTTAGTTTGACTATTGCAATAGGAATGAAGCACGACTGTTTGTCTTTAAATATTGCAATGTATTTCGTTTTCAGCAATGTTTCTCACCGTCTTTGCAAAGTTTGGTGAGTAGCAGTGGATTACCTCCAAGCCCTAGCCCCAGTCCAACAAGACGATTCTTAAAGTACGTACAAGTCTGTCAAACTGACTCTGCATACTCTTAATACGGATTGTTCACCTGCGGTATCTGAAATGTCGGGATTTAACTGATAGATAGGAAATGTAAACCCTGGTTTCAGTGACTCAGATCTCCAAATCTCATAGTAAATCCATACAATTTAAATTCTAGAGTTTATAAAGTGCCAAAATATATATTCAGGACTCCTGACATCAGGAAGCTGGGTTACAATGTAGTCTGTATCAGATTTTTCAATATACTTAGTGCATAATCACATACAGGGTAGAATGAATGTCTTGGAAAAGATGATGAATTAATTCTCAAGCTTTGAAACTGAGACAATAGCAGCCTGGGTAGATCAGCAAAAAGTATGAAGAGAAAAGATTTAATTTCTTTTGTTATAGTAGTAGCAATAGGATCCAATTAGATATTATAATTTCATTGTGGTAGGTGGGGCACAGATAAGACATCTGTTCTTGGCTATGGCACCACTCATCACAATCAAGCTGACCAGGAGAGGGGAAGTGAGAGAGTGGGAAGGACAAGAAAACGGTGAAAAGAACAACTTTTGCACAGTAGGCGAAAGTTACACAGCTTGCCATTTGCCATTACAGTAACTCTATAAATATTGTGATTGTGGCTCATTGGCTAATCCACTAACTCTCATTAACATGACTCAAGGGAAGGTGGTGTGTTAGCCTTAAGTGACCCTTAAAAACGTGGCCTGTGAGCTTGCTGAAAACAGAATCACTTTAAGTTCTTCAGCATATAAGAGATTTATTATTATGGTCTTTCTTCCACTTTATTTTAATTTCAGAAATAGGATAACGTTAGTGGGTGGCCAAGCTGCAGGAGAACACTTTGGGCTATTTTGTGACGTGTGGTTCTGAGTACAAGTGACAAGGGACTGAACTGCTCTATATCTCTTTCTATCTGTGACTGTATTTCTGGTGGAAGTGAATACTACTGCAAAACAAACAAGGAGTCTTGTGGCACTGCAGGGCCCTTCGGCATTTTTAATTTTCTTTAATGGTTAGCTTGGATTGCCATTCTCTCCTGAAATTGCTGGGCCATTACCAATCTTTGCAAAACAAAATAGTTTGTCCCTCAGTGTTTTGTCAAGCAGTGTAATACAAATAGATGGTGAATCTAACTCAGTGGTTTTCAAACTTAGGGTCGGGACTCAGTAGTGGGTTGCAGACTCTCAGGTATAGGGTTGCAGCACCTCCTGCTGCCACCAGCGAAAAACTGGAATGCATTGCTGAAAGATGTAATTGTTGAGTTGCGAGCATAAATGATTTTTTTCAGCTGGGTCCCAAGAAAAAAAGGTTGAAAACCACTGATCTAACTAGTCCTACAACTAATCTACAGACTCACAAAGGACAGCCTGTTAGGTTTGTGTTTAGAGGGATGACTTACTTAAGATTTCTCATGGACTCCTCTTCAGTAGAAGTACTCATGAAGCGTTTTAGAATCTGACCAGGTTTGGGTGCTCATGGATTTGAGTTGGATGCAAGCGCTAAAAGCACATTGTAAAGAAACTTAGGCTGCTTGTATAGATGACTGTAGAAGAGGAAATGTTGGGAGTGCTTTTTGAAGACCTCAGTATGTGATCCAGACTTTCTGATATAGTCGTCTTTGGTTACATTTTTAAGGGGCAGTCATGTCTTGTGTGTTTTTTAAAAGTTTTTGTAGTTGGCCTGTCCTGTCTTAATTGTCCACTGCCCTTCATGTTGGTGTTTGCCTTAAACAGAGAAATTTGCACTGAATATCTTTGGCTATGTCTACACTACAAAAAGTTAATTCGACTTTAAGTCGACTTAAGGTCGACTTTAAGTTGATTTAAAGTCGACCTTATTAAGTCGACTTAACAAAGTGGCATCCATGGACGTGGACTAAGTCCACTTTGTTAAATCGACCTAACTGCCTTTAGGTCAACTTAACAAAGTGGACTTAAACGTTCACACTGGGCTTAGGTCGACCTAGAGAAGGGTTAGATCGACCTAAGGAGGCTTAAGTCAACCTACCGGCGGTTCTTATTAAGTCAACTTAAGCTCTCATTAAGTCGACTTAAGGAATTTCTTAAGTCGACTTAATGAAAGCCCAGTGTGGACGCGGCCTTGTTTAAGTCGACTTAAGCCTCCTTAAGTCAACTTAATTTGCTAGTGTAGACATAGCCTTTGGTTCCTCATTTGTAGTTGTTTTCCATGCTATTTATGCCACTGATAATATACTAATATACTGTCTGCATCCTTTTAGTAGGAGAAGCCAGAGTCCTATCCACTGCATTCGCCCAAGTGTTCTTGGGCCAACAAAAAGAAAAGGTACAGCATGTGTTTCTAACTACAGTTCTAGGCCTAATTGATATATTTAAAATAGTTCCTATAGCTTTATTGGTAGGGGGTGTGTGGGTTTGGGGTTTTTTGGGTGATACTAGGAAACAATTGAGTTTTAGCAAAAGGTATTAGAAATGCGGCAAAGCAATGGCTCTGAGTTTGGGCTGATAACGTACAATAGTTGAGAAATTAAGTATAGAACACATCGATAATTTAAATGGTCACTCTTCATTGGTGTAAGATTACACATTTGATAAGGAACCAGTGGAACATCTAATCTAAAACGATTAAGGCATTCTTGGTATACATACATTCATTTATAGAAAGGGACCAGCTAATTGAAGCTGGAGATGCTGTGGCGATAAGGTCACAAGTGTACAGTTTGTTTGGTAGCCACACTGTTTTCATGATAACCATATAAAATGGATGTAAATAGGTATGCAAATCTCTGCATTCTGATTCACTGCAGGCCTCAAAATCCAACATCTAGTTGCCCAGAAAAAGCATGGCCACCTGGTATTGTAATTTTATGTAGAAGTTAAGTATTGGAAGGTGTGCTTCAATTTGCATACCTACCCTTCCTTCTCTTAGCTCCCATTTCAACAGAAAGTTTTCTCACCCTTCACTTCCATAACGGTAACATTTTGGCTTATTAAAGTCATGTGTAAAGTACTTACAATCGACATGTTATTCCATAGAAGGAAGGGAATATGGTGGGCCAGTAGTGTGTGAAACTCTCTTGAGGTTCATCTTTGTCTCTGAGAGAACCCGTGAATTTGAAGTTCCTCTTGTGAGACCTTCCTTTCTCATTTTTCCCAGCCCCTTTTAATTGCAGGTGTTTCAAAATGGAGTTCAATGAGAGAACCATTATTGTTGAGGGAGTTTCAGAAATTATTTTGGGGTGTCGAGAATCTCAGAACAATAACTTAATGTCTAATTGAATGAAGGATGGTTTTTCACTGACTTTCAAAGCACTTGCTAAATCAGTTAATGAAACTAAGCAGGTAGATATTTTAATATTTGCATATATCTGTAGTAGTTACACCTGCAAATGAATAATTATTGATGGTTGACAGTTTTAATCCACTGGATGTTGCAAAATGTCGTTGTCCGACTCTCTGCTAATGTTATCTTTTGAGGTTATTTTAGGTTACATTACATTTAGGTTAATAACTTTACTGTGGCATATTAATGCATTTTTGAAGTGTATTTGGAAATTGAAATGAATACGTATTTTAGAGACGGGGACAACCTGAATATTAAGGATATGTATAAATGTGTCATAATCTATTACGTTCATTTGTGTCAGATCTAAGATGGAAGATGATCTAAAGTGGCTGTGTTAATGATCCCTCTAAATCTGACCTGAGTTGTGCTTTAACTGTTTGGTGCATAATATGAACCTGATTTCATGGTTTTGTTAAAGGTGAAATGGATACTGAAGATGAACCAAAGAGATTTTTTCAAGGACCTACTAGCATGCTTTCTCCTGAAGTTTCTCATCTGACAAATCTTGGTGTATGGTAAGCATTACTGTGCCTGGTAACTTTCCTCAGAAGCTGTGCAAATGTGTTCAATATCTTTTTCCAGACATCCATCAAGCATGGGTGGCCATGCTCAAAGTCACACAGTGTAATATATAATAAGCCTTGCAGTTTTTCAGCATTTTCCAGGTAAGTAAGTATGTCAAACTGGAAATTTGATACCAGTGACTATTAACGTAAGCACTTCTGTTCTCCTATTGATCTGCTTAGCATTTACCAGAATTGTGCATGTTTTGAGAGAGACCCTATGATTGGCTATTTTGGGGCAAATAGCTTCAGGTCTTAAGGTCATTTGCATTTTAATTTTACATATTCATGCCAATTTTTTTACACTCTGTTGCTCTTAGTTACCTATGGTGAATAGTAGTTTGATTCTTTGCACAGTGTTTGTGCTAAGACAGAGAAAGTGAGTTATGCAGCCAATTATATTGAACATCCGGTTTATAGTAAAAAGAGGGAGGAGTTTTTTGTTTTGAATTTTCTTTTAGAGAAGAAAATAACAGTAATAACCTTACTTACATAGTTACAATTTTGCTATAATAAATACTGTAAAACATGTAACCTGTAGATGTGCTTTAGTGCACTTTTTGCTTAACACCTACTTGAGGAGTGGGGTGACTGTCCCAATTGTGACTGCGTTGTGGACAAGACATGAATAATTGTGGAAAAATCATAAAGGACTTTATTATTTGTGGTAATAAAGTCTATTGTTTTTTCTGTGATTTTCTGCTGTTGGCCACCCGGTGCCGAGAGTGGGGCTGTGACAGCAGGAGCGCCTGCTCTGAGCCCTGTTGTGGTTGGGGCCCCTGCTGTCAGAACTGCAGTAGAAGCTTAATATTGCGGAATCCACAGTATTGTTAAATAAATAGGCTCTTCCTAGAACCACATATTGTGCCGTATAGCTTGCCATTGCCTCTGAACCTGCTGGCATATTGTTGGCAGAGCAGCCAGTGTGAGAATTTCTGTCATAGAAGATAAAAATGGTGATAGAATTGGCGGAATGATTCATTGCAAACGTTGTCATTTCTTTATTTGCATGTGTTCCACTGTCTATTTCTAATCTATAAACAATTCTTTGAGTCAATTGAACGCGTTAACGACCTGACAAAATACTGTGGTTTGGCTGGGGAGCAAAATTATTGTAGATCTTTTTGTATTTTTATATGAAATATTAAACTATTTTAAAAGATAACTAATATTTGCTTTTAAAGCTGCTTAATAGCTAATCAACTAGGTATTTTAAACATCTGAGAATTAGTAAGTATTAGAACATCTCATTTTGATTGATTAAAATGCAGATAATTGCTTTGAGGAAATGAGACTGCTTTGTATTAACAATATACCTGTTCCTAATATCTTAAAGCAATCAATATTTCAGTTATATTTCAGTAAAGCTTGTCTAATGTCATTTAGAATATATATATTTCTTTTTGGAATTCAAGCTGAAGTGAAGTCCCGTGAAACCCTATTTACTTGCCATCAAGTAAAATTAGAGTCTAGAGTTAGGTCACAGTTTAAAATACAGTGAAGTGTATGTTTAAAGCTAGGTATTTCAGATACATCTGTCAAAGATATTGAGATGATTATCAGTAAACTTATTTAAATTAATGCATTGCCCCAAAATGCTGTGCTTGTGTTTTTCATATCCTTCTGTTACATTCCACTTTTTTTCAGTCTGACTTCAGGTACACTTGATGGCAGTCAGAGCAGTGCTGGCTCTTTACCAGCTGAACTTGGCACCACCAGAGATTCTCCAGCCTCACTTTCCAATTCCAGATCTCAATTTAATCCCATAGATCTTACAGCTAAGTTACCCACAAATTGAGACTTTGTTACTCCCCTGATGGGTGGCAAACAGCCAAGCTGAAGAGCAATAAGACAACGTTCTACAATGTGTGACTGAGTTTCGTATCTGATCCTGTTCCTCATAGGAACTTCCAGAAATGTCTTTATTTCTAGAAAACTTCCATAATAGTTCCTTGAGGAAGTTTATAGTGATTTGTATGACATTTACTAAAGACAGTTAGTGTTTAAACTGCAAATGTTCTCTTTAATATGTGGATATCTGCATACAAGTTATTGACTTACAATAGATCTTGACTGGCATAATAAATTACAAATATATATATATTACTTTACAAGGCATTTTAAACTACATTTTTTCAGTTGTCACTTGTAATGGTGAATGGTGCTGATCTGGGTAACATAGCTGCCTTTATCAGATTCTATCATTTTTTATCCAGTTAATCAATTGATCAGTGTATTAATATTCATTTTACTCCAGAAGCTTTGGATAGTTAATTTGCTATTTTTAAATGTAAATATAAGTGGTGCCTAAGTCCTAATTTGATTGTTGATCAGTTTTATGTTCCGATTGGCTGTGAAAAGATCCAGAATGGATGAATTGTCCATATGTTTATATGTCACATTTTATTTATAACCATAATTGCCGGTGTGACTAAATACAGATTTAACATGGAACAAATTGTCTGCCAAAATCTCCAGCTTCCTTTTCTCCCCTGTACGACTAGCTAGAGTGATAGGCACTCTCCTGGCACTGTTTTCCCCCAGAAGGAACTTTAATAGTGTGTTGGGAGGGACAGTGCATGAGATACTAACTTCAGATAAGATAATAACAGGCGGTAGAGTTTTACCACGTGGCTTTAGTTGGAGAGAAAGGAAACTTTAAGGCGGACCCTGGGTAAATAAATCCAGACTAAAGTGATGATCCATGAACATAACTCACTTTGTGAACGTATACTGTGTATTAATCTCTTGTATAGTAATAGAAGCCTGATAGCAGAAGCCTCCACTTCCTCAATATCATAGCATGAAGAGATTTCTGGGATTATAAAGTTAAAAAAAGATTGATCCAAACTGTAGAATCTATCAATTTAGAGATGTTGGAGAATTCCTGTCATGGATATGAAAGAAGCTGGTATGCACAGAAGCATCATTATAGCAATCCTAGAAGACTCCCAAGATAGAAGGAAGAGTCTGCCAATGCTTAAGAGCTTAATAATGAAGCAGAGCTTTTCTTCCCAAACATTAAAACTGTAATGCAGGGCACTGAATGTGGTGAGCCTTTCCTAAGACAGGATATGGTGGTAGCCTGTCATGTGGCTCTTTCACAGACAAAGCTTTGGCAGCGCATTAGCATACGAGGTTAGGAAGCTGAAGATGTGAAGACCTGGGGTGAGTGAGGACTGAGGCCTTATTTCTCCTGTATAATATGGAGATATGGGAATTATGGTGTAGTCTCACTCTTAGCTCAAACACTGTGAACATGGTTTATTGTTGACTCTCCATGTTTATCTAAATTTCTTCAGCTGTCAACTTAGCTTCCTTACTCCACAGATCAGTTTTCATCAAGTTCTTGCGACTCACGCTTCTCTTTTCAGTGGCAGACAGCATTGTGTTCAACCTTCACTTGCTTGCTTTGATACCGCATGGCTATATTTTATAGTCTCAGCCATATGCCAAAGACTTACTGTGTATTCAGTCTTCTGTGGTGAGGGCAAAAGTATAGATTTTTATTTTGCTTTTCTCGTTTTTCATGAATGGGCCTCCATATCTGATTGCCAGCCCTTTTAAAAGATACATGAACAGAAGAACGGTAATTACAATTGCTGTATTGTGTGTGGGTTAACCTGTCTCTTCTTTGTTAAATATTTATGCTGGTTTTCCAAATAAGTGCCAATAAAGAGAACTGAAAAAATTACTCAAAACCTGTTGTTTCTTCTATATCATGCACCGTGTACAGTATTTTAACCATATTATTCTGTTACTTTCACCTGGGGAAAATTGGTGTTTCCTTCAGTCAAAGTGCTTATTTCAGTCATTGCTCCATTTTCCTCGTGGCAAGCTGGACTTTAATTCTACAACATTTTCTCCTAGTTTCTGAAACATTCCCACACACAGCAGACTGGAAGTTCTCAACAGACCTAGGTATGTTTAAAAGAACACTAAGTTCTAGTGATTAGAAGAGATACAAAAGGACTGTCTTTTCCTTGTACTTATTTAGATACTAAATAAAATACATGGCATGCTGTCCCAGAATTATCCATGTCCAGTGTGCTGTAGATGTTTGTACTGAAAATAACTCATACTCTAGAAGCTGCAACAGCTGGGTAATAGACATGGGGGCTTTTGGCTCCCAGGGAGGAGTAGGGAAGCCTTTGTGGTTTGACATTCAAAAGGCAGTTAATACTTTTGGTACAGAGGAAAAGAGACATCATCCCTTCTCTGTGTGCTCCTCCTGTGCCCCACTTTGTGCAGAGCAGAAATCACTCCAAATTTGTGGGGAAAGGGTTACTTAAGGTCCTCATTGTCCATGCCATCAGCTTGCTGCGATGTACTTTGGAAACTGAGAGGAGAATTTTTTCTCCCTTTCAATGGAGGCTTAAGATCTGGAGCGCAGCCATGCTGCAGTCTGAGAATTAGGAGATTATGTGCTGATTTGCATATCCAGATAATGGTGTTACATGGTTTAAGGCAGTGGTTAATAGTGATAGTAATACAGAGTGTGTTCCACTTGCCTTTTACTAATTTTCTATGTAAATACCAGTACTAATGAATGTTGTCCATTTTGAAGCTGGCTTTGACTGATGTCATCGTAACTGGGCTGTGTGCACCTCTTTCCCATTTCTGGTCTCTGAATGCACTTACCGAGGAATGTAATTCTCCTACTTGTAGTCTGGGTGTGGGACAGCCACTGAGTTTGGGTGTGGATTCCAGCTTTCCGGAGTCTGTTATCAGTGGCAAACTGTAATGATCACCTTCTTAAACTAAAGTTTTGTTTATGGCAATAGGAACAAAGCTGCTTCGGCAAGTACTGACCCTGTGGGCACTCCCACTTCAGATGTACACGCACCTCTCTAGGCCTCGATTGGAGATTTTCTTCTAGTGTCGGATTGGACTGCACATGCTCCCCCGTCCCCTCATCCTGGACACCAAGGCTGTATCGTTCTGGGGGTGACAAACGGCTCTCCGTTCCTTTTCAGCCACCTTTGCCTGATAGGGAGCATAACATGTTTGCGTTGAGCATGCCTCAGCTATACTTTGCCTACCTGTAGTCCTTTGTCAGGCCAGCCCCAGGTTGACATGATGGAAATGGTTATTGTCCATAAGCTAGTGACAGCGTCTTTCATTTGTGACATCTATCCTTTCCTCATTCAGATCTGTGTTTCCTGTGTATCCTTGTAGCATTTGACATACATTGACTGCTAGTTCTTGGCCTGTCTAGCTTCTCTATACCTTTTGAATATTGCCTTAAATTAGATATAGAGTAGAACTTAGAAAAGTGCTTACGTGTCTTAAGAGCATACAGCACCATTGAAAAGTTTACCCATGTTCCTTAGCTGTAGCATTGCATCGGAACTCACCCAAAATTTCAGGTATTCAAATCCAGGAGTTTAGTTTAGCTCATAATAAAGTATTGTTAGAGGAATTATACCCCCACTTGGGTTATAGTCCTCCTTGGCACAAGTTCCTACTTCTCTAGTGTGTGTAAATGTGAAGATTGTCTCTTTTACTGCATATTTTTGTAAAATAAGAGCTATAGCTGCTACCAAATACGGCAAAGAGGACTGGATGTACAGAGTCGAGTTAAAAGTGCCATAGAACTCTGTTTGTTATTCTGCAATAGACTAACATGACTCCCCCTTTGGAACTTGATTACATGGAAGAGTCGAGTCGGTGGATGAAGAGTTGCTGATGCCAGAAAGAATGAAACTATACAGCTGCCAAAGAGAACTGCCAGGGGTTTTCCCTCATGTTGAGTCAGCATGCCAGCTGATGTGGATTTCCAACCCGAATAGCTCCATCTACAGTTATGCTGTTGAAGATTATGGTATGAGGACTTGGAGGAATCAATCTTAATGAAGCCTGTTTTCCACAAGAACACTAGCATGGAATAGAAATGATTCACTAGTGGTGCTAATTGTTTTCAAAGAGAAGGTGTCGGTCCTAACTCTTTCAGGTGTTTGGAAGTTTCTTGCTCACAGCATAGTATTTTGACTGTACGTAGTTGTTGTATTTCTGAAGAATGAATTCTGCATTTGAGCCTAAAGCTGCTGCCACGAAGTCAGTTGCTGTTGACTTAAATGAGGGAGGAGCAGCCCGCTGCTCTGTTAAAAATCACCTGGTAACAGCTCATGCACCATTGGACTGGTCACTCCTGAAATGTTCTTTTCATGGCTCCTTGCTTTGGCATCTCTGCATACGCTGGCTTATGATGGTAGAATCGTAGTTGCCAGTTTTCAGAAGATCCCTGTTTGATCACCGGATGGCAGCCTGAACTCCGGTTGGTGCATTTTTCTCTTCGTTAGCTCTCATTTCCGGAATTGGAAAAGTTACTTTTATGGCTCTAGCTATACTCTAACTGAGCTAGGTGTGTAAATAGAGCTGTGTCTGTGCTAGCACGTGTGTCAGCAAAACTTCTGTCGCTCAGGAGTGTGGAAAACGTACATTTTGCTACCATTAGCCTTTGTGTGCACGGCGCTCTCCTGCCAACATAGCTATCGCCACTCACTGAGCTGGTTTTCTTGTGTCGACGGGAGGGCGCTCTCCCACCGACAGCACAGTGGCACGAACAGTCTTACAGCAGCGGAGCTGACTGTGGAGGCAAGAATGACAGCGGTGTTGTCCTGCTCCAGTCGTGATTTGAACTGGGACCCACCGGCAGGCTGGTGTGTGGGTGAACATGGCTAACCTAGCAGCAAAATCATCAAACAGGACAGGGTTACGAATGCAGGCAGCTGAGTTTACTTATGGACCAGGTAGGCACCATTCCCATCCCCACGGAGTTTCCCCTCCACCAACCACACCGCGAGGCAAATAGCCCAAATACCACGAGCACCAGAAGATTCAGGCCCACATCTGGGCAGATTGTGAGAAGGGAAGGCCTTACGGGGCCCCAGGGACTTGTGATAGATAGATCAGAGGGTGCAAGACGTTTAAGGAGGCTGACTTTGCGTATGACTAGCTAGCGAGGTGATTTGGGGCTTGATTGAGTTAGTGTGTGTGTGTGTGTGTGTGTGTGTGTTTAAAAAAAAAATTTCCACTTCCACAGTAATCGCCTATGCCTTATCAGACTCGTCTGCTGTGTAGCATGGAGTTCCTGGGAATGGGCCTGGTGCGCCTGAGTGTCCATCCTTTTTCTGTGCCTCCATAAAACGTGGATAACATATGAGATTCATTAGTTACTTCTAAAATGAACGGTACTATAAGAGTTGCTGAGTATTTTCCTGGGTGACATCATGTAAGCCTATTTCCATGAAAGCCGTGTTAAAACAAGACTTAAGCTTTGCTGGAAAAAAAAAACCATTTTATATAATTATTACTCTTTCCTTTTGGGGATTTGATGTCTCTTCACACAGTATACATAGAATCAGCCTCTCGTATTATGAAAACGATGTATAACTTTGATTGGTGATCTCTGAACCTGTCTGAATATTCGATTGCTTAAACTTACCGATCATATTGGTGTTTGAAAAATACTGCGCTAACCCTGGAATTGTCACTTGGTGCAATTTGACATAAGTACTCCTCACATAGTCTATTCTTAATTGGGTCCATCCGGTCCTCCATCCCTTCAGTTTCCATTGTAACTGATGTTAATGACAAGGATCCTTTCATTCTAGTGGCTGCACGTGCCAACCGTGGTGCGGACCATTAGTGGGTTCCTGAGGCGCAGGAGTTAATTGGGTGGGGAGGATGGACTCTGAGATATGTCTACACTAGAAACATCGGCGACCTAATACGGATCGACCAAACAGCCACTGCAGGTGTGCATGTCCGCATTACCTACCTGAGGTGACTCGTGCACGTCCTCGTCAGGAGTATTTCCACCGACCTAAGACGTGATTAGGTCAATGTAAGCTGCCTTATACAGACCTGACTGTCGTGTAGACCAGCCCTGAGACTCTAGTGCTCCAGGGCAGAATGTGGCCTCCTACGAGCTGCCATTTAATTCTTTCTTGAATGACACCCAGTGCCAAAGCCTTAATTTTACCTGATAAACCATTGGCTGGATCTATAATGCCGAGTGGGGAAAGTGCACCCGCGTATGCTGTTCCTCACTTTTCGTTCTCTCTCTGTCTAACCTTGTATGGAAAACTGGCTACTTAAGAAGCCTTGTCCTTGGATTATATTTCTTCTGGAACAGCAAGTGTGAAGCATTCCGTCGTCTTTGTTCCTGCCTGTGTCTCCTCCCTCTTAGACATAAGAGCAGTGTGACTCAGACTGCAGTCCCTTGTTATTTCTGCATTTATTGTCCATTACAGTAACCTAGCAAAGGAATCCTGCTCTTTGATCAGCCTTTGATTAGCTGTTTCCCTTCCACGTGAAAGAGGTAATCTGTACCTGAGAGTTTCTCAAGTCATGGAGTTTTCTCTGGTGTTGCATTTCCTTGTTCTGCACAATTCCTGACCATTGCGCATTGCTTAACAGTTGTCATCAAATTTCATTTACCAGGCCCAGCTCGGCTACAGGTCTTAGTAAATCCTGAATTGTGCCCTGTGCCAGATCTGTTTTAATATTAACTACAGTTTCTTAGGTGGACTTAGCAGCACAAGCGTTTATAACACGAGGCGCTGTCCGTGATATGGGTGCTGTGGATTACAAAAGACAGAGTAGTAATCCCTGTGGAATTCCTTGGATACGTTCCCATTTTGTCCATAGTTGTTCCCATCACAATTGCTAGCTATATACAACATCAGCATCCATATTCATGTCCTATCCTGTATCCCTGGGACTCTCTGATGGAGTTTCTCTGTGGTGTATGAATATAAAACTAGAGAAGGTTTCTTTTCTGACCTCCCACCAATGTTGTCGATGGTCACATTTGGCACAGACTTCTCAGCTACATGCCTCAACTCCATGTCTGTTCAGTAATTCCATTGTCTATGACGCATCATAAAAGCCCTAAGAAACGTAACCTGTCTCCTTTATGGTACACCTTCGTGGACTGAAACATGAGGTCGGTAATACCCTGGGCAGGTAGGTCAAATGCTGGGTAATCTGAGTTAATCAATCAGGTCTGTCTGGTTCTCCAGGGTAACAGACTTCCTGGAGACGCTGAGTGTATGGCCTTGTCCCTGGATATGACCCAGCCGTTTCCTGTTCCGTAGCTCCCTGGCAATACACTAACATGCTACAACACGAACTGCTACCGAACCCTGGGATGTGTGAAGGCCTAATGACCCATCCCTGCACACCATATAATCAACATACTTTGTAGCCTCGGTGGGTTGTTTGTCCCATTTCCAGTCCTACGAATACTCTATTTCTTCAAAGCCTCTGAGAAAGTGGGATTTTCTCCCACGAAAGCTCATGCGATAAATAAAGGTGTTGGTCTTTAAGAGCGTCACGGGACTCCTGGATGGTGTTGCTGAACTAGACTGACACAGCTCCCCTCTGGGACTCGTCTGTTTCACACGTCACACTAACATCCTTTTAAACTGTGCTGTGCTCCTTTTGAAAGCTCCGCTATGCACATAATACGCCACACATTCAGGTCGGCAGCACGCTTCCATTACGGAACAAAACTAGTGGCTCCAGTGGGGTAAATTTCATGCTAGTGAATGGTAAAGGATGGCTAGATGGCAATGGGGAACCTCGGTCTCCACACTTGTTACGCTGCTGTCTTTTAGAGCTGGTGGAGGGAGCTGGTGAGAGCAGGTGTGTTATCTGGACACCAGCCAGGCACGCTTTCAGCTAAGCCTCTTTTTGTTTGTGCGTAAGTTTCTTACAGCTGAGGCCATGTTCATCTTTAAAGCGCTGCTTCTGGTGGGAGGGATTCCAAGGTGGGAAAGGAGGGAATTGGCACGGAGCAGACAAACCAGCGCAAGGCACCAAGGCCCCTGAGTTGTGAAATGTCCGTGTCCTACAGACAAGTAAAATGAGTGTGCGTCATTCAATATTGCAGCCTTCACGATGACGCTGCTCTGCATTTCTTATCACATTACACGTGTCAAGCTAGACGGCTTCACACTGAAACACAGTAAACAAACCAATCTGATGAAACTAGCCTGCGCCTTTGTGACTAGCTCTTGATTTAGTTGGGGAAACAAATCTGACATTTTAAGTACCTTTCCAAGCAAGAGCTGCTTTCGTTCTTCCAAAGGATGCTCATGAAGGTCATTTTCCCCCGGATCAGTTCTGTGGTGATTTTTCTATGAATGACAAGCTGGTATTTGCATGGTTAACGTATGGCTGTTACTTTTGTTGAATACCAGGCCATTTTTTCTGGCTGGGACTGCAGGAAGCAAATCAATTATTTCAAAGCTCTTTTAGTTATGGAAAATTTCTGCCTACCAAACTCTATGATGATTAGTTTCCATCCTGGATAGCGGGTTGATTGGCAGGCCAGCCGACGCGATCAGCCTGGGCCACGCAGTGTGTTTAGTAGTTGGGGGTTGGCTACATCTCTTCCAACCATTGGATATTTTCTTATCCTAACTCATTTCTAAATGCAGAGTCAAGGACAAGAATCGGTTAACTACATTAGAGATGTTGGGTGTTTTTATGAACCTGTAGTTTGTGTGTGTGTGTGTATCGTGAACAGGTGTAAAATGTGGGGCTTCTCACCCACAAACACAGCATCTGTTCCTGGAGAGCTGTCTAATTCTCCTACCCAAGGATTCTCAAACTCTTTTGACTGGGACCCCCTCTTTGAAAATATTTCAGACTGTGATCACTCCACCTGTGCCAGGCCCCCCTTACTGGCATGCATGGGGGATGACAGCTCATCACAACCCTCCCCATGATAACTTCACGACCTCCTGATGTCCAGATCGCATCATTTTGATGCTCTTGCGGTTCCAGGTAGCTGCTGCTGTGTATTATTTATTTTATTTTAGCACTAAGTTCATTGGATGTAATACGTGTTCTTGCTGAGTAAACGGATTCATTATGGCATCGGTTTGTGGCACAAGTGGGGAGTTTTTTCTGAAACATAAGGGCTGAGGCAGGATACAGGACTAATCTGTTCCCGTATCACAAGTTGTGTTCCAGGTGTTCAACAGGGACTCTGTGGAACTTAGACTGATTTACTGAGCGTGAAACCTCAGTTATCTAAGGCCAGGTAAGCATGTATGTTTTATTATTCCCTTGTAGAGAAAAATGGGCATGTAAGTGTTTCCGGATCTAGAGCATGGATCCAGAGTAGACACAGATCTTGTATCCAGTGGTAAATGAATAGCCCTGTTGGCTATTGTGATGACCAAATTGATGAAGGTATTTCATCACTGAGTATCCAATAGGGTTGTTCATTTACAATTGTGCACGAGAACTGTTGTCTTATAGCAGGTGCTTGAAGAACAAGGTGATTTAAGGCAGTTCTAGCTATGTGATTGAAGCTCTTTCGTTTGAGTCAGGAATGGGAAATCGAACAAACGCTTTTTCGGGTGTGTAGTCACTCACAAGTTACATTTTGAGGTGTATCTCTCCCTCTTTTATCCACTCTATTTTGCATTGAAAGGCTTGTTTCCACCCTCTCTGGATCACTTCAAGTAATTCACTCTCCCATTGTCTTAAAGGGATTTCACACAGGATTAGTGGCTAACTGAGACATGTCTGAAGTAAGCCATTGGCTGGTTCCCACTGTGATTCTACTCTGGTTGGGAACCAGGGTTAGGGTTTGCGGTTACCCGTACAGCATCTCCAGCAGTTCCCTCCAAAACACCTGCGAGCTAACAGCTCAAACCTGCTCTGATGCAGTGACCCCCTTCATCAATCAGCTGTTAGATACTCCATCACACACTAAATCATTGGGATGGTCCAGACTTCTCTGGCAGTGAGGAAGTATCCTTGATGCCTTGGATTCAAGACACTAATACTCTCCCTTGCATCAGTATGATCCCTACTGCTTATGCACTTCCTGATGGGGCTCTCCATATTTCCAATACAATATTGCCTAGATGTATTTGTCTATCTGCTGACATGAAATCCTGTTCATCTTTTGCTGCTGACACATTCTCTTCAAATGGTTTCTGTAAATCTCCCTTCAGCTAATGCCAGACTAGCTACTAATTCCCTGATGTCTTGTTCTCAATACTGGAGTTCTATATAGAAGTGTACAGCTCTCTGGAATCTTCCTTGAATATAATGTTCAAGGTTCACTTATTCTGGCTCAGTTCTTTTAAAAGGTGTGGTGTCTCATCTGCCCTTCCTGATGGATTTGCGTATATCGTGCATTTAAGCTTGCCCTTTCTCTGTGTGCTAGCTGGCCCCTCTAAATGCTTTTTCAAGTATTTCTGAGAGTCTATTACTCTAACTAATTACCTCCTTTGTTAGCGCTTCATTCTGCAAGTCAAGCAATTTTTGCAAACCAACGGCACCCCTATAATTTCCTTGATGAGAAACCTGTACTGCCAACGTTTGCTTTCATAGCCTTGGAATTTCCTGTTGTCCTGCATTTTCAGTGAACTCCTAAACCTGAACCCCTGAAGTCTGAGTATTACTGATCTAGATATTCAGTCCTGCCTCAGTGCGGGGAATTGGACTCGATGCTGCAGTCCCTTCCAATCCTCCATTTCTGTTATTCTAGAATGAAACATGCCCTCATTTCCCTGAGAAGTTAAGCTAAAGTAGCAACATTATTATTGATTCACCTAAAATCCCACTATGTAAATTCATATTCCAGGCAGTTCTCACTTAAGTTCTTCAACTTCACCAAATAACTTTTCATTTCAGCATGGTCTCTTCCTACCACCTATACATAAACAGAGAGAGGTGACCCATAACATGCAGGAGGAAAGAAGGTTTAATTTCCAAAATATTCTTTTACACAGCTCAAGGCATGGTATATAGATCTTTCATGATAAACAACGTAGATTTTTGGGAAAGAACCACAGAGTTCTACTGGGCCCAAGAAAGGAAACATTAAGATTTTCTTTCCAAGTTGACAAATTATATTTACATGAAATGTCAAACAGAGAAATTCCTTTTCCAGCATAAGACAAAATTAAAATGTATAAATTCATCCAACCTATGAAAATCAAATCTGAACTTCATATATATTCATGCAGGGCCTTACCAATGAAAAGCGGTGAGGTTTATCCCCATACTCCTTTGAAGTGGGACTCAGGGACACACGAGTTCTCTTGCTGGATATTGTATATTTATACTTGTATATCTTGCTACATTTGTATGTTACAAGTATTTATAAAAAAAATTGTGGTTTATGATCTAATGTTCTATGATTAAGGGCTGTGATGTTAAAAAGGCCTATAACTGATCACACAGTTAAGGAGAACCTTATAGCCATATACATGTTGATGTTATGAAGTGAGAACAAACTACTTCTCCATCTAAACTTAATGCTGTATTTTATTTCATAGTTTTTAGTGATAGAATTCCAAATTCCATCTGAAATGACAAGCTTTACGTAAACTCCGGTTATTCTGGTATTTATACATAAAATGTTATGTAGTAACCTCTGCACTTACAGCAACAATAAACAAATGAACCTTTCAGATAAAACAGTTTGCTTTTATAGTGATCAAACACTGATGTGAACATGGATTTAAAATAACAAAAATGTTACTTTAATGTCTCTTGTACAGTAGATGTAGATATAAAAGTTTCTTCAAAATAATTTCACAGATATCACTAAACATTTCATAGCTGTAACAGAAGCACCTCAGAGTGCTTGTCTTTTATTTATAGTTATACATCATTAAAATATATTACACTTTTGAAAGTATTTTAAATCACTGAATAGCTTTTCTAGTATCTTAATGCGCCACATGGGAGTAAAAGGCAGTCCACATTCATGATGTGACTAAATAGTAAGGTAAGATGGGGGCGGAGGGAAGGGTTTACATCCAATTATGTCATTACTCATGTCCTCAAGATAACCATGGTGATGAGACCTGAAAGACAAGAATTGAAGACCAGAGTAGTTAAACAGAATAAAACATTCAAAGTAAAGGATTAATAGGTACCTGTCACAGGCCAGAAAACACCATAAGAGTGTGTAACTCCACAGAGGGAATTTTTACATAGATTTCACTTAGTATTTTATAGATGTAACTTTCAAATATTACTCAACAAAAGTTTGGTTTACTCAGAATCAATGCTTGTTTAAGATGATCGTTCTAAAGCTAAATCATCCCGATGGACTGATCCAGGGACTTGTGTGCCAGAAGCTGTGTGTGTTCTGTGAACAACTATGGCTCAGCTTGTCTGACGAGATAATCTGTTGTTGCTATTTAGATTCTGTGTGGGGACTGTCTTCCTCTGCATGTGCAACACTTAGCACATGAGGCACTGTTCTTGGCTGAGGCCTTAAGGTGCTTTTCTAATATTTATGTTGGTGGCACCGTCTAAACTAAGTAACGGAAACACTGTTTTTCCCTCTACTCTATGCCTTTAACAGCCCCTTTGTCTAGAGTCCGTCCCGTCTCCTGCCGTCACTCGGGCAGTGTGGGAAGTCCCCTCAGTCTCTTGCCCAGCACCCATCAGTGCGTGTAACGGAGGCAGAGCTACAGTGAGAGGGAAGTTCCAGCGGTGGCCGTGCTAGTCCACGTCAGCAACACAAACACGGAGTCCTGGGGCACTTTTACAGGCTCACAAATGTTTGGCATTATCACTCTGGTGTCCACTCTGCCAAAGCCCTTCCCCCTCAGCAGGGGAGTAGAAAAAGGTTCCTGACAATTTCAGATCACTAGTTAAAGAACAGTCAGACCAGGCTTTTCTAAAAGAAAGTTCTCAAGGACTAACAATGCAACCTTCAGCTGCCCCCGCTATGAACGGCTGCCACGACACTCAAATCTAAACGAACCTCCTCAGCTGGGCAGACTGAGTGGCTTATTTTGTCAGACTTTGTTGCTCGACCCTAATTTTCCATCTGTCCCAGCTTCTGAAAGAGAGACTATATTCAGAGTCCAGAACTGCACATGCAGACGCACTTACTGTTGCACTGGGGTGAGCCCCGTAATTGTTCAGCAGTAATTTATGGATGGTGGGGAGAGCTGAGACCAAAGTGAGCGAACCACAGTAACATAGTGCTTGCAGAACCAAAAAAATCCTTCCGCTGAACGGCTCCTGAGATCCATTGCCTCAGCACATCTTTAATTAACTGATTATTGTATAGGTCATATGAAAACCTGCCTGGACACTGAGTTTTGTATCATCTACAGTTAAAAAGTATTTACCTAATAACTTAAAAAAAAACCCTTGCGCCTGTGAAAGTAGCAAAGGAGGTCAATATTCTGCACTGCAGAGGTGTCAGCCTGAATCCAGATGTTTCCCAACAGCAAATGAAGATGCTGGGGCCATGCAATGTTGTTAGCTGTGGAGGGTTATCAGAACTGGGGAGAACCTGAGCAAAGTTATTACCTAACTCATTTCACCACACTCAACACGGTGTTTATTTAGAAGTGCCTATGCCATGTGTCGGGGGCGCAAAAACATTTAACTAAAAAACAGGCCTATGAACTAAAAGCAAAGACCCTTTTTTCTTTCCCAACAAGTTACTCTAGGTGTGTGCCTGAAAAGAGAAGATGCATTAGCCATGCTTTCTCCATGGCAATGGATTTATACCATGCACAAGCAAGCAAAATGCATTCCAGACAAGAACTCTTTTCACTCCTTTAAGAACACCCAGTTGCTGGATGTTTAAATCAACTCAAGCACTTTATCTGCTCGGCTGCTGTAGTGATACAGAGGGAAGAGGCCAGGACCCAAACCACATAAACACTTCAATTGTAGCCAGAAGCAAGGAACTAATGCAGCTGTCTGAAAACCTGTGCATTACCCCCTTTTTAGCCCTGTTTTGTGCCAGCTATAGCATGAGTGGTTTTCCCGGACAGAACATATTGCAATCACCTGGAAGTTATAAAGTTAAGAATTACTGTGGCAAAATCCAGATCTGAAAAATGATCACCACAGCCTCGCCTGCAGATGTTTTTGGCTGCTGACTCCAGGTGAATTCAAAGGCACACCCACAATGGACGTTTGGCCAGAGCATGAATAAACCGCCTCAGTACAGAGCACAGGGTTCACCACGCTAGCTGATCGAGCCTGGGTTTCAGGCTGCCTTTCCTCATTTTAGTCCTGATGTAGGCCAGGCAATGGAAGAAGCAGAGAGCAAGTCTCACACCCCTTTCCTTTTAAATAGCACTGGTTGCCGGTGAGTGACACGTCTCTTTCTCCAGGAGATTACGGGGCTACTGTCTCCCTGCTGCCGTTTTAAGGAGCAAGTCACAGGTGTAGAAATCAGAGGCAGGCATTGCAGGCGCCCTCATCCATTCGCCCTTATGTGCAGTTCTGTTGCTCATTACTAAAAGCTAGGATAAAAGGAGGCAGCTCTTCACATTCAATCTTTTCTGGATAAGTAGAGCTGAAGAGAAGGAACTTCCACTGTCAATAGCGAAGACAACTGAACTACAGTTTTACAGTGAAGCAGCCCTGGCAGAGAATTGATAGGAAACAGCAAGGTTTTCCCGTAGTTTTTCTTTGACAAATGACTGTGATCTCCCTGCACCATAAGCGGTCCTTAAATGAAGGTGGAATACACCCCTCTGTGCTAGGTTCCTGTTCCAAAAGAGACCTGTTAAGGACGCTGATATCGCTAATGATGATGGCTTCAGTCTGAACACCAGCAAGTACTACCAAGACCTTCTACGTTAAGCACAAGTGGAGATTTGACCGAATGAAATTAGTCTTGCCCTTTGCCTCTGAGACTTGAAAATATATCTTCTCATCAAGTCAGTAGTGAATTGCAGAGAAGTTCCTGTGACTCTGCGCTTCGGCTCATATAGAGACTGGAGAAAAGATGTTTTATTAAAAAAAAAAAAAAAAAAAAAAAGACTTTTCAGAAAACTTACCTAAAACATAAGCAGCTACTAACTTTTGATTCACACTTAAATGGAGGTAGAGAGGCACCAACGATTCCACTTCCCCCAGTGTAGGTAGCATTAATGCTCCAATGCATACGATTCCCAGGAAGACTGTGAGTAAACTAGGTCCCGAAGAGGCAGTTCTATTTTCTGAAAAATAAAATGGCATCCGCGGCAATGAAAATCTGAACCGTTTCACTTGAAATGTTTTGCATTACGGAAAAACATTTATAGTGCATCTGTCTGAGGTGCTGCAGAACCACAAGAGGTTGCATTTCACATGCCTCTTTGGCCACCCCATCTACCTGCTGCCCGTGTCTGCAGCTCTGCTGGGATTAACTTTAACACTCCAAAGCACGAACTCACCTTCAAACATTCATTTTCCGAAAGGAAAATCACTACGAACAGGCTTCCTTCTTTCCCCTTCATTTCCCTATCTTCATCCACCCAAGTTACACTACAGGATCTTTCATTTTGTGGCATGATTGTGGTCTAAGAGCCCAAGATATTGTTGGAGAGCTGGATTCCAGTGATCTCGGGCGTTTGTTTCCAGAGCTGGTAGATTAAGATGACCGTAATCACGACATTGTGATTTACAGAAGCACTGTTTTGGATATATTTAAGGAAATACTGCTTATGATCCTCTGCTCTTCATTAATGTGGATTCGGAGCTTAAAAAAAAAAGTGCACCTAAAAAATAGTGTAGCTACCTTACAAGCACGATCTTCTCTCATGGAAAAAAATCTTTCCATTTAACAGTGAATTACAGAAATTGTCGATGAATATAAAATTATTCAAAACTTGTGTCAGTTGAGAGAGCAAGGCATAAATAACTAACAGGGAAATAAATACAGAAAGCTGGGTAGACATCCAGCTGCAGTTAGGTGCCTGTCTTGACTAGGACAGATGGGGGTAGCTAACACACAGTACCTAAAACTCTAGCAGACACAGCAAATTGTAATTAGCATTTGCTAATTGACAAATTGAATTTGCCTAGATTAGTTTTCCCTAGGCTTCAACATGACCAGCTCACACATCTGCACTAAAGCTATAGAACAGGGGGTTCTCAACCCCTGGCCCAGGGGCCAAAAGTGGCCCATGGGGCTTTTTGAATGGGGCCCACCTGCACCCCGCTGGTTGGGAGCCAGGCTGCAGCCACCCGCTCCTGGCTTGCGGCTTGGGGCCAGACTGTGGCCACCTGCCTCCCTCCCCCTGGCCGGTCAGCAGAGGCAGGGGCCCCGAGCGAGGAGGGAGGGAGGCACCGGCCAGGAGGAGCCAGGAGCAGAGCCGGGACCCAACTAGGCCAGGGCCATGCCCGAGCGGGTGCTGCCCAGGTGAGGGCTGGCAGGGGTGCCCCGTCCCGGTCCCGAGTGGGGCAGGACACCCTGAGGGGGAGGGACCCGGACCGGAGCGGGGCCTGGCGCTGTCCCCACACCTGGAGGTGCGGAGTGGAGGGGAATCACATCCACCCGGGGCCTTTTCTGGGTGTTTATGGGCATCCAGCTCTTTTTTTTTAAAAAAAAAAAAAAAAAAAAAAAAAAAAAAAAAATTGAAATGTTTAAAAAACCTTTTTGGCGTAAGGGCCAAAAATATAATTTTTTTACAAACCTGAAGGGCCACCAGTCTATTTAATAATTAATTTACATTTATAATTAAAACAATTTGAATTTAATTTAATTTTAATTAGACTGCTGGCCCTTCAGGGTTGTAAAAATATTTGTGGCCCTCGAGCTAAAAAGGTTGGGAACCGCTGCTATAGAACATGCTAGCTAACACATTTCTTAGAGAAAACATGATTTTTTATCCTACGCTAAATGTGCCAGAGAAGACAAGGAAGCAGAAATGGCCAGCTCACTTTTTAAAAATCGTTTCTGTCTAGCCAGGAGGGTGTGACCTTTCCTTTCAGGTGAGAATCTTGCAATTGTCATCTTAAGATTGGACAGCTGCACCATGCACTCCGCAGAGCTCCACTTTAAAGCCCCCTAGGAACTGAAGCTGGTCCAGACTGCAGTAGACATAGGTAAGTGGAGTACCTTACTTCAGACGTATTAAACCAGCGCCCTGTGATCTGTACTGGCTGCTTTTGGTTCATGGCTGAAATTTCTAAGGTGCTGGGAGATTGCTTCTCTCTCTGTGCTACTACAGCTGAGAAGTCCTTGAGAGGGTTGAAAGGGGCCTGTTGGCTGGAGGGCTCTGTAGGGTTGGACTCACTCTGCCTCTTGATCCTGGATCAAAGGGCTTTCAGGGCACACTGCAAACTCCTCTTATTGCCTGGCATAAGGGCAGGGAAAGTGCTGACAAGGGTGAAGGAGGGAACTGGCGCTTGGAAGCTGTCCATTGTGCTGTGGGTGGATCGTCCTGAATTTTAGTGCTGTGCTTTTGAGGTATTTTTGTGATGTGTTGCCCAGGTATGGTGAGGGTACCGAAGGTGAATGCCTACTTGTCCTTCTGAGCATTTGTACATATCTAGAGGAAAATCTCCAAAATGAGTAACGAAGCAGAGCTCTGTCCATGCAGAACATGGTTCTGGGTGGTATGGAAAAACAGGCTGCTCCCTGTTCTGAGACAGGCACTTGGAATTTGGCTTCACGGCGTTGCCCAAACCCATCCCTTTCCCAGTGGTGGAGTCTGACTGCCCAGCCCATTTGCTTTAGACATGGCAGGGGGACGTTTCTGCAATGCTTGGGGGATGCACCAAGCACACAGACTCCATGTCCTGGCTTATTAGGATCTTCCATGGCTGGCCGTCAGCAAGGGAAGAACATTTAAGGAGTCTAAAGAAGTCTCCCTTTATTTGCAAGTCCAGAACAGAGCTCAGCCAGGGACAGGTAACGGGTCCAAAAAAGCTCTCCCCAGTCTCAATTGTGATCAAGGAAAAAGAGCGGAATTGGCATCCCCCACACACACACTTAAAGGGGCCCTGTCAACTGTCCCTGCTCAGTGATCAGGTAGAAGAGTCCCCTCTCCTGTATAAAAGGTTTTGACTGTAACCTAAAACCTCAGCACTCTTCTGCCCCGATGGAGCTGTACCCTGCAGAGGGGTTATAACAGTGCGAATCCAGTATGAAAGAGTCGTTCAGCCACGAGCAGTCATTTCTCGTAACACACGAGGTACAGGATGGACAAAAGGAAGGGATGCAGACAGCGCTAGAACGCCGTTCTCAGCACCCCTTACTGGATTCACAACCAGGGCTTAGGCACACAGTCTCTCACTCTCTGGCTCAATGTCTAGTTAGTTATTTAAACAAGGTGGACAGCTTCAGTAGGTGTAATCTGCCCCCCAGTACAGTGATTACAGCATTCTCTTCGGCCATGGGAGACTCGCACTGTAGGCAGACAACAACGTTGATCCAAGTCTCCCACCTCCTGGCTCTAACCACTGGCTTAGGTCGTTGGGGGGGGGGGGGGGGGAAGAGACATGATACAGCCATCACCCGTGGGTGTGGGAACAGACATGTCCTAGGCACACCTACCAGAGTGAGCCATGGAGGCAGGGGAATGCCTATTGTGTGAATCCTGCTGGAGCTTCAGTGTGAGTTAGGCATGGAGCTGCTGGGCCGCATCAGCACATTAAAGGTTGAAACGGGGGATTGTAGGCACCTACAGGATCAGTCGGCAGCGGAGTAGAGGTTTTGTGTAAGCCAATGGCACCTAAATGTTAGATTTAGGTGCCTAACTGCCACTTTCAGCACTTAAGTCAGCGCTGTGTATCCCCGCCCCTGCCTTTTCTGGAATTAAGCTGCTGAGGGCTTAGAGGTGGCAGGGAGGAAGGTTCATTGTCAGCCCCTCAAGTTAAGATCAGAATTTTGGTTTGGATGGGAACAAAATCAAGGAGTTAACAAGCCATCTCCCCACCCCTCGGTCACTACAGAGCTCATGCCTAAGTGTGACCATCTATTCTCTCTCCTACTGCTATGCGTACAGCAGGCTTTTGGAACTCTGCTTTTCTGTACATTGAAGAACTAAAGGAACATAACACGTGCCATGTGTGGAAAGAGCGTGGCTGTTTCTGCTGCTGGTCAGGCGGTGGAGGATTAAAGTTTTGAAACAGACCAAAAATCTATTTGAAGACACTCGGATAAAGTAAGTTAGTCTCCACGAGTGTAGTCCTGCGATCCTTCTGCAGCCACATCTTCCACTGAAGGCAGTGGGAATTTGGTTGTAGTGGGATTGCAGGATGGGGCCTTTCAAAGACACGACACAAACAAACAAGACTCTGGCTAGCAAATGAAACTTTCGGGACACAGGGTAGTACACAACACTCATTTGGCTAAAGAGGACCTAGTAACAATGGTTCTGGTGTGGAGCACCATAACCATTCTGAACTGTAAGCAGTTTGCTCTTACAAGAAAGTAAGACAGACGTTACTTTAGAATATTTTTCTTTTAGTGTCACCTCTTTCCAGTCATTTCAGCTGTACCAAACTGAGCCAGAAGAAGGTTAGGTAAGACTTTAACTACCTGGTTGACACAAAGTCTGCTCAAAAAAGACACTTTCAGCCATGTGTTCTTTTATTCTTTTTTCCTCCTCTTCCTTTTGCTGTTGCTCTTTCGCCGATGGAAGCAGTGTAGCGATGACCTCTTTTCGCCCCAACGCTTTCCTCTGGCTTTGCTCAGACACTTGCAGCCGGAATTTGTCTATCACACCATAGTGACAAGCCCGAACGTCTCTGTGACGAATCACGCTGTAGATAAAAGGACGGTCAGTTTTTATGTACATTCTTTCAGAAGTGAAAGTAATTATATTCACAGTCAGGAATGCTCCAGCATTGGGGGATTCTTTAGAAGCTAAAACCAATCACTCTAAAAGTTCCAGCTAGATATGGAACTTGTATAGTAAATATAAAGCTTGCCATTTTTTTCCCGTAAAGCACCTGCCAGACAAAACATACAGCAAACGTGGACCCATTTCTTCCATTCTGTTCAGAAACCCACCACTGAGCTGGTACGGGCAGACCCCTGCATCGATGCTGAGCCCCATGTGAGAGATTTCAAGTGCAGGATGGGGACCAGGATGCTTGTGTTACGCCCACAACCTCTGAGCACCCAAAATGATGCAGTTCTATGGCAGGTACTTCATGTGAAAAGTCGCATACATGACTCAGCAACATTGAGCTGAACTGAATTCAGCATCTCTTCTATGAACAGTCATTTCTTTGCTGGGATCATCATCAGAGTTATAGATCGTTATGAAAATGCATGTGTACCTAGTTCTAAAATCCACATACACAGACGCCATAAATAGGTATACAGGAGCAATTTCAGTCTCTCGTGTTAAGACGCACTGAAAAACTCCCTCCCCGCCCCAATTGCTACTTAAATTATCATAAAAGCCTTTTCAGAGATAAGAGCTCTGAAGAGGAAAATCTGTATTTAAGATATTTAGCTTCCAAAAATGTGCAGTCTGACATGTTTCAGCCCAGAGCAAGTTGCAAACTCCTAAGAATAAGGGTTTCTAACTACCTTGGCACTGGCCGGTGCCATTTTAACACTGTTCCAGGAAACTGATCACAAAACCCCCACACTTTCTGCACACTGGACTGAATTTTAAGCTGGATTTTTGTGATCATATTAAGATACCCAGTATTTTAATAACATGTCTTTGTGAGATGTCTAAAATTAAGATAGTTTAAGTAGGGCTTTCAAAAGAAAACAGAAAGTAAGACGTTTGAAATACATCAGCCTTTAAACCATATGCCTATTGAATACAGGAAATTCTTCATAATCTTGGCCATGATGGAGTTTCACCAAGTACCGTAAATTTATTTGACCTGTGGCCAGGCGACTGTCCTCTGGTGAAGAGTGGGCTCTGCCTTGGATAGCTCACTCAGCAAAGAGGGTTTGATTCTGCAGTCCTTATTCAGGCACGCACTTTTGCTTAGGTCAAAACAGCAGTGTCAAACCTTTGATTTTTATTTTAAGACTACGTGTGGTGCTTTAAAGTCTTCTCTATTGTTAGTACTATGCTTCTAACCATCAGCATTATAGAAAGATTCTGTCTGAGCACACAGCTACTGTCAAGCAAATAGATGTTTCTCTGTGGACCCATATAAACAGATACATTCTCCTCTTTCTTACTGGAGAGTCCCTGCATAATTAGAAGCCCTGTAGAATATCATTTATCTGGCAACGGGCCATATGTATACAGCATAGCCTAAGTTCACAGCAATAAGCACAGGTCCAGGAATGTTACCCATACTGAGAGGACACCCCCCAACATGGGGATGATGTGGGAAAAAGAATATTCTTGGAGACTTAACTAAGGAAACTATCTTTGAGTCCATCTTAGAAAATTAATCAATCAGGCCAGAATGACTCACTGAACTGCGGTAATATAAACGTTCCACGGCCTGGTGTGTTTCTCATTTTTTGTGCCTTTAACAGGGTTGCTTTGGTGTCTCTACGACTCGTACATCTTAGTGGGAAATGCACGTTGGACACTCTCCTGAGATTCCCCAAGCCACAGTACCAGATTGGCTCCTTGGTGGTGTCATTTGCTTTGTAGAGGACCAATAGTTCATTACAAGTAGGTCTTTTCTTAATGGCATTTATTGGCCAGAAAATACAAAAAAATGCTTTTTAGAGAATATAAATGTTTCATCAGACTCTGGTTTCTCTTTTCTTTATTTTTTTCTGGACATTTCCTGCTCCTTAGGCACACACAACATCTAGAGCGTCATGAAGCTAACCTACAGATGCTGAAACATGTACAGCTATTTTGGATTAAACAAATTTTTATCCATTTGTTCTGCTTTGAATTATAGGCGTCAGTACTGATATAGTTAAAGGGAAAAAACTAGAAGCTTCATTAAATGTTTGGGGCCTTTGAAAGTAGTGCTTAGCTGACCATCGGCCCTTCTCTGGGAGTGAGTTGGGGTCTAAGAAAGAGAAGAGGTTTGTTTGTTTGTTTGTTTTTTAATGGTAGGCAAGAGTTCCTTCACTGAACAGCGCAGAAGGAGTATACTCATCGCATGGGCAATGTTAGAATTTCATGTTCTCACTTTGCCAATCTGCAAATCATTCTCAAACAATCCCATGTTTGCTGATCTTACCTATTTTAGCAAAAACCCCAGAGTGTTCTTGTTGGTCCATAGTGCTAAGATTTACTTTTACAGAATATGCCATACACTCTACTAGAGTTTATTTGTATTCACACAAGCAAGTAGAAGGGTCCCCCATCCAATACCCCTGCAATAAAGTACTACAATAGGAAGAGCCAGAAGAACACAACTATGATGTTTAAGAGTTCAGTACACTTGCCAAAATACATTTACAACCCACACTTTGTAATTCAGGGCCTTGATTCACTTGTTTACTTTTCTTGCTAATTCATCAAATTTAGTTAAATACAATGTGTTTCTGCTTGTTAATGAGTTTCTACCAGATTGAGGCAAAAACCCACTTTATATCATGAAGTCTTTAATTTTATCTGGCTAATTTAGAATTATCAAGCAACTTGCCTAAGCAATCAGATACTCTAATGTTCAACAAAATGCAAATGATGTAGTAAAAGCTTCATAAGAGTGACTAGAGGGTAACATTTTCTCTAGCATAGTTTAAAATGTGCCTTTTAAATACTAGCTGAGGTTTAAATATACAATTAACTCATTTAGTTATTCAAATGTTCTATGGTTAGGGAGAAATGAGCTATTTTTACTTACATATCAACACAACACTGAGGCTTCACTGCACCAGCAGCATCGACAACAACATATTTATTTGGAGTTGTACAAAGAACTGAAATGAAAAGGGCACTGTTAGTTACATGGTATAAACCAGCCAGAATGCAAAGTTTAATAAACAGATAGCAGTATGAACTTTTGCATTAAAAACGACAGTTTTCATGACTTATGTTTGTGATATAAATTACAGATAGATTGATCAAGTGAACCCACCTTTAAATTTTAAGGCAAACTCATAGGGGTTATATAGAGTCAACACCTGTTTGTGTGTTGACTGGTCATCTGCATAAAATATAAGCTCCGTAGGAAACACAAAAACAGGAAGATTTCCTTCCACTAACTCTGGCTGTCTTTTTTGCTGCTGCATTGGCACCGAATCCTTCCTGCTGCTGCTTCTGTTCTTATGATTTTGTATCCCACACAGATTTCTTGGTTTGAGTCATTTAAGAATTCCAAAGCATTTTGGCAAGTCTGCAGAAGAAAGGAAATGGAATGATGATTGTTTGTTTTCACAAATCCTCATCAGACAGCTGATGATACAAAGATACAGCATCTGACATTTGGTTTTGAGCTTGTTTGTAATTATTTTAACTGCCTTCAGAAATATTTAAGCTACTATAAAACTCTTCTCTTCTTTGACATTTTCTTTACGTCCATTTTCAGACTGCTATCAAGAGAACATTCACTCCCTTCATTATTATTAGTTCTATTGCGTAGTGCCTCATGGACCAGACCCCATTGTGCAAACAGTCAACAGCATAGAACAAAAAAGACAACTGATGCAGAAAAAAGCCTATGACCTGAGTATCAGGCAAGAGACAAGTAGATGAAGACAGATGGACAGAATACAGGGAAAGAGTGGAACAATACTGGTCAGTGTGACGGCACGAGTGACCTAACACAAGGTACAGTACAATAAATTATGTGCCAGTTTATGTTGTATATGAGCCATGTCACAGCGCAAAAATTCAGAACAAAAGAATCAGGAAGACCTTCATTCTTTGCCTAAATGCGCCTTTTAAAATTTGAAGTCTGACATAAGATTTCAATGTAAAGGCAGTAAATTAAAAAATCAAGTAGGATGTAGATGATGATTGTCATTATTCAATAGTATACAGGGTAGGTTTTAGATTTGAAGCTAAGTTTGTAATTATAATTTAAGTTGATAAAAAGAGCAATTGTTTTCCCCAGTGTGTAATCAGAACATCTCCCCCACCTCAGATTTTTCAGCGTCACTGCTAGACTCTCAATTCAATCCCCACCCTCAAACTGTTCAGAGCACGGTCCTGAATATAATTTATAAGAGAAAAAATTCAGGACCCAATCCTGCAAAGACTTACACAGATCCTTGTCTTTACGCACTAAGTAATTCCAATGAAGTCAGTAGAACTGTTCACAATGCATGAAGTTACACAGGTTTTTAAGTCTTTGCAGGAATGTGGCCTAGAATAGTATTTAACTCTTTCCTACAGGGCCATGGGCTCAGGGGGGCACCAGGAGTCTGACTGAAGACTCTGAGGGTGGGTGCACACGAGGAAATGTTTCATTTTTAAAAATACCCAACTTGCACTGTCACCCATGGAAGTATCTTACATAATGCTCCTTGTGATTTCCAGTTTTCTCCCACATCAGTGAAACTTGTTGATCATGTGTGGCTGAACTGGGGGTTTGCACCAGGGGCCATTTTGTTTTGCAGACACAGTCCTAAAGCCAGGAGTGGTAAATAAATACCCAGTTTTCTGGTTTAATCATGAAAATACATGTGAAAGTGTCAATATTGTCTATTTGAGCTCATTTTCACAAAACTGATACCTGAAAACCTGAAGGAGATGAAATGGCCAATGCATGCACTACCAGCTGGGCAAAATTTAGTTCTGCTTCACGATGTAAAAATTTTACAGAAAATATGTATTCATTTTTAAATTCTCCAAGAGTAGATGCCTACTGTCCTTCAAGAACTAATGGTTCTTATTCCAGTACATTTTTTCCCCCCACGACCCAATCTCCCTTCAGAACCCAGGATTACTTTCCAGTGGACTAGAATGTTAATTATATTCTTTTGAAAACAAATCCCTAATGATAATATTCCTGACTGATGTGTTTCTTTTTCAAAACCCTTTTCAACTGGGCTATATATGAGTAAAAGGCAATTTGGATTCTGTGACCTTCTTGGAATTCTGGTAAATACTTTTTGTTTCAGAAGAGATGAATAAGCTCTGCAATTACTTTGCACAGCAAGTCTAATTAGTAGGAGTTGAGCATGATAATGTGCTATTGCTAAATAATATTCACGGTTTCATTCAAACATACAAGAGCTGTATCAGGGTCTGCCTGGAAAAAATGCCAGCTCACAGGAATACAAAACTGTTTTCAAATGAAATTTCTCACAAGCAGTAAAAGGAGAGAAGTCTAGAAGCTAATTACAGTGCAATATCATAGAAACTGGAAGGGAGCATGAGAGGTCATGGAGTCCAGTCCCCTGCACTCATGGCAGGACCAAGTACCCTCTTAACCCATCGCTGATAGATGCTTGTCTGACCTGCTCTTAAAAACTTTCAGTGATGGAGATACCACCACCTGCCTAGGCCACGTAGGCCTTGAACACACTACAGCCTTACCCTGTGAGCGTACACACACAAATGTTGCTTGTTGCGCAGCAACAGCCCTCTCGTGGCACAACACGTAAACCACCCAAACGAGGGTGGTTAGGCTTACCGCGGAACAGTACAATGTGTGGACAGTCCTTGTGCTTTTGACAGTCTCTGGAAATGTCCCAGAGTACCAACTGAGGCCACTCTGGGACACCGGAACTGTCAAATTTGTCAATTTCCCTGCTCTAGCAGAGCAGGGAAATTGACAAGTAGCGGCTTGTGCTGGGGTTCCTGGAACCCCAGTGCAGGAGCTCCGCTGAGCCCCAGGGGGATTCCCTGAAGCCACTCGGCTTCCCAGCTCCCTGGGCAGGGAGTGGCTGCTGCCCCAAAGCCGGGAGCCCAGCAACCAGCTGCCTGGATTGCCAGCTTCGGGGTGGCAGTCGCCGCCACCCCGGGAGCCATGATGCTGGGTGGCTTCAAGGAATCCCCATGGCAGCGGGGCTCTAGCCACCAGGAGTGCCAGAAACCGAATGGCTTGAGGGAATCCCCGCAGCCAGGATCCAGCCGCTGGCACTCCTGGCAGCTAGAGCTCTGCTGCTGCTGGGGTTCCGAGAGATCTCGGCGGCTAGAGAGCCCCGCTGGGCAGTGCATGGTGGGATAGGTGTTCACCATGCACTGCTCCTTCTAACGAAAATGCAAAGGAGCGTGTGAACACTCCTTTGCGTTAGAAGGATTTCTGTGTGGACGGGGTGAAAGTGTTAGTTATAATGCTTTGCTTGTCCTGCAACAACGTACTGTGGGATAAGTCTGCCGTGTGTACATAGCCTTATTCCAGTGGTTAATCACCCTGACACTTAGGAATTTTTCCTAATGTCCAACCTAAACCTCCCTTGCAGTAATTTAAGACCACTGCTTCTTATCCTAACATTGGCAGTTAAGGAGAATAATTTTTCTCCCTCCTCCTTGTAACAACCTTTTAGGTACTTGAAAATTATTAACATGTCTCCTCTTTTCCAGACTGAACAAACCCAGCTCTTTCAATCTTCCCTCATAAGTCAACTGATCCAGACCTTTAATCATTCTTGTTGCTCTTTTCAGGGCTCTCTCCTGAAATGAGATGCCCTGAACTGGACACAATACTCCAGTTGAGGCCTAATCAGCACAGAATAGAGCAGAAGAATTACTTCTCGTGTCTTGCTTACAATACTTCTGTTAATACATCCCAGAATGGTGTTTGCTTTTTTTCCAACAGCGTTACCCTATTGACTCAGATTTAGTTTATGGTCAGCTATAACATTCAGATACACAGTAAGAAATTCAAGAACATAAGAAATAAGATACTAAAAGTTGTCATGAATATAAAATCTACATACATAAAATCTGCTAAACTGCACAAGACATTTGTAATGTATTTTTTAAACAATACCAATAGAAAAAATATTTGTGGATGTTTTATTGATTATAAAATTTCAAAACATTTGATTTTTTTAATTTTTCAACATTACACTTTCTTTTTAACACTTGCATTGGATTCCCTGATTCTCTCTCAACTCCAGACGCCATATTTTATATTCTTCCTTTAAATACACATATGTATCATGCTGTTGCTTCCACTTGTCATTTGTTGGCTGGGTAAAGAGGTAAGTTTACCAATATTAAGGACTAAGACCACGTGTACAGTAGAAACATCTGTGGCACAGCAACATCAGTTAGGGATGTGATTTTTTTTCCTCCTTATTTGGTGACAGTGCTTTACTGGCAAAAGCCTTCATGTTGACAGAGTTATAGATGCTCTTTTGCCAGTCTAACATATGCTTGCTCAATCAGTATAAACTATCCTAGTAAAAGCACTTTTTATAAGATCCGTCTACACAAGAAGGTTTGATGCTGTAATACTACTACGACCTTGGTCTTTCAACAGTAGATTTCAAAGTGCTTTATAAAAGAGTCTGTAACAGCAACACTCTTTTGAAGTCAGAGTGACTATTAACAGTGCACAAAGCTCAGCACAGGCATAAATCTTTGCAGAATATGGGCCTGAGGCTGCAATCCTGCAAATTAATCCACACAGGTAGACTCCTGCCTGCATGGAGCTTCAGTGACATCAATGAGATACTGCAGGTGAAGAGATCCACTTGCACACAGGTCTTATCTTAGCAATGTTGGCTGTTTTGCCAGCAATGAAGAGTAACAGCCACTCTCCATGGATGACTTTACAGCTCAATAAAAAAAATCTTCCTCCACAGAGAAACTAAAAGTACACTCTGCCTGTTTCATTCAGGCAGCATGGACTTGTCAGCATTTCCTTCAAGAAACCCCCTTTGAGAGATTTTATTTTGGCAGAGAAAACCTGGACTAAAATGTCACTTATTTCTCCAAGCCTAGAACTTTGATTTTTTGGCTCCTTTTAGTTTAATAATAAACAGTGAAATTAAATCAGGCTTTCAAATTTAAAGTTCTGTTCTATTCTATGGTCTTATAACCAGCTCATCACTAGGGTTTCTGAGCATATTCTATGCTTTTTTTTTTTTGTATTCAGGACTACAAATAGCTTCTTTTTAAAGAAGGAAATTGGTTAAACAGTTTATTCAGAATCATGTAGTCAAATTCCAAAGGGGTAGCCGTGTTAGTCTATTATAGAAAGACAACAGAGTCCTGTGGCACTTTTAAAGACTAACAGATTTATCGCATGAGAGTTCGTGGGAGAAAATCCCACTTCGTCAGATGCTTTGATCTTCAAAGCGTCTGAGGAAGTGGGATTTTCTCCCACGAACGCTCATGCGATAAATAAATCTGTTAGTCTTTAAAAGTGCCACAGGACTCTGTTGTCTTCAGAATCATGAGCTAATCTCCTTATAACAGACCTAGTAAGTGCAGTACTTTTCCTGAGACTTGAAAGTGCACATCTGACTTGCGAAATCTGTTACAATGCAATAGGTACTAGGAACCGCGCTAGAGGTACCATCTACTAGCTGAAGAACGCACATTGTGAAAGTTTTCCCCACTGCTATACTCACTGCCAAGTTTCAAAATATGATCACAATACTGGTACATTTTCCTTATGCATACACACAGTAAGACACAGTCCACTTCAGAATCATTAGACAAAGATAAAACTAGCTTAGACATTCTTGTCCTTTCAGATGTGGCAGGACAGCCAATACAGTAGGTGGTTAAAGTTACGGATTAGTAAAAGATTCCATCAGCTTTATCAAATGTATTTGTATCTGAGTAGTTGTAGGTGGCCTTGATATATATCTACACCCTCTCTATGTTAAGTCTCCCTCCCAACGAAGGACGTGTAATTTATCTAGTGATTGGAGCCCAGAACCAGTAGTCAGGATGCTCTGTTCTTCTCTTTCCAGCTGTCACTGACTCAACGGTGCAAGCCTGAGAAAGTGAGTTAACCTGCCCGCCCCAAAGCGCCAGGCGGTAGAGGCCTCGCTCGATTCAGCAACAGATTTAGAGGGTGAACAGCCCCCTTTAAATCTCTGCCCTCCGCCCGGGCGTATTTCCCCACCGATCTCGGGCGGCACGTGCACTAGTCAGTCCTGGAGATCGGAGCACCCCGGGAGCTGGTTTGGGGGGTCCCGTCTCAGCCCCGGCGGGGCAGCCGTCTCAGGAGGGCTGAGAGCGGGCTCGGGGCCGGATCTGACCCGCTCCCATGGAAACGGGCCGCGCCGCACTCTTCCGGCTCGGGGAGAAAAAGCAACGGGCAGAGCCGGGGTAAGGACCCCCCCACCCGACACTTCCGGCCTCCCGCCGCGCCTCCACGTGGCGCAACTCACGTGACCGTGTTTACAGCGGCCGGGGGGGGGGGGGGGAGGTCAGCGGCAGAACCCGCCCCGGGCCCGCAGCCCGCCCGCGCCGGCGGCCGCCTCATGCCGGGACCCTCCCTGCCCGCCGGGGGAGTCGAAGTCACCGCTCGCCCCTCAGGGTCCCGGCCGGCCCCGCCGCCTGCCGCACTCACCCTCGGGCCCGGCTGGCTGCGGAGCCCCTTTGTCTACCCGGCACTGCGGGAGCGTCGCTATGGCTGCCGGGATTGTGGCTGACTCCCTCTCCTCCCCAGTGACGTCATAGCCGCGAGCGTTCGTCCGGCGCGTGCGGGGGGCGGTTCCTGGGCCGGGCCTCGTTAGTCTCCTTCCCCCTGCCCGGGCCTGGCTCCTCCTCCTCCCTCCCGCCGTCACCCCTTCGCCCCGCCCCCGGCCTGACACCTCCTCCCGCCGTCACCCCTTCGCCCCGCCCCCGGCCTGACACCTCCTCCCCCCTATCACCCCTTCGCCCCGCCCCCTTGGCTGTTATCCCTTCGCCCCGCCCCCGGCCCGACACCTCCTCCCTCTTCGCCCCGCCCCCTCTGCCGCCCTCCTGTTTGTCACATCCCTCTGCCATGTCTTGGCCAACTCCAATGAAACCCCTGCCTCTGCCTGCATGGCATGTGCAGCGCCTAGCACCTCCGGTTTGGGCCCTGATTCGCTCCTGTGTGACTGCGTCCCCCTACTGCGGTAAGACGCCTACCATATGTGTTCAGTACCAGGGAGTGTAAGTAAAAGCGGTGACTTGGTTAGGGTTTGTCTCTGCCTGTCAAGCCGCAGGGTTCCAGAATCTTTGCTGAGTCAAAGGAGGTTGCCACTGGACTCACGACGGAAACAGAGCCACCTCCGATGTGTAACACAGCATCTATTTAATGCCTGGCATGTTGACAAGTTCCAAAGGGGAGCCATGTTAGTCTAATTCAGCAAAACAAACAAGGAGTCCCGTGGCACTTTTAAAGACTAACAGATTTACTTATTGCATGAGCTTTCGTGGGAGAAAATCCCACTCTGTCAGCTGCTTTGGCGGTGTGGAACTTTCAAAGCATCTAACGAAGTGGGATTTTCTCCCACAAAAGCTTGTGCAGTAAATACATTTGTTGGTCTTTAAAAGTGCCTGCAGACTCCTTATTTGTCTCACCTGTTTAATATTTCAAAATAATATGCAACAATTCAGGACAGGAAGTATCTTTTTGTCCAGTTGTAATTGGGGAGGGGGTTAAAATAGGGATAAAGGCATTACACTGAAACTTAACTAAGGTGATAGTGAGGGGGAATGCACTGGAATGCAGTTCCAGGGTCCACAAATTTGAGGGGCCAAAGTTCCGGGGCCCCTAAAAATAGAAAAATCCAGCAGAATGCATGTTCCGCCCTGCCCTGGCTGCTTGCAGGTCCTATGTCCCACCGTTGTTAATCACAACTTATTGTGCTATGCAGTGTTTGCTAGTTTGTGACAATAATTGCTATAGACATAAACACCATACAAAATTATAAGTATTTTTATGGAGCGATAACGGGTGCATGTGGTACTGAGAAGTGATTGCAAATGGCTACCTGACTGGAGCTTACACATGCATGAAGGGGGCCCGGAGATTAGGAGGGTTCCGGGGCCCATCAAATTATACTTTAACCATACCATCCTCTCTGGCAACTGCCTCCTATGTTTCTTACAGTCACTAATGTCTGCACCAGGAATTAGTATCTGAAGACCACAAATAATTTGCTTTGCAGTTTATCTGTAATTTTTAAAACACAAATTTAAATCTTTTCAGAATTTCTGAAAATCCATGCAGTGAAAATTTAACCTACTAATATGTAATATTTCTGTTTTAGAGACTTAAATCAGCCAAAACAGCTTAATTTTTCAGTCGGTTAAAAATCAGTGGAATAATTATTGGTAAACATTTTTGCTGGTAGATTTTGGGTCTTCAGAATACTTTAGGAAAGCTAGGGCCTTTTATTGTGCACTAATCAAAGCTGTCATAGCTGATGTTCCCTAATGTAAATGGCATGAACATGCTTCAAAAGTATTCCAAATAATAATCTGCAGAATGATCAAATTAGAAGAACATAATTTAAGAAGGCTAGATTTAGAAACACTTTTAATCAGTCAAATTATTTTCCAGGTGATCCAGCTCATTTACCAAAAAACACTGCAACATTATAAGAATGGATTTTCTTTTTATTTTTCCTTTCTTTTTCAGGATAAAACTTCCGGTTTCTCCTGCCTCTTCACATACTAAATAACAGAGGCGGCCTTTGGCTATTAGGGGCCCTAGGTGAAGGCCCATTGTGGGGCCCCCCTCTGTGCCCCTGTTCCCCCTTCCCCCCCTCGCTGCCCCGCCTCCCTCCTCCACCCCAGTTCCCATCCATGTGGCCCTGGCCCCATGAGCCAGTTCCTCCTCCTGCTGCTGACCAAGGCAGATGGGCCTTTTGGGGTAGGCAATGCAGGTGATGGGGCCCCTTCCTGCTCAGGGCCCTAGGTGTACGCCTGCTTTGCCTACCCCAAAAGCCACCTCTGCTAAATAACAAACAATTGGCTTCACTGTACCAATCCTGTATTGAGTCCATTGAGCTGCAGGAATTACCATACTGGGTGATATCACTAGTTTGTCTAGTCTGGTATTCTGTCTCAGACTGGGGCCATGCTTCAGAGAAAAATGTAAAAACTGACATACTGGAAAATTATGCAATAATTTGCTCTTAGGGGGGTTGTCTGCTAACTCCAGGCGGTTAGGCCCAGACCACCAAAGGTTTAAGCTCCTAACGTCCATTGTTTATCTGGACCTTAGTGACTGGTGTACATCCTGAATCATGATGAGGGGTGTTATTCCTTATATATCTTTATCCTAATAAATCAGCATAAATCTGGAGCAGCTAACTTCATTGGTCCTTTTTTATTTGTAGTGTGATACCTCAGGATCACAGCCCCATCATGTTAGGTGCTGTACAAACATAACTTTCCTGCCATGTAAAGTATTGTATCCTGGTCAGACTAGGAAAAGTAAGAAATGTGAGAGTGGAGACAGAAAACAGAATGCTCCCAAATGATTCCCACTATGCATGTTTTTTTATTGCTGTAGTGACCACCCATTTGTTTATACACTCTAAAATTATGGAGATTCATTACTCCTTCTGGGTGTGAAATATTCTGTTACATTGTCAAAAACATTCCAGTGTCCTCAGTTCTTCTACCGCCTCATATTCCGTCTAGCAAGGCCATTATTCCAGTCTTTGTCAGTCATGGCAAAAGAACTTACTGTATGTTAGGGAATATCAAATCCTTTAGCGTCTAGACACAGACGAAGTGGCACCTCAGATGCCTAGACAGGATCCACCCAAGCCCGCAGAAAGGGCCTCCAGTGAATTCAATAGTATACAGTGGAGACTCATTGTGGCAGGAGAGCTGGAATGCTTGATGGTGAAACATCTTACGGGTTATAAGAGGGCTTGCCTTCTTTGCTTTATCATATGCTTTGAGCCTTGGGAAGGTAATCTCCAAGAGACGGAACAGAACAGCTGGGACTATTATACAATAGATGTGGCAAAAATTAAAAAGTTACAAAGAGGGGTGGGAAAAGCAGGAAGCTGTCGGAGGGGAAAGAAAGACTTAGTTTTACGTTCAGTTCTTAATATGTTTAGTTCTTAATGGTGAATGGTGTGCAAACCATAGAAGCTTGTGCTTCCTCCCTGGAAATCATAAAAGGCCCTGTGTTTGAAATATTGCCATAAATCCTTGGAGTTTGCCAGTCTTTCTGCAGCACAAGATATCAAATGCACTCTTCCCTGCAAGTAGCTGTGATGTGAAAGAAGAAAGAGCATCAGTATCTTTCTTGTTCTGTTTGGGGGAAGAGTATGGTTTGTGTTATTCTCTTTTATTTTAGATGTCTGCAGAAAGTTATCTGAGCTGTTCCAATATATCCTGTCAGTGAATACTGCTTGTATTCCCAAGAGAGGGTTCTTTCACTGTAGAGAACCATAAAGAAACCCAAAACATTGGAACATAAAAAGGGTGTTAATATTCTAACTTTAAATGCAAAAATCTTCCAAAATAAAGTTCTTTTTATGTCCTTAATTCATCCATTTATAATTTTCTTATTTTTAACTTGTACATGTTGCAGACAGTATCTCAGCTTTTCATCCACCAGTGATGATTTCCCACACACCCATGTCTTTGCCGCTTGTGAGTTATACACCAATTCTATCTTTTGCTACAATCTGTGTGTTGGTATGTCAGTGAGTTATAATGTGGCCCTTAAGAGCCAGGCTCCCAAGCCCAGTGGAGGGAAGGAAGCTCTCTGTTTGTTTGAGGCATAATAGCTCTAGGAACTGGAGGAGGGGTCAGTATGCTGGGTAGCAGTAGTCGCTGTAACATGCAAAAGCTACTTTGGGGGAACGCACTGGGGACCGTGGAGCTCAGCCTCTTCTCTTGTGCCTTCCCTTGCGCACATGGCCAACACAAGGATTAGATCTAATTTAAAGCTCTTTTAAGTCCCACAATAGGAACAATTTTGCACTCAGAGTCCAGGGATATTATGCCTTCACCGGGCATAAAGCTTCCCCTCCATGGTGCTTGGTATTATTGCTACCTGATGTGCAGAAGTGTGTGGGGGAAGGGATGCTCTGGCACACCTGTACAAAGGCAGCCGTATTGTAATTGGTGCTTAGATACCATGGTGATAGATATCTTTTAAAAATGAGAGAGATCATTTAGCATTTTATAGGCAGCCATCATCTCTGACACGTGTTGAGCCCATTTCTGCAGCGTCTGTAGGATCCTACTGAGAATCCCCATTGTCCTACTCATCAAGAAACCGCAAACTCAGCCAGGGCTTTGCACCTCCCAGGGATGTGCTCAGACCTCTTTTTAATTAAGCAGTTATGGTTGTTTCATTAAACCTCTAATAACATCTTTATTTCATTTTCCTTCCAACCATGTTCTCGTCAGTCACAACACAGTGTTTGTAGTGTTGTTGTGACTGCGAGAGGCTATTCCGTCAGATTTACAGCTATTATAAACTATGATGCTATCTGCATACAGATGAATGCTAGGAATCTTACAGACATCTCCCCTATGTATTATTACTGAATAAAGGAAGCAATAGAGAAATGAATATTTCCCATTGGGAAACACCTGCAGATCTTAAATCCAGATTATATACTTATCAATTGGATATTATAAAAGTAAACTATTTGCAGATTCACATAAACACATTGTTATCAACATTTTATTAAAAAGTGACTGAATTAAATGCTTCACTTAATGTAATTCACAACCTCAGTACCTCAAGCACCTCTGTGTTGGGAACTCTGATTGTCCCACTGGCCACTGCTGGAAGACAGGATGTTGGGCTAGACAGACCATTGGTCTGACCCAAATGGCTGTTCTTATGTCTTTCAGGATCAGTGCAGCCTTCGAGAAGGGAAAGCAAGGTAATATTACACTATGTTCTGTGGCCCATTTTATTGCATCGGGGGTTGGAGCCTGGTTTCCCCTCAGAGTCTTACAGGTTATGCCCTCAACCCCATCATGTGAGATGAGAAACCAGTCTGTCTTCAGGATGTAATGAATTTTGCATAGTTCCCAGTGTAATTTCTCCATCCCATAGGTCTTTTTGAAAGGAGGGAACAATTTGGCTCCCAGAAAGCAAAAAGATACCCCCAATTCTGAGTGGTGTGAATAAAGGTCCATTCTGGGAAGCCCTTTGTACATGGAGCTCCATTGGCTGTGCTGAGTGATGAAGCTGTAGCAGGGGTCATTAAGGAAGTGATTAGAAAATAAGTCAAGTGGTGTAAATCACCTTGGGCCAAATTCAGAGGTGATGTATAAAGAGATACTACATGTTGATAAGTGGATAAGGGAGTCAACCCAGGGTTGTTGCTGACTGCCCTCCCTGAGGTTGAATACCTTCTCCAGCGCCGTGGCATACAATTTGCCTGATCCCTGTGTTGCTGCAGAGATGAATCAAAGACTTGGATTGTTATAACTGGCTTTCTTTTGGCAGTTAATAATGTGACCTATCCTTTAACTTCAGAGGACATTTCGGTGTGTAAGGAAGACAGGATCCTGGTCAAAATCTGTAACTTTCTCCTTTGAGCAAATCATAGCACTTCGCTTAGAAAGCCTTCTCATAGCTAGTACCTGACTTTAAGTGTCTGGGCACTGCAGAACATCAGCCCACGGATTGTTGTACATTTTCATTTTTCACACACTTGTGTAGTATTTCCAGGATGTAAAAACTGCTTACTTATAACATACTAATTCCGTGAAACAAACAAGGAGTCCTGTGACGCTTTTTGGGTACATCTACAATGGAGCCTTAGGTCGACTTAAGGAGGGTTAAGTCGACCTAAAGAACCTTGCACCCACATTGGGCACTTATTAAGTTGACTTAAGTGCTTCCTTAAGTCAACTTAATAACACCAACTCTGAAGGTCAATTTAAGGCTTAAGTCGACCTTATTAAATCAATTTAAACCAGTGTAGATGGGGAATAGCCCTTAAGTCAACCTAATTGGCCTCCAATATTAATTTGCTAATTAATTTACTAATTACATTATTAATTAATTAGTTAATATGCTAATTAATTTACTATTGATTTACAATGGATCAGGCTGGGGAGAAGAAAAAGAGCTGCGGCCATCAGGCTGGGGAGAGCCGCGGCTGGTGCAATTGGGCTGGAGAGAGCCATGGCTGGGGAGATCGGGTGAGGAGATCGGGCTGGGGAGAAAGGAAGAGCTGCGGCTGGGGACATCCCCTTCTCCCCAGCCCAATCTCCCCAGCTGCAGCTCTCCCCAGCCCAATCTCCCCAGCCGTGGCTCTCCCCTTCTCCCCAGCCTGATCTCCGTGGCCATGGCTCTCCCCTTCTTCCCAGCCTGATCTCCGCAGCTGCAGCTCTCCCCTTCTTCCCAGCCCGATCTCCGCAACTGCAGCTCTCCCCAGCGCAATCGCCCCGGCCGTGGCTCTCCCCAGCCTGATGGCTGCAGCTCTTTTTCTTCTCTCCAGCCCAACCCATAGTAAATTAATAAACCTACAATATTTCATTTTAACATTTTTATTAAGGTTCAAACAAAAAGACAACATTTATGCGTTTCTTATGACTTAAGGTACTTAGGCTTTCTGATGCTTCCAGCGCCAAAAAACTGTTGCCCATGAGGCACCACGCCTCACAAATTGCCACTCAACAAGTACTATAGCTTGCTCAGCTGCATCATCAGCTTAGAGGGACCATTGGACCCCTCCCAGAGTTCCTGGCCACTCCTCCGTTGACCTAGCACCTGCCAGTGTGGACGCAGGCAGTCGACTGGAGTTTTCAGTGTGGATGCTCTAAGTCGACTTAACAAGGTCGACTTTAAGTTGACTTAAAGTCAATCTTGTTAAGTCGACTTAACAGAGCCTCCCGTGTAGACATACCCTTAAAGACTAACAAATTTATTTATCGCATGAGCTTTCCGTGAAAGACTTATTCAGCAAATCTCTTGTATGGCAACTGGAGGTAGGACAATCAGAATGAATAGCAAAGAAGAAGGTTCTGTTGAAAACAACTATTAGATCCTTCAAATGTTGTTTTTGATATGTCTATTTTGGGCCTGATTCGACAATCTTTATTCATGTTGTGTACCATTTATATCTTTGAAACAAATGTGACTTTTTGTGGGATGAAGTACTAATTGTGTGTAAGGTTTACAGAATCGGGTCCTTCGTTAAATAACGCCAAAAGCGAATTCAGGCTCAGTCTTTTAGAGAAGATCCACACAGAGACTTGTACTGAAATATCTATATCAGTTTTAATTCACATCTTTTATTATGTTGATACAGTTTAGTGTG
>ML685771.1:4622508-4703923 GCA_007922175.1 Pelusios castaneus
CCGGATTTAGGCACAGGCCAAGTAAGCCATGGTTTAGGGCCTCACATTATGAGGGGCCTCTAAATATGTAAGCAATAACTAAGAAGATTGATCATAATTGAAATTGATAATGCAAATAAGGCTTTTTGCAAGATGTATGTTTTATTTAGTTGGTTTTTGCATCTTTGCCTATGTATATATGTTTATCATTTATTTTTTCATTGCCCTTTGTGTTATAATGTAATACATTTTTTTCTCTTTATTTTGATGGTATGGGACCTCGGAATCTTGACATAACTTAGGGCCTCAGCGTGTCTTAATCCAGCCCAGCCCAGTTATAACTGAGGTGTAACGCAGTTGTAAACCTAATTGCAACTGTTTTCGTTAGCCATGCGTGCTATACAGCAGTGTAGCTGTGGTTTCTGGAGTGTTGTTTGGAATGTGATTTTTGGTTATCACGGTTTAAAAAACAAAAAAACTTGCCATCAGAGTTGGAAAACAAATCTCAGGAGGTTCCTGTCCACACTAGAGGTTTTATGCATTGTAATCTCAATGTCTTACCATGCCTGTAACACAGCCTATAAAATTACTGCCATCTGTGCCCCGGCATTGGTTGCTGTGGGGGACCTAACCAACTCGTCGCAAAGCCAGTGCTGGTGCTGCAGGTAGGGCAGGACACTTACACCTCCCAGTGCTTTCCCACAATGCTTTGCCCACTCTTCATGACAGCTTTGACAGCTAAGAGCATTGTCTCCATTGCCTGTAAAGATGGCTGAATGCGAACTCAAGCTCTGCCTGGTTCTCCATTCAAGGCAGGCCCTGGAGCAGTTCACAGCTCTGTCTGCTTCCTGGGCTGCCTGCCTCCCCGCTCCCAGAGCAGCAAAGACACGTACAGAAATATAATAGAAAATGCCAATTCATTAAACCCTCTTGAGGCTAGAGCTGAGCAGAGACCAGAAATTCCATTTCATGGAGAATTCTGAGATTCTGAAGCTTGGAATGAAACCCAACACTTCTCCATAATAAGAGAATAGTGACCAAATATAATTTAGGAACAATTGAGACACTTTAATAAAATTGCTTCCATTTCAACATTTCATTTTAAGAGATATTATAATACAAAATTCAAAATTTCAAAGTGAACATTCATTTTGAAAGGAAAATGGAAACATTTTGTTAGGGATGTGTTGATTAAAGGTCTGGAGCACTTGACTTATGAGGAACAATTGAAAGAGCTGGGTTTATTTAGCATGGAAATGAGGAGACTTGAGTGGGGACATGATAACTGTTTTCAAATACCTAAAAAGTTGTCATAAGGAGGAGGGAGAAAAATTGTTTGCCTTAACTGCCGATGATAGGACAAGCAGCAATGGGCTTAAATTACAGCAACGGAGGTTTAGGTTGGACATTAAGAAAAAATTCCTACCTGTCAGGGTGATTAACCACTGGAATAAGTTGCCTAGGCAGGATGTGGAATCTCCATCATCGGAAGTTTTTAAGAGCTGGTCAGACAAACACCTGTCCAGGACGGTTTAAGATGGTACTTGATCCTGCCATGAGTGCAGGGGACTGGACTCGATGACCTCTCGTGGTCCCTTCCCGTTTCTATGATTCTATGATTACACTAAGTGTTTGATTTTGCATTTTCTAATGGAAATTGGAGGCTAAATGTTTTTTGACCAGCTGTACTGGAAGCACAGTGCTGCTCAGGGCACATCTCCACACCGACGCAACCTGCAGACCACCACACACCACATGCAGCGCTGCAATTGTGCCATGGCAGTACCACATTGTAAATGGCTCCTATCGCAGTAAAAAAGAATTTTCATCAGCTAATGCAATCCATCTCCCCGAGGGGGTGAGAGCTGACATAAGAATTCTTTCTTCAGCCTAGCTGCATCTACACTCGGCTCTGCTTAACTGCAGCACTTAGAAGTGTGAATTTGTAATACTCCTAGCAAGCACCATAGGTAGGTAGCTCTAAATTGTGAGTGTAGATCAGGGCTAAGAAATTCTCCAGGGCAGTGCAGCTCTGCTCCGGCTCTGCCCTCCCCACATAATCTTGTGCTCTGCTGATCCAGGCAATTCAGACATAAAAACATGTCTCTCTTCTCAACAGTTTCGCACTCTCGAAATGTTTAATAGCTACACTGACAGAACCCTATTGGGCAAAAAAAACCTTTTTGGTAGGATAGAAAAAAACAGGGCCAGATTCTGATCTCACTTATCCCAGTATAAACCCACAGCAACTCCATAAAGTTACTCTAGATTTACATCAATGTGAGAGCAGAATCTGTCCCTTAGACTTTATTAACGAAGCAGCTGTATTGACGCTTGGCTTTTCCTCTCTGCAGTTGAACCATCGCTAGCCTGAGTGTTTCCGTTTATTTGTATTAAATGGAAATCAGTACATTTGATTGCAGAGAGGCTTGGGGTTTAGCTCACTGCATCCACTTTCTTTTGTATATAAGTTGCCACGCTATTGTCTCCCAAAATTCAAGAAAATGGGTGGCAATCTCCCATGCTGTGTCCACAGTGCTCACATTTTCAAATGGCACAGTTGATTGTCAAGACGACCTTTCTGATTTTCACAGCTGGGAGAACAGTTACATAAAAAGGATGAATGAACAACAACAAAAGAGGATGGTGTGGGTCACATAATCAGGAAACCGGAACCACCTACAGTTGTCAGACTTTATACTTTCGGTATGGAAGGCAGCATTGTCTAGTAGTTAATATATGTGACTGAGAGGCAGGAAATCTAGGATCTGCCTTATACTCATGGGCTATGTCTACACTGGCAAGTTAGTTCGAATTAAGGGAGCTTAATTCGAACTAACTTAAGCCTTGGTCACACTAGGCTTTCATTAGTTTGAATTAAGGGCTTCCTTAATTCGAACTAATAAATTCAATTATATCTTCGAACTAATGCTTAATTTGAACTAGTTAGTTTGAATTAAGTCAATGTGGCCATGTTAATTCGAACTAACCGGCACATTGAAGCTTAATGCAACTGACTAATTCAAACTAAGCAAGTGCCATGCATGGCACTTGCTTAGTTCGATCTAAAATTCCAGTGGGGCCAACTAATTCAAACTAACTTTGGTAAGTGTAGACATAGCCATAGTGTGTGACCTTGAATTAAGTCACTTAGATCCTCAGAGATCTCAAGCAACTGCAGCTGTCACTGAAATAATAATAATATTTTGCCCTTAAATAATACTTTTAATCTGAGAATCTCCAAAAGTGTTATGATGATGGGTAAACACCAATATCTTCACTTTCCTGATGAGGAAACTGAGGCACAGATAAGTTATGGGCCTAGTTTTCAGAGATACTGAGCGTCTGCGACACCTGTTGATTTCACTTTTGGCATTTGCCAATAAAATGAGCGTAGCGTTATTGAACCGCTTCTCTATAGCTTCTTGAGATTCTTGGATGGCGAGCACTGCGTACGTGCAAATTATTTTATTTTACGATAATGGATAGAACTAACTGTATTTTGCTAAACTCAAATAATGAAAAGCATGCAAGAAATAGGAAAGCCATTGAGTTCCTTTTGCTTCTCCGTTTTGTTTTTGCTTAAGACAAAGAGGCACTTTTGTCCAGGCTTGCTCAGAACAAGCTCCTAGAGAAATTCCCGGTAACTCACATGGGAATTTGCCCTGGGAAAGAGTTGTAGAATCAGAGGGGGTGCCTTTCAATCCTCCCCTAGATGTTTGTGCTCCTTGACGCTTTAGTTAATCTCTTTAGAAAATTATATAATACACTTTTCCTTGGTTTTTGTTGTTTTCTAATTTCACAGGTAATGCCCTTTTGGGATTTTGATTGTTCAGGAGAGAAAAGACTTAATTAATATCATAGATTTTTTTCTCCCAGACATCTTGATACCAAGATTGCTATTACAATGCAGCCTGAAGGCTTGGTTGGTTTCTTGTGAAGTTACTGAGCAGCTAGCAAGCGTGTGAATCTACAGTGGACCCAGAGTGCTGCATAGTAACATCTCATTAGACAAGCCCTGAAGTTTAATATGGGGCTCTCTTTTATTCTGATGTCTATTATGTAGGATACTTATGTCCAAAATGATGTTAGAAACAGACACAACAAGGAGCCCAAAATGTGTGGCTTTATTCAGACAGAACTAAGAACCAGTCAAACTGGTTCTACCTACGTATATTACTATGACAATACACCATATATTACTACAGCAACCCACCATCTAATACCAAGGCAACCCAATACACTACAGTATCCTTTGGTTTCTCTTAGTAAGAGACTGTGGTTGGACTCAGCTGTGAGATCTCTACTCCTAATGCTTTCCCTAATACCGCTCAACTAAGGGAATGTGCCCAGCTCCTTCCACAGCCGACGGTTCTCTTTAGACTCCTGCTTCTGCACAGTGCTTTGAGATGATAAAACCTGGCTTTGGGATCATTGGGATGAAGGATTTGTGGAAGACAGCAGGTGGTTGTTGCGGGGACAGTGACTCAGAGGTGACACTCTCCTTTCTTCCATGTGGACAAGAAATAGTGTGCTGTATGTGAAGCTCTGGGAGCCAAGCTGGACATATATACAGTCAAGTCTTGTTTAGGTGCATGATGTGGTAGTTTAGGCATCCATGAGCTAAATATGCTAATGATGCATTTAAAATATATTCAATTTTTTTAAAAAATCTTATTTATAAGTCCAAACAAACTGAACAGAGTTTTAAAAAGAACATTTAAATAGAGAAGCACATTCCCAACCTGCATTCTAGTATTTTTATAATATTGGGAGCTGATAAATATAGACACTGAATTAGGAAAATCTGGCAGCACTGGAGAGCAGAGGGTTGCTCAGATAGAGAGACTTTTTAACTGCACTTTTCCCCACCACTACATTTCCAGGATGAAGGCTAAGATAAATGCCACAAAAATTCCTCATGTAAAATGTGTGTGAGAATCAAAACTATTGGAGATGGCTTCAGTTTATCAACTTGTTGAACAGCAAATACTTTTCTCCAGTGGGCTGGCTTCATTGCGGAGAATTCCTTCATAGAGAAATGACATTCCTGAGAGTGTGGCGTACATACTGTACGTGCTGAGCCGCTGTATTAATTTGTCAGATATATTTTCCTGACATGTTTTATAATAGTCACCCAAAATGGCTCCCAAGTGTGTGGGAATTTCAGTAATCTCTCTGATTTGTTTCTCCATGAGGCACTGGTGTTTGTTTAAAAAGTTTCCATCTCATACACATGATACTTTATCTGCTGAGACTACAGTGTGTGGTGACTATCGGCCCAGTTGTTTCCCCTGGCTGGTATGTGCAGGGTCCACACATGCACAGATCTCATCAAATACATACAGGAGGTAGGAGGTAGTAGAGAGTCATCTGCATCTATGTGATGCTGTCCAGATTTAGGGAACCATTTATGGTACTATTTCATATTAATATTTCATAATTGCAATAATTTGTACGAGGTAGGCCATGTTTGGTGTCAATAGAAAGATTATGATCTTCTAGGAATGATTATATGGTTTATAAGTAGGTGTCAGATCTGTATTAGAAGTTAGGAATATATTTGTTATATCTGTATTTCAATGTATGTGATTCTGGGAAATATCCCAGACAGCATGTCTGCAGTCACTGTCTCCTTAATGGCCCATTAAGAGAACCACAGGTACAATGGGCCTGGGGAGAAACCTGCTCAGTGAATCACCTAGACTTACCATGGGACTCAACTCCATTTTAATTTGTAAAAACTCCACACAGTATAGGGAAGGCCACAGGTGATAAAAGGCAGCAGCACCAACTCCATTTTGTTTTCAGTCTTCGGCTAACACCTACCTCTGGATCCCTTCATTGTTGACTGAACAAAGGACTGAGGTCCACCCAGGTGTTGGATGTCTACCAGAGGAACTGCACAAGCCTGTAAACTTCAAATTCTTCCAAGGACTTGCTTTACATGGACTCTTAATTATTTGTATGTATGTGATTCACTTTGATCTTCTAACCTCTCTTGTACTTTGTTTCTTTTTTTTTTTTTTCATATTAAACCTTTAGTTTAAGGTATTAAAGGATTGGCTGGCAGTGTGGTATTTTGGTTAAGATCCAAACCTATATTGTTCTTTGTGATGTGGCTGGCCCTTTGGGGTCAGGAGAATCTATCTCTTTAAGAGACCGTGTGGCCAGTTGGGAACCAGAGGAGCTGATGTGCAATAAAGGGGGCTGTGTATGTTTTGTTGTGTTTTGTGGTAACTGGTGTGAGGAATCAGAAGCATCTTTTGTTACTGATCAGGACTCTGGCTTAAGCGCCTCCAATCAGGGTTTAGGGAGTTTGGCTTTCAGTTTTGTAGTTTGCCCTGATTTTTGCGTATTCAGGTGGTTATCCCAGGAGGCCCAGGTCACAATCTGTATCCTCATTCCCTGGGTCCCCTTTCATGGAAATACATAGAGGATCACAGATTGACTGCTAGAAAGCTAGAGGCTCACTGGAGATCCCAGAGGAAGGCCACTGTACAGACAATGCTGTGCCTTTGGAAATGTGTGTGCCCAGTGCTCCCTGCCTCTATAGTGGAGGGTCATTGTCCATATCTCTAAAAGGAAAACATCCCTTGCTGTAGAAAGGAAGTGGCCTGCCACATGGACATTACTGTTATTTGCCAAGTGCCAACAATGTGTTTGCTGCTGTAAGGAACTTTCAGTTTCGATGGACTGACCAACTCACTGACAAGGATTCTAATTCTCTTCTCCCTTGATTCACCTGTCTGTCTGTCTGTCTGTCTGTCTAGCACCAATTACCATACTACCCCAGCACCTCACAACCTATCCTTATGCGCGTCACTGAAATCTAAAATGCTAAGTGATGAAATTGCAGACATCCTCATTGCTGGCCTTGAGCATGGTTGATGAACAAAATGTTGATTCCAGCTCCATTCCCCACTCCTGGTTTTGTGTGCTGGATTTCTTGGAGGGTTCTGAGTAAATCTGAAAAAGGGAGAGGAAGTCTGAAATGCAAAGTCAAACCCCTAGAACCAGAAACTTACAAAAAGAAAAAGTATAAACCTGTTTATTGTGGGATTACACCCACTAATCTCGGTGGCATCTTAACCCATAACAAAGGTTTGCCTTGATCATAGCATTATTTGATTACGAAGTACTGCATATTTGGTTTTGTAATTTAAAGTGATTAGGAAGGTGTTCAGAGCCTATGAATGGGCACTAGTTATTGTTCTCAAAAATCTAAAGAAAATAAGCAATAGATTGGAACTAGCTCTTTAGTCTGGTGGCCTGTTCACTAGCGGATTGTGTGTCTCCTAATGAATCATTCCACTTTGGTGGAACCCAAAGTGTGAAGGATCCAGTCCAGAGGGGTTTAGCATCCCATTGAAATAAATACTAATTGAGGGATCTTTTGTTTTTGTGTTACTACTCTCCATTCGTAGACATCTAAACTTCACCAGTTGAGGATTGTGCTGGCAATTGGCCATGTGTCTGAAGGCTGCATTTACTTTGTTTGCAATGCAACAAATTGCAATTACATTCCGCTTTAACACGGAGGTGTGACCTACAGGTACCACCATGCAGCTGTCCCTTGATCAACTGGCCTTGTTTCTTGGACCAGCACACTGCATTCTGAGACTTCTGCCACATTTGCAAAATATAATCGTGGTGTCCGGAGCTATTAAATTGGTGGCCTTTGTTTCTGCGTACTGCTCTTCTGAAGTTCCAAGTCGTGTCCTTGGCTGTAGAGTTTAACAGCCATTTTCTTGTGATTGCTCACTTGCAGACTGTCAGGAGGGTGATGCTGTGGGTCAAATTCTCGCTGGAGCTTAGTTTCTTTTGTGTCCATGTTTTGTGCTCGGCTTTGGGCCTGAGTCTCAAATTGCTGAGAATCAGCAGATTCCAGTGGCTTCCTTTTGGAGAGCCGAGTGATTAGCACCTCTGAAAATCAAGTCCAGACTGTGTCAAGTTGGATGCCCAAAACCAGAGACACCCAAAGTCAAAGCCCACTTTTGACCTGTGTGCTCTGCTGTGGAGTCTTGACATTGTGTTGTTTCTTGCTTTGTTGTTTTAGGAAGTAACTCATTCTGCCTGATAGAACTGGTGTGTGCTGTGAAATGACATGACATTGTGAAATATTTCCAAAGAAAAATACCATCTGTCTAATGGGAACTCTAGTGGAATGATTTGGTACCAAATCCAAGTGAGATGCTCTTACTGACCTCCATCCTGGGGTCCATTACAACAGTCAGCTAGCTGCCGTTGTGTGCACGCACAAGTGGCTGTGCCAAATAAATCACATCTCATCTGCAATGCAGCTCCTCCCAGATGAACCGCAGGAGACTGCAGAGTGCCTCACCACTTTGCTTTTCTCACTTCTCCTCAGTGCTACCCCACAAAACTGCTCTTTCCCCATTTTGTCCCCACACCCCTATTCTCTTATGTCCTCTCGGCTCTTCCCTGTGGTGTACCTGGGCTAATGTGCTGGGTGAGGGAAGCTAGTTAGGCAGGGATTCCCTGATGTAGGAGAGCCCCGGCTAAGTCTGACGAAGTGGGATTTTCTCCCACGAAAGCTCATGCGATAAATAAATCTGTTAGTCTTTAAAAGTGCCCCAGGACTCTGTTTGTTTTTCTGCAATAGCCTAACACAGCTCCCCCTCTGGAACTTGTACTGAGATACCACCACTTGAAGGGCTTGCTCCAGCACCATTTCCTCCGTTCCCCAGTACACCAAGCCAGCAGCCACGCTGAGGGGAACTCTTGAAGCACTGCTTCCTTAGTGCAGAGACACTCCGCTCCGCTGGCCCCATTGCCCTGGTCGCCAGAGAGCACTCGAAGCATCCGTGGGTTGGTTTACAAGGACAGAGTTCCCTCAAAACCTCATTAAAGCTGTGGTCTCCCCACTGAGCCCCATTTCTCCTCTCACACTCCTCCCCTGAGTCCCCAGCACTGATCACTCCTTATGTTCTCATAGATGTCTGCTGGCTCCGCTCTGCTCCCAAATGGGCTGATGGACGATACCCTGAGGACGCTGTAAGTGTGCGTGGTGGGATGGAAGGGAGAAGAGAGGCCGAAGGGAGCAGCAATATGGGTGCACAGAAGGCCCTCGTTGCTTCCTTGACTTGTGACTTGACAGAGCTGGAGAATCAGGGAAGCGGGTAAGTGGTGACAGAGATTGGAAGTAGGTGGCATAAACTGATACTGCTGTTGGCTTTTTCTTGCAGAGACAAAATTGGCTGTGCTGAATCAAGGGAATCGCTTCCTCCAAGCCCCACTAAGTTTGAAAACTGTCTTGTCACTGAGCTGTTATGAAAGTGCGTATGTGTCCAGGGTTGTGGGTATGTCGGAGCGGGAGGGAGAGGGAAGTTTCTATGTAGGAACTATGGTGGCAACCTAGAGCTGGAATCTAGGGAAAAAATAACTTGGGATATTTTTAAGGGCTCCTTTGTAATTGTTTCCTCTGCCAAAGTTATTAAATATTTTCCTGCACCTGATGTGACTGAGAGAGGCTCTTCTGGAGGCTATTTTCCTTTTACTTTCTGTTGGCTTTGGTAAATTATTACCCTCACTTGATTACTGAGGGCTGCTGACTGGTGGCTTTTTATCTGTTTCTGTTTAGGCTGCTGAGAGGGTCTGTAGGTTTAATTATTGTCAGGGCACACAGAGCTTTGTATGGGTTTTCTTTTTTAATGACAAATCTAAAGAAAAATATTTAACCAAGAAAATATAACAGAGAATTCAACTGTCCCAGGAAGAGAGAATGTATTAAATTTGGAGACTAAAATCAAACAATGAAGTATGAAACAGAGGATTTTAGTCCTGTTGTGACAGTCAATGTAACATTAAGTAGGGATATACATAATACTAGCTTTTTAGGTAACCATGCAGCGTGGTTGCTGCAGGGAAGGTGAGGGATTAGATAGCGGAGTTTTCACTAGAAATATTTAGTCGTTTTCCATAAGTGGAAAACGTCAGAGAACAACTGGTTTGGTTAGTGAAGGACTATTTTATTCTATTAAAGTGGCACAGAGGTTTTTTTAAATTCTTCTTATTATAAACCTCTCTTGCTGTCACAGACAAAAGGATCAAAAATATTACCCAGGATGGACAGAGTTTACAAGATTTGTTATTGCCTATTTGCACAGCTATCACTAGCATTTAGCTTTTGGAAACTGTGGGACGCTTCAGAAAGGAAGTGGAAAGCCAAATTCAGTTCGTCAACCCTATTCAGTTCACCGAGGCTGCACACATGTAACCGAAGAGCAGAATCTGGCTGCACAGCCCTTGTAGGTTGCTAACAGTAGGAAATAATAAAGCTTCATGCTTAGTGCACAGAAATCTAAAGGGTTCGAGGGAGTGACAAAAAGCAGGAACAGTGATAGAGTGGGAAGTCCGTCCACTTGTTCTGTGCTGAGCGAGGCCAACAGCCTGAGTCTGAGAGAACTGAACTCTTAACCGGTTTTCAAGTTTAAAATTACCTTGTATGGCACAGCAGAGATCAATGCCAGAGTTAGTCTTAATTAGTGTCCCCTATCCTATATGAGAGAATCCCACACTGCTGGAATGGGATTGATTGACAGTTTTACCGCAGGGGCCGCTGTTCTTGGTCTTTACAAATGCCTGAAAACAAGGAGTCATGTGCTGAAAATGCTCCACTGGATAGAGAAAATCTGAGGCGCACAGTTGTGGAGTGGTTTTAAACCAGATGGGGGGAGGAAATTCCTGCGATTAATGTAGGTTTATAGGGACTTTGTTATGGTTGTACGGTCCATTTTTTAAGGTGGTTGGTTGCTGTTATGGTCTGGAAGCCAGTCAGACCCAGAGTGGAAAGCTGGGAGGGTTTGGGGGTGATTTTTTTAAAAACCAACTTTGAGATTGAAATGGTGACTGGTATGTACTGTTCTAGTGTGCGAGATAAATACGTATTGTGAAAAGTCCAAGACTTCAAACCTGTGTAAAACTATCACAAGCCTCAGGCTTTACACAGAATTGGGGTTGTTACCGGTAGGGCCATTAGAGCTCTGTTCATATGCAAATCGCCTACTGTGGTCAGCACGAATCTCAGGAGAGTCAGGGTTCAGAATCTGGCCGTGAAAGTCTATGTAGCTGTACATCTGAAAAGATCGCCGAGAGGCTTGTCCACTAAGAATTGAGCTCTTACTTGACAAACGGAAAGCCAGCAGAGGCATCAGTTCCAGTCTTGCTTTGAAAGCTGGCAAGGGACGGGCCTGCTCAGCCCTGGGGCGTAGGGAGTGGGTCGCATCACTAGATGGGATTCTTCTGGCCAGTTAAGGAACAGCAAGGGACCCGTGGCCAGTCTGCTTTCTCCACGAGTGTGGAGGCTGCGAAACTGTTTCCCACCTAGAAAGTTAAGTGCAAAGTGATGCTGACCCCTGTTCATTGAAGCCTGGATTCACAGCTTAACTGCTCCTTTTCAAGTTTTTCCACGTCAGCGGAGGTGTAGAGTCCTGCATAGCTTTGATGCTATTTGTCACAGCAGGAGAGTGAATGCTCTGTTGGTGTTGGCTCTCCAGCAACACCTAAGAGACAATTTACGCAACAGTGACCCGACGTGGTGTCTGGAAAGGCACCCTCCAGTGATATTGCTAGGCATGTATGCGTCTCAGTGAGACAGCGACATAAATCTAAAACACGGGAGTGACCCAGGCCCACCAGACCTGGGGGTAGTTGCTCTGTTCGCATGGTAAAGTAGCAGAGAGCTATCGCTTTGAGATGGGGTAAAAAGCTCCAAGCATGAAATGGTCCCTTTTAAAATTAAATACCAGCTTTACCCCCGGCCATCTAGTGACTCGACACTTCTGTTGGAAGAGCGAGGTTTTGTTTTACAGAGATTCCACACTTACTCTGCTCTGGCTTTCATCTTTGTAACTCAGTAAGGGCTTCACACATCACCACTCACGTCAAGGGCCTGAATGGGCCATGAATTACACTGCTAAGCACTGTGTTGGCAGGAAAGCTTCTCCCACCGACACAGCTGCTCCTTCTCATGGAGGTGCTTTTATTCTGCTGATGGGAGAGCTCTTCTCTGTTGGCGCACAGTGTCGTCACCAGACATGTTACAGCAGCTGAGCCACTCTCGTGGTGCTAGTGTAGACTAGCCCTTGGTCTAGAGAAGTGGAAAAGAAACTTCAAAATGGAAGGTCTCAATTACAGTAAGTTACGCGACCGCCTCTTTTTGTCATGAATATTGATCTGCTGTCCCCTTACTCATCACTTGGAAACAGCGTGAGATTCAGTGTCTGAAAACTTTGGGCATTTTATTTAAAGTTAAAATAATAGGGAGGTTTGAGCTGCAATGGTGAGGGCCATTTATACCAGGTAAGATGAATGCTAATGGGATACATGCAGAGTGATTTTCCCCTCTGGTGCTGGGAGCTGAACAGACTCTTCTAGGTGATGGCCCCTTGGGAGGAAGGGGGATGGACTGCTGACATCAGAAGTTTTCATGACAGTTGGGAGCTGGTGTCTGGAAGAAGAGACAGCAGCATGACACCTGAGGGGACAGGCAGGTAGAGGAGACGTGGAGGCTGGGGGAAGTCAATAGGAATCTGGGTAGAGTGTGTGAGAACAGCCAGGGGACCAAGGGCGTGAGAGAGGGAACCAGAAGGACCAGGGAAAGTGAGCTGGACTGTCCTACAAGGGTGAGTGCTCATTGCTGTGATGTTCCTCTAGGTTTTTCATTAAGTTAGCTCTCTCCTCTAGAGGACACATTCTTGCCCCAAAATGAGAGCTGCGGAAAACGTTTGTGTAGCTGGTTCAGGGCTGACACTCCTAGTAAGTTCTCTGGGCCAGAATCCGTCTGGTTGTTCAGTGTTTGCATAGCAGCTACCACAGTTGGACCATGGTTCACGACGAGGGCTCGTAGGCATTACGAGAATACAAATAATAAATAGTGCCAAGACATGTACGGAATGTGATACCTGGGGTGCAAGTAATGAATAATACAGGATAGCAGATTAGGATTGGAAGGGACCACTTGAGGTCATCTAGTCCAACCCCTGTGTGATATTGGCTTGGTTAGGGGGACCGTTCATGATATTATTTAACATCTATATTTCAAAATGACAATAATTCATGAGAGTTCTGCCAAGTCAGGTACCAATAGAAAGGTTATAATTTGCTGAGTATGAAGATATTATTTATGTATATGTGTTGTGTTTTATCGGAAGTTATGGATATGTTTGATGTATTTGTAGTTCAATTTGTGCAGTGTTTCTGGGGAACACCCCAGACAGAATGGCAGCAGCAATTGCCTATTAAGGAAGCTCACAGTTACGATGGACCTAGGGAGAGAAGCCAGGGCTATGCCTGATGAGTCACGAAGACTTACTCATGTGACCTGGGCCTTCATCTTAGTTCTGTACATTTCCAGGAGCAGCATGGAAAAGGCCAGAGGACTTCAAAGGCAGCTGCAGCACCTCCATCTTGCCTTGGTGGGCTCAGCTACTTCTGGCTCAACTTATGGGCCACTGAAGCTGTGAAATGAAGTACTGAGACACATCAGGTCCTGGGTGTACAGCAGAGGGAGTACAAACGCCTGCCAGCTTCACAATTTGACTGGAAACCTAATGTGTGTGGACTTTTAAATCATCTGTATGTCTGTGATTGCTTAGTTTGTTTCTTTCCTCTTACAATAACCCTTTCGTTTTAATTACTAATGGATCAGCTGCCAGCATGGCATTTTGGGTAAGAGACAGATTTATATTGATCGGTTAATGTGGCTGACCCTTGGGGTCGGGAGAACTGTTTTGATAAAGAGCACAGAGTTTTAAATAACTTACTGAACCTAATGGCTGATTGGGAGCCAGAGACTGAAATGCATTAAAGGGGGCTGTGCATATTTTCTTTTAGCTTCTTGATAACCAGTGTGGGGAACCAAAGAGCACTGTTTGTGTGGGGGTGGGAGTCTGATTTCAATGTAACACCCACCATTGCTGGGAGAATATGTTCTCCTTTTGCAGCCTGCCAGCCCTGACCTTCTCATTTTCAGGACCGGGTCACATCCTGCTCAAAGCAGGACCAACTCTCAACCAAACCATCCCAGCCAACTGGGGTGACTGCAGGCCCATGAGTCCTTCGTTACACACACATTTCTCCCTCGCTGACATCAGGGTCAATGAGCCAGGAAAGACCTTTGCAGACTTGTGTCCCTCCAAAGAGTAAAAAGTACACTTTGAAGACAGGCTGTGAAGCTGTCTGTTTTTCCCCATGTGTCACCTCAAGCGAGATATTCCAGATGGGTTAGAGTAAATAATGAGGCTGAAAAGAATCTGCACGTGGCTGTGACTTGGATGTTGGAAAAAAGGTTTGTTGATTACTGGGACACAGGCTGCAGGAAAATAGAGCATTTCTTCACCTTTTTGGGGATAGGGCACTGTAAAAGATTCTTGCAATCAATGTTGCTTCTCACTGAATCATCCTTCCTGATGTAGAGTCGATTGTTGTATTCATAAAATATTTGTAATGACCCCAACCCTAAAGCACTGTCTCAGTACAAAACCCAGTTACGATGTGTATTTTATTAGGATAAAAATGATTTGCTTTTCTGTAGCTATTTCCTCCTCAGAGCTGCATTTTTGCAAACACTAAGCCTCCTCACACCACCTCAGAGGGGAAGGGGAGTACTAATGTTTCTCTTCTCAACTCTTTGCAAAAAGTATCTGGTAAGATTATTTTGCTTCCCTTTCCATCTAACCATGTCACCCACCTCTGCTATTCGGTTGCTACACAAGTTTTCTCCTCTGTTCTCAATTTGGGACAAGACCATGTCCTCCAGAGGAGAGACAAAGTGATTTTTATACTATTTCAGGTTCAAGTTGTCCTTGAGCTTGCTTACCTTTAGTACCTTACCAGTTTGTTCCTCTCCACTGTTCTGATAATCATGCCAGCTTCATCTCCCCGTTAAATTTCTTCTCCCACAACCTTCCTTACATGCCAACCCACATGTGGAACGCACACCATAGCTGGTTCCAGAAAGGCCCCATCTTCTTCTTATTAAATTCTTCCTGGAGACCTATATCTTCTACAGTGCCTCAAAAAACTGCTTCCTCTTTATCTTCATTTATCTAGTAAAGGAGGAAAATTTGATATAACGGAGTTTTCACATTATCCTATTAAAGTTGCCTCGGCCTTTTTCTCCTGTCCCTCCCTGCTGTTCAGTTGCCACTCATTCTTTCTGGCCTATCTGAAATGAGTTTATAAACCCTTTCGGGGAGAGTTTGTCTTCAGTGGGAGGTGCCCAACAGAGTGCTGTTGATAAATGACATTGTGCAGATGAGGCTACGTAACTAAGCCGAGGTCACTTGACAAGTCGGTAGCAGAGCCAGGGGCCGAACTCGGCACGCTTGACTCTTAAACTTCTGCTCTACTATTAACTAATTCTCTTGGTTGTTATCATCACACACTAAGAATGGGCTTTGTCCAGAATAATCTAATATTATCCAACAGCCCTTTTGTAAGGAATGCTTATGATAAAATACAGTTCCATTGAACAGTGGGTTTTTATGGTGGACATTTTGTTTCTTGCATGATAGTGATGATGAAATATATTCATTGCTGTAGTCACAAGGATTTAATTTCAGTCAGTCCTGACATTGCCTGTTATCGTACTGGAGAATTTGGGGTATTCATCCCGAAATTAACACATACAACAGTTCTCTGGTATCAGGCCAGGGATCCTTCAATTTGAGACCCTCCCGGCATATGTTCAGTTAATGTCTCATCTGAGAGCTTTCCTCCAGGATTTTGGTGTGAATTTTTTGTGTCTGTCTTGTTTTGTGAGACTGACAAATGAAAGCAGCCAGCCGTATTTTAGGATTCTCTTTGGCTGCAATTCATCCTAGTGCAATGGATTCCTATGGGGGACTGAAGAGGGCCTTGTCTGGGATTGCACCAGTAACCTCTAAAGCTGAAAGAGGGGTGGTTACTGGCACTGCTTGTGCTAAAGAGGTAGGGCATGTCTACACTGCAGCTGGGAGCGAGCCTCCCAACTAAGGTAGACAGATTTACACTAACAGGGCTTGTGCACTAAAAGAGGAATGTGGATGATCCCTCTCTCCGCCCCGCAGGCTAGCGGTTTGGGTGGACTAGGGAGAGCCTGAGCTTCGAATATCCACTTTGCTATTCTGTTTTTTAACCAGCTCCAAACCCTTTAGTGTGACTGTGTCACACTCGCTCCCAGCTGGAGCGTACTGCGGATGTACTGCAGTGTAGATGTAGTTCAGTAAACCCGTATCCTCTGTGTATGAGCTCCAGATGGCACACTGACCAGCAGGGTACAGAGTTTCTCCTCTGGGAGTGAATTTCAAACTCCATGAAGGAGTGCTTGTGCTAGTCATGTGACTTTTCTACAGCACAACACGGCTCACATTGACGTAGAAATACAATCCAGTCAAATTAGGGTAGGGCCGTCCTTTACTCTGTGCCGAGCAGAATGGGGCCCTAACTTGGCTGAGACTGGTTAGGCGCTTCTGCCACACAAATGGTGAATCATAACGGTGGCATGGCTTGAATTTTGGAATTCGGATTAAGAGAAATGCACGTTCCTGATCTGGGGCAACAGACCCATGTTGGCTCTCGGCTCTTTAAAATATCCTTTCCTGGTGTCCGGATTCCATTAGGGTACTGGGTGTGTCTGTCTCACTAAAGAATACGGTGAGAAGTGTGGAGTTTATCGCGAGAGCACGGGTCGGGACCCCCGTACTGGGTTGCAGCGCCCTGCTACCATCATTGAAAGACCTGGCTACATTGCTGTAACATGTCATTGTTGGATCGCAGGGATAAATGATTGTTTTCAACTCGGTCCTCAGGAAAGAACTTTGAAAACCACTGCACTAGAGGATATAGTGAATCATCTCTTACATCGGAGCTTGAATAATGTCACCAGAAAGTGCTCCGCAAATTCATTTGATTGGCGTGGTCGCTTGCCAGTGGGCAACAATACTTCTGTTGGAGCTTTCATCCAAGGTGCCCAAAGCCCATTGGATCTGACTCTCAAGTCTGGCAGAGCTGTGCTGGGCATAGGAACTGAGAGGAGGAAATGAAGGTGGCGTCATACAATTCTCAGCCTGGCCGGGGGTCAGTTCATAGTCTGGCATAAAGCAGAGCAGCCTCAGGACTATTGTAATGGGTGCCCCAAGGCCTGCCTGTTCCAACAGCTGTGGCCAGACCCCCTTTCATTGATCATGCTCCCTATCCTGAGGGAGATGGCCCAGATCTACTCCATTGGCGCAGCCCCACCTGGGATTGTTTTGTACCCAGGGGAAATCCCAGCTCTCCAGATCTGCTAGCTTTGCTACCTCTTTGTGTTGGGAAAATGCCATAAAGGGACCAAGAACGGGGTCCATTGTCTCCCAATGTCGTGGGGAGGTAAATAGGAATTGTGTCCCCATTTTTACATGGGTGAGACATACAGAGCGGGTGCTGTGCGGAAACAGAACCAACACGTTAAACTGGCATTGTGTGCAATCTGATAGCGAAGGTGGAGTATCACTGGAACAAACACTTTCTGGTTTTATTTTTGTATGTTCCTCTCTCTCATCCTTATCTTCCCACATCTGGCAACTTAGTGCAAATATGATTACCAGGAAGGTTTCAATTTCTGTTTCGTCAAGAAACCACTGAACTTTTCAGTTGTTCCATTCTCATCAACTCCCAGCCATTTTTTTTTAAATGCTCGTTTTTCCTCCTGAGGAAAGTTCTCTTGAACTTTGAGGTTAACACTTCACACAAAGTTCTCCGTGTCTGGACAGCTTCTGCTGCTTGTTTTGAAATCCTGCTTTTTGGATTCATTTTTTTTATCTCCTCTGGGACATTTCGGTCAAGACATTGCATGTTTGCCATTAAAGCAAAATGATCTCAGCACATGGAGAGCCAATCTCTTTCCGATTCCCTTGTTGCAGGTCTTTAAATCTAACTGGAAATTGGACTGTGTTTGCTGTTATGCAAGGAGCCATGCTTGACTTTCGCCTTTGGGCTGTGGGCAGTGTCAGCCTTTTTCATGCAAAAAATATGTGGGAACGGGCCATAGGAAAACTCTCTGCTTCAATCTCCCCTGTGGGAGATGGGATTGGCAGTCATGCAAAAAGGCCGCTCATGCCTCCACTCCTAACTCCGTGGAATCCAGGAAATTGAGGGGAAAATCTATTCTCAATCCTGTGGATCTCTATTTGGGCAATGTCAATCCGTCTGTATCTTCCCCTGGTCTCCAGGAGCTGTGCTGGCGTTAGTGGACTGGTTGCAGCTGCATTCTGCCCATTCCCCTCTCTGGTTTGCCAGATCCCCTACAGCGGTGGTTCCCAATCTTTTTGGCTCGAGGGCCGCAGATATCACTTTTGCAACCTTGAAGGGCCACCAGTCTCTACTAGCAGACAGAAGGTGGTCAGAGAGGAGGCTGCCTCTGCACTGATCTCCCTGGCTGCAGCAGCGAAACCGCATGCATTGCACGCTCTCCAACTGGGGTCCCTAGAGAGTGGCTCCCTTCTGCAGCCAGAGGGGTGGGAGATCAGTGCTCCCCTCCCTCTGGCTCCAGCAAGGACCTCAGCACCTATGGACCCAGGTGGAGCGCTTTGCCATGCTTCCTGCACCAGACTTTTAGCCCTGCAGAAACGTGTTCCACCTGGGTCCTTAAGCAGTGACTCCCTTCTGCAGCCAGCAGGAGGGGAGCTGTCAGCCACTTTGAAAGGCCCCACAGGCCACTTTTGACCCCAGGCCACGGGTTGGGAACCACTGACCTAAAGCTACAGCCCTACTTCAGCTGGACATGCACCTGACATCACACCAAGAAAGTGGCTTCCGCGATGCTGGGAGAGGGAATAATGGTGTATACACGCCGATCCCCCCCATTCCTGTACGCATGACTGTTGTAGGCAGCATTTTCACTAGTGCATGGAAGGGATGATAGCCAATATGAAAATCCCCGCCTTTCTTTGAATTATAAACCTTATTATTTATTGCCTCCATTATTTATAGATAAATATGACAGTTACCCACCATAGGCATCAAATTTATAAACTGCCAATAAATCAGTGTGAAATGTGCTGAATTCAGGGTCTATTTCAAGCTGTAGTGTAATCTGTATCATAATCAGTCAACATGGATTCACCAAGGGCAAATCGTGCCTGACCAACCTGATTTCCTTCTATGATGAGATGACTGGATTTGTGGATGCGGGAAGAGCCGTTGACGTGATATACCTTGACTTTAGCAAGGCTTTTGATACGGTTTCCCACAGCATTCTCGTTGGCAAGTTAAGGAAGTATGGGTTGGACGAGTGGACCGTAAGGTGGATCGAAAACTGGTTAGATCAACGGGCTCAGCGGGTAGGAATCAATGGCTCGATGTCTGGTTGGCAACCGGTAATGAGTGGAGTGCCCCAGGGGTCGGTCCTGGGGCCGGTTCTATTCAACATCTTCATTAATGATCTTGATGATGGAATAGACTGCGTGCTTAGTAAGTTTGTGGATGACACCAAGCTGGGGGGAATGGTAGATACTCTGGAGGGCAGGGACAGGATCCAGAGAGACTTGGACAAATTGGAACACTGGGCCGAAAGAAACCTCATGAGGTTCAACAAAGACAAGTGCAAAGTCCTGCACTTAGGACGGAAAAATCCCATGCACTGCTACAGGCTGGGGACCGATCGGCTAAGTAGCAGCGCTGTAGAAAAGGACCTGGGGGTTATGGTGGATGGGAAGATGAATATGAGCCAACAGTGTGCCCTTGTTGCCAAAAAGGCCAATGGCATATTAGGCTGCATCAGTAGGAGTATTGCCAGCAGATCGAGGGATGTGATAATTCCCCTCTAGTCGACACTGGTCAGGCCGCATCTGGAGTACTGTGTCCAGTTTTGGGCTCCCCACTACAGAAAGGATGTGGACAAATTAGAAAGAGTCCAGTGAAGGGCAACAAAAATGATTAGGGGGCTGGGGCACATGACTTATGAGGAGAGACTGAAGGAACTAGGCTTATTTAGTCTACAGAAGAGAAGACTGAGGGGAGATTTGATAGCAACCTTCAACTACTTGAAGGGTTGCTCCAAAGAGGAGGGAGCTAGGCTGTTCTTGAGGGTAACAGAGGACAGAACAAGGAGCAATGGTTTCAAATTAAAGCTGGGGAGGTCAAGGTTGGATATTAGGAAAAACTTTCTCACTAGGAGGGTGGTGAAGCATTGGAATGGGCTATCTAGGGAGGTGGTAGAATCTTCATCTTTGGAGATTTTTAAGGCTCGGTTAGACAAAACCCTGGCTGGGATAATTTAGGGGGAGTGGTCCTGCTTTTTAGCAGGGGGTTGGACTAGATGACCTCGTGAGGTCCCTTCCAACCCTATTATTCTATGATTCTATGATTCAGAGCTGAAAAAGGAATTTACATGATGTTGGGAGAGTATAGGCGTGACTGCCATGAAGTTAATGGGAAACTTGCATGGGAAAGGTCTTCAGAATCCAGTTAATATGGGATTGGCCTTCAGTGACTGCCCTGCAAACCCACTGAAGCCAATGGAAACCCTCCTACTGACTTTAATGGACTTTGGATCAGGCTTTGAGTTCTTAACCATTGTTAGATTGTGGGTGAGGCTAAGATACAAAGCAAGTAAAGGTGGATAGACATCTTTAAAGGGTTCCTGTATCTCCAAATTAGGAGCAGGACAATAGTTGTGTGGAGGTCTGTAATATTTTTACTAAGCCAGTAAAAATGCGTGAAGTCAGCACGCCCTGGTCACAGACAGGCAACACCTAGCAAAAGTAAGGGCCTGACTTTCAACGGGGCCTGCGTAACACGCTGGTGTAATGCTTCACGTCCCTTTCAACTGTCTGGTCTACAAGTGGCTAAGGGCCTACTACCAGATCATAAATATAGTGCTTTGCAGCACTCCATCTCCAAGCACTTTACAAAGGAGTTCAGTATCCATTATCTGTTATGCAGATGAGGAGCAAGAAATATATTCCAGGTCTCCCAACCCACTAAACAACACTACTGGAGTTCAATTGGCAAGGCTGGTTTTGATGCTACAGGCTTTGGGTTCAAGTGCTGCTCATGGCGCATGCATGAAGATTGTTAGACAAGTGAACCATTTATGCAGGGTTCCATTGTGCTAGGTGCTGTTGGGACAGGGTTCCTGCCCCAAAGAGCCAATGGTCTAGATACACAAGACAGGCAAAGAACGAGGAACTATTTTATCCATGGGGGGGACTGAAGCACAGGGAAATTAAGTGATGTGCCCAAGTCACAGAGGAAGTAAGTGACAGAGCCAAGAATTGAATGTCGATGTTCTGAGACCCATTCTAGGGTCATAACAAGGGCATCTTTCCCCTCTGGGTTTGGTTGGCATCACCAATAGCTTCCTTGTAGTCAGGGTATCTTTAAACACTCCACTAATCTGTATGTGAGCCACTGCTGCCATGCTGGTTCCCCTGGTTGCTGGAAATAAGGAAAGAGTTAACGGGTAACATTTTCTTGCCCCTCAAATGGGAAAAGCTTGGTTAGCTACAAATCTTTTAGTTCATTTCATGTAAATGTATGAGTTCATCCTCCTAGAGAGAAGATAGAGAGGGAGGCAGGCCTAGTATGAAATCGGACTGGGAGCAAGACCCTTCTCAGTTCTAATTTTGGCCCTGACATCAGTCTCTTGAGCAGTCCTATTAGTCCAGTAGTAGTCGTCTAGTTAGTCTAGTCTAGCCTTTCTGTTGGTTTCCCCGTCTGTATGAAAAGAATAATGCCTACCCCAGAGAGCCATTGTGATGGTTAACTAATAGTTGGACAGTAATCTAATGATTAAGAGTGCCACATAAATGGTCTAAATGTTAGTTGTTTAACACTACTGGAACCAGACAAGTGGTCAGGGTGGCTGATTTGCCAGGCTAAGACGGGGAGCACAGGGCCTGAAGGATTTATCTGCTCAGGAACTGGAAGTAAAAGGAGATTTAAATTAGAATATTTCTTTCTGAGTGATCCATCAAATGCTTTTCAAACTCTGACTGCTCATCAGGTGCCAAAGCTGGGCTCCTTTAATGCTCCAGGGCGCATGCCTAGTGCCGTTCAGATCTTTTGATCTTGTTGGTGCCTCTGTCAGATAATAACTAGCTGAGACGAAAGTAGTGCATGAAACAATATGAATGTTGAGAAGCAAGGAAGGTTGTTAGAGCTAAAATCTTGTGAGATGTTAAGCTAGGTCAAGACAGGGAATAGAAAAGTCAGAGCTCGTCTGTGTGGTGAAATGGACCAGGATAAAGCACACTAAATTATTCTGGAATAAAGTGATTTTTATTCTGGAACGAAATATGCACGCACTGCTCCTGTCTCTGTGCACATGGTGTCCATTCTTTTCAGCCGTTATCAAACGAAAGTCGTATCAGTCTAAACTACGTAAACTAAATTTTGCATTGTGCCAAGGGTGTTGCAAGCCTTCAATTCTGGTGAAATCTGCCTGGAGCAAATTCCCAAAGCCATAGCTTTCCTGTTGCCTGCCACCCTCCTGAAAAGCTCTACCTCAGAAACTGAAGAAAAGACACTTCTGTCTTGACCTTTAACTGCTGTCATGAGGGAGGGGGGAGAGGTCCCAGAGACAGGTGGGTTCCTTCCTGTCCATTCAAAGGAATCATGGGAGTGTTGTGATCTTACAGTATCTTTTAGCCTCTCACAGTCTAACTGGTCACTACCAAACAAGGAGTCCTGTGGCACTTTTAAAGACTAACAAATTTATCACATGAGCTTTCATGGAAGAAAATAAACTTCATTACATGCTTTTCTCCCATGAAAGCTCATGTGCTAAATGTGTTAGTCTTTAAAAGTGCCACAGGACTCCTTGTTTGTTTCACTGACCTAGATTAACACGGCTCCCCCTTGGAACTTGTCAGAAATCCACAGTGGGCCTGAGCTTACTTCAGTTGAACTATGGTCATGTTAATGGACCATCACATCACTAATGACCTTTATTTGGAGCCATGGTCTGGCTTTTTTTACTAGTCCAAGAGCATAAAGTGGTTGAAACCAAGGTGAATTCCACCAGGGCAGCATGGTTCACTGGGTTATTGGACGGTTGGGATAATAATTTCACATCACCACTCGTGTGCAGGGGTGGGCCAAGAATTGTACAGGGACTCTGGTGGCTCAGTGGGGAGCAGTTTGTAGGTATCATAAATAACACTGTCAGCCTGCTCCAGGCGCAGTTATAAAGGTTGCTTAAACACCCTCAGCTCATTGGGGCCTGGGTTTGCATAGGGTATTTTAACAGTTATGAGACTCTGACTCAATATATTATTTGTATGTTCTTACAAGTTGAACAGTTTTCCAACTAAATTAATGACAACACCTGCTATTTTGGAGGACTTTAAATGGGTGCAGGTTTTTAATTATAAGAGGCTGGGAAGCTGTATTCGTCTACAAGAACACATTAACAGCACTTCTGCAAAGTGCCCTCAGCAATGTGCCACATCACCACTCAACAGTTCTATCCAGGATCTAGTCCCCCCAGCAGCTGGTGTAGAGCCGAGATAAGGCCTGAGTGAGATCAGTAGTTGTGACACACACTGTTCAGCTCTGCGGTGTCTGCACTTTACCTTAAAGAGCTCAATCTGTTGAGTTATCGAAAAGGAGATGGACAGGTGATTACATTACAGGCTCTAGGTACCATCACAGGGAGAAAATACCAGCTAATCGAGCAGAGAAATTAGATATATTTTTAACATTTAGGTGGAGTTCCATCTCTCGATTTCCTGCTGACTGCTGCCCTCCTGGAAGGTAGGGGTTAGCCAAACCCAAGTTAGGCTCTAGCACACATCAGTGGGCTGCATTTGGGGCCTGTGCTGTCCAAGTCATAGTAGATGATATAATGGCCCTGCTGGCCTGCACCCTCCAACTGGGAAAGCCTGTAATGCTGCCGGCAGAGGCAAAGGTGAAGGCCGGCCTGTGCACAGAGGTGTCCCTACACGGGTAGGTGAGCGAGGCCAGGGGCAGCATGCAGTGGGAAGGCAGGGCCCGCAGGAGCCTCGGCCCGGGAGGGTGCTGCGCAGATCTGCAGCGTGAGCAAAACTTTGCAGCGCCGCGCAGGCTCTGCTCCGGTGGGCGCGCGCCGCGCAGGCTGCGGCAGTGCTCCCCCTCGGCCCCGCCCCCTCCGGAAAGGAAGCGCGGCGCCCCTCCCCCCTATGCAAATACGGGCCGAACGGCCAGCCAATGGCGTGCGGGCGGGTCACATGGTGCCGCCGGAGGCTGAGGCGAGAGAAGTTGGGGCTCAGTGAAGCCCAGGCAGCTGAGGCGGCGGCCACGGGCGGCGAGCGAGGCTGAGCCGCTCCCCCGCGCGGCGCCCGGCCGGGGCTCGGCGGGACCATGCCGATCCTCCTCTTCCTCATAGACACCTCGGCCTCCATGAACCAGCGGGCGCACCTGGGCACCAGCTACCTGGACATCGCCAAGGGCGCCGTGGAGCTGTTCATGAAGGTGAGTGGGGCCGGGGCCGCCTCCGCCCGCCCGCCGCCGCCGCCGCCGCTAACGCCGCCTCTCTGCTCTCTCCGCAGCTGCGGGCCCGCGACCCGGCCAGCCGCGGCGACAGGTACATGCTGGTCACCTTCGACGAGCCGCCCTACTGCGTCAAGGTAAGGCCCGCCCGCCCGGCGCCGCGAAGATGGCGGACATTTTGCTTTTGTATGAGGCGCGAGCGAGGCTGGCGGAGGGCGCCGCTGAGATGGAGGAGGGGGCGGGGCCTCGCTCGCCGCCCGCTGGCCCCGCCCCCTGCCCCTCCCTCCCCCCCCCCCCCCCACCCGCCGCGCCCGTCCGCCCCCCCCCCGGTCCTGCCCCTCTCCCCCTGCGTCTCACCGGGCTGTGCCTGTCCTGCCCCTCCCCCTGTCTCCCTCCCCCACCCGGGGTCCTGCCCCTCCCCCTGCCTCCTCTCCCCTGCCCCAGGCACTCTGATACTGACCCTCGTCTCCTCCCCAGGGCACTGGGGTCCCACCCTCCCCCAGATTCCACCCTTCCCTGGAGATCAGGGTCCTGGGTCCCATGCTTCCCCCCTTTCTCTTCCCGCTGTGCTCCGCAGGTGCAGGTTTTGGCCCTCTGCCCCCTGCAGCCTGGGGCCATGTAGGTCCTGCCCCCCCAGGGGACGTGGTGTCAGGAGCACAGCTCTGCCTAGGCACCACAATTCCATGGATCCCTCGCTGCCCCTCTCCTCAAGCACTGGGACCTCATGGACCATGCCAGGGTGGGGCATGTGCCTCCTCAGCCCAAGCACTGGCTCCGGGGCAGTGTGAGTTCTCTTCCCGGAAGGGTTAGAGGAAGGGGCTTCTGATGCTGCTTCTCTGCTTCCCATGATTCCCTTCCTCTACTGCCCCTGCTTTCCTCTCCTTCAGCCGAAGCTTCTGCCTTCAGTTGGGTTGCGGCTCAGGCTAGTGTGCATGTCTACCCCAGTGCAGTACCCGGTGCACAAGGATTAGGGCTGAAGACAGCATGTCTTTAACTGCCCCCCCCCCCCCCCCCCATCTGCAGCAGCAGGAATAGCGCGTCTTGGAGCAGCAGCCTGGAAATGGTCTTTCCCCCATGCATATGGGGCTTCCAGCGCAGCACCCTGACAGTGCCGCCTTCCCACAGGGGCTGCTGCCTTTCTGTGCCTCACGTGGTGTCCCCTCGTTCAAGACTGAAGCGACAGACGTTCTCACCCTGCCCTACCTCCTGATAATGTTGCAGCTGAGGCATTGAGGGGAAAGACGTGTTGTGACTTACAGCTAGCTGTTCAGTGGGAGTGTAAAACACGGCCGTTCTCATTTGAGTGTGTACATGTTTACACAAGGCAGTGCCGAATTGAGCCCAGTGTGTTCTTTCTCTTGCCCCATTTTTGTTGCTGTTTCTCAAGCATGAGGAAAGTAGAAGTGTCTTTGTTTCTCTGTGGCTGCTGCATCCTAAGAAAAAGTCGTCGTCCCCTCTATCCCCCCAAAAACCCAAACCCCACCTTAGTGCTGGTCCTTTTGCTTCTCTGACCATGACTTTTGAGCCGCTGAGCTGTCCCAAATGAACGTAATTTACAGTCTCATTAAAGCACACCACAAAGCCCTTCACAAAGAGGTTTTGAGCACTTGTAAAATGGGTCCGTTGACTGGTTCTGCACATTCCAGTGGTTCTAGGTGTTAACACCTCAGTGATGACCAATAGCAGCATAAAGCGGACAGATGTCCGCATAACATTACCCACCATTGGTATCCATTCCACCTCACATGTCAGTGCGACATGAGTGGACACGGAGGCTGTCTACATTGCATGTCATCTGTGGAAAGAGATATTTATTATCTGGGGTTATTAATCTTCTGCCTTTAACCAGCACTAAATTCACACAATTGAAATTCAGTCTGCTCTCTTTAATGCTGATTACACTTGTGTAAGTCAGTATTTTGTGTTTACTATTCCACACCTTTCTTCCCCCCTCTCAAAATGGTTCACTTTGTTCTCTGCATTTGTAAAGGTCCATTTTGAGCTCTGGGTTAAAAATCACCTAGTTCCTGGTGAAGATGTTAGCTGGCGTTCAAGTCTGACAACAGTGGAGGGTTTTCTGCAGCACTGTGAAATATATTTCCCTCATCTCCTCAGGACTAAATACAGCAATTCAACCCTTTCCATGCAGCCTTAGCTGTGAGAACATATTTCCCTATTTTTGTTGTATTGCACATAACATGATGTCAAAATGTAGTTTTCCAGTTCATCTACTTGTAACTGTGCTGTAAGAATACTATAGATAGGCCGCTATCATATACCATGCCAAGTCTCAGTAAAGAAAATCCCTATATTTGGAGAATTGTACCAGTGAGTAGTGAGTGCTTTACTACATTCAACTAACTTTGGTACATACCAGTTGAAATATGTTGGAGCTGGTGTGTTTTGTCCATTGTAATGTGTAGTGATGCATAGTCTAAGACAAAAATAACAAATTTGGTACTTCACACGTGCAGTAGTTACTTTCTAAAGCTTGGTAAGGTATGCCTTGCATCTTAAGAATAAGCAGGCTTAGAAGTGTAAGGACTACCTGCAAATATTTTTCATAATCCAATGGTTTGTATGTCATCAAAGGCATATGGCACATTATGATTTTATTCTGTGTTATAAATAACACTATATGATCATAGTAGTTAAATGGGGAGTATCTATGGATTTAGATTGTCTGTTTTCCTCTATCTCTAGTTCAAAAATAGCAAAGCAGATTTGTGTATTTTACAAAAACTGCTTGCAAAGGAAATACTAGGATCAAACTACAGCAGTATTGGTGGGTATGGTAAGTCACCTTTTTCTGGGTTGGGGAAGGAGAAAGTAAACTTAAGAATATATAATATATTTTGTAAGCTTATTTTTTTTCTAGTACCTGGCAAGCTGATGATGGCCCTTGTTATGTGCTTTGATCTCCTGTTTGTGGTTCACAGTCAATAAATGGTACAACAATCTTGTTTCATTGGTAACTTTAGGAAGTAGTCATACGTAGCTCTTTCGATCACCTCCAGCTGCGTTAACTTCACCAGGAGAGGGCAGAGACGCAATGGAAAACCAGCTCCTTTTGTTGTAGGAGGGCTGTCTCTTCAGTGCACCTTATCTCCCTATTAATTATTTTATATTAAATCAGTTACCTGGCTTGACTCCTGCTAAAAGAGGCTGTCCTAAAACAGTACTGTATTGTTTGTGATGTTTATACCAGTACAGGCTTACTGGTAGGCAGGAGAGGTCACCTGCTGATATTAGTGGAACTTACTCGATTTTCCATGCTCCATGTGTTGTATAGAATGCAATGCATAGTACAAATGATTAAATAGCTACATCTGCTTTACATCTTATCTGTAGGCTTCAATGAAGACCAGCATCTTACATTTTTTAAAATCAAATTTTTTTGATCACCAGAAATGCGCAAAACTGCACCTAAAATGTCTTCTGTCAATGGACATTGTCCAGAGGCCACTGGAGTCAGTGGAAGGATGTCCCTGACTTCATTAGGTTTTGGATTGGGTCCTTTGTTAGGTTTTCTCTTGACAGAGGGCAGGCTATTTATTTTAAGAATGATCTAGCAAGCTTTATCTTTAGTATTTCAGAACTATATAAAACTTGCTGAGAAAAGCACTAATTTCCAGATTAAAAACCTTTAATGAGATGCTAAGTGAGTTTGCTAATAGGCTACTGGAAAGAGGCTAGTAGATATGCAGAGACAATAGTACAAGTTATTTTAATTCTGACTTACTCTGTCCTCTCCAGGAAATGTCCATGTCGCTTACACTTAATTTGATATATTGCAGGAATCTCTTTAAGTCCCGCATGTTCTTAATTCCCATTAGAGAGAATGGCATGTTTGTTTGCTACTCTTACCTGTAGATCTCCCCATTATCCTAAGCAGTCATAACCAGTTGAAGCCTACATGATTTTAATCCATTTTGCCTGGCTGCTACTGCTCTGGCAGTGCTGTGTGTGGAAGTAAAAATAACTCTTAGGAGGAAATTTATCTCCTCATCCTCTCCCATCTCCTGTACCCCCAGTAACTGTTACTCTTGCCATTTTCCCCTATGGCATGGAGAAGAGAGGTGAATATTCATCAAAGGTAACCAAAGCTGAGTATAGATACAGATTCTGTGAGGTGCTCGGATCTCCAAGTTGTTAGCCAAATCTGCAGTCGGTGGGCATGTGTATAGGCTTGTTTGGTTTCCTTTTTGAGGAAGGTTGGTCATCTCAATTCATTTGATGCTTGTTCACTGATGTATGAAATCTCATTCTGTCACTCACTCATCCTGCAGTTTCTGAAACAGCCCCAAATTACTTTTGTGGCCTATGCTGTGGGTAACTATTCAGTCCAACAATAAAGGACTAATATAGTCTTATCCGTACGTAATAATTTCATGGACTCTCTTACTTGTGCCTGATATGATTTCAGTGGGGTAGGTCGCGATGCAGTGGCCTTACCTTGGTTCTTGCCAGTATTTTCTATGCATTTTCTCAGAAGTGAAATTTTTTTAGGTTGTGAGATCTGGTTTTAACGTGAACTTTTCCATAAGTGACCTCCTTGCAAGTCAGAGTATTGGGACAATTTACAATTGATTAATTTACTTCAGGGACTAATGTTAAGAGCTCTGTATTCCTGCTTGTTGTATTGACTTCAGTTGGTGATCCAATGGGTTGGGCCCGTAGTTAGTTTCCTTAGTCCGAATGTAGTAATATGTACATCTGATTTCATAACTGTTGAAGTAATTCAGACTTCTAATTGCAGTCCTGTACAAGTTTATGAAGTTTACTGCCCTATAAGTTCATCTTCTATACAATATGTTCAGTTAATATTTGTATATCAACGGGACTGTCCCTAGGGTGGAGTGGGGCCCAGGGCCAATCGGCCTAGGCGGGGCCCCCACGCCCCTCATGCTGGTGTGGGGGGGTGACCTGCTCCACCCTCCAGGGACCCCGGTCCCCCCGAGAGCCAGCCGTGGAACCGCGGTCCTGGCCCTGGGGCGGGGAGGCGAGGCCGAGGCCCCGGGTGGTGGGGAGCCAACTCCGACCGAGGCTGCTGCCGCCCCAGCCGCAGCCAGGACCCCAGGTATCATAGAATCATAGAATCATAGGGTTGGAAGGGACCTCACGAGGTCATCTAGTCCAACCCCCTGCTAAAAAGCAGGACCACTCCCCCTAAATTATCCCAGCCAGAGTTTTGTCTAAGGTGGCTGCGGCCGACCCATAGGCCGGGACCCAAGCACCGGCCCCGCCCGTGGGCCTGCCTCCTCCGCCCTGGGGGCAGGGAGCAGGGCCGGCCTAGGGACCAGCCAGGGGAAATGCTCCTGGCTCGCCCTGCTGCTGAAGGCAGCGGGAGCAGGGGAAGTGCGGCCGTGGGGGGGAGCAGGACAGTTACCGCGGGGCCCGGGGCGATCGCCCTGTTTGCCCCCCCAAGGAGGGCCCTGTATATCAATCCTTACTATAAACACATGAAAGATGGAGGAGTTACGGAAGAAAGTGGGAGAAACGGGAGTGGGGGTCAAGGTGAGGATTGTTGGGAAGACATGGAGAATGGACAGAAGAGTGGATCGGTAGTGAGGGAGGAGCTACAGGGGTGTGAACTGGATGTCCTAAAAGTGGGGATAGGTGAAGAGGTGGGGAATAGAATGAGAGGGAAGCAAGACAAGTTCAGCAGTGTTTGAATGGACTGAGTATGGTAGTGTGAGGCTCGGAGGCTAGAAACAAGTTCAGTAGTCATGGCTGGAGATGAGTGCACGGGCAAGAGTTTGAGTCATCTGGATAGACAGAAAAGGAAGGAGCTCGGAAATGTATGGGAAGTACTGACAAGACAAACTAGCCTGGGTTTGCTGGCCCAGGGTCTGATTGCCTGCGTTGTTACCTCACTGTTAACTCTCCAGCCTGGCGTATGGTGACATCTCTCTGGGACTGTCTCTGAATAACCTCTTCTGACTTTGAAACCATTATGTGAGGTTTCACATATAGGATCTTTACCTCAAGATTGCTGTGTTAGTTGGCTGGAAATGAGAGAAATTTCTGGAAGGTTCTTTTGTAAATGTCCACTGAAGGCTACTGAAATAATGCCCAGCAAGTTGGTCGCTTTTTAGGCAGGTTGCTAAGACTTGGGATTAGTTTCACTGTAGTCTGCCTTTTGGTCTGAAGTTTGTATGCTTGGTGGTGTCAAACTACGGTAATCAGTAGGTTTGTTTGTTCACCGTGAAACTGTTGCTGCATGAAGGCAATGGCGCTCTCTTGCGGGTGGTAGAATAATGTGCTCTGCTGCAGATGGGATCTATATGTATAATTTCAGAGGCAGATAATTCAGACATTGGGTCTGAGAACTCACTCTGTCTTTGTGCAGTCGAGAGAAGGAAGAACCTTGTGAAAAAGTTTGGGTCTGGTTGAAGAGCTGCAGGAAAGCTGTTTCAGATGGCAGGTGCTGCATCACATAAAGGCTCTCACAATGGCAATGGCCAAATCAAGTAGAGTCGAGGGAGGCTGGTAGAGAGGAAAGCAGAGAGAGAGTGCATTAGGGTGCTGTAGCTCATTTGAGGTATAACAGATGCTTGTGTGCAGCAACACCTTAAAAGCAACTACTGTTAGTCTTTAAAAGTGCCCCAGGACTCCTTGTTTGTTTTGCTGAACTAGACTAACACGGCTCCCCCTCTGGAATCTCCCCTAGGGACACTTTCTCTGCAGTGAATTGCTGATACTTCCCATCTCAGTGACAGCATCAGTGTGTTGCTACTAATAAGAGACTGCTGTAACTTGGACAGGATCTTGCACTGAGTGGGGTTGTGTGAGACTGGAAGTGAAACAGTTACACTTCTCTGATTTCTTAAGTGTACAGAAAAGCATTCTGAGCAGTTGGCCACTGGATTCCGGGTTAAAGATGAGGCTGAAGTGACCCTGAGTTGAGGGAAATGGAGTTCTGTGTCATAGGGTGAGAAGGAGAAGAGAAATTTCTGCTCCTCTTGGGAAAGAGGAACATTTCTTCATCTATATGTGAAGAAAATGTGAAATGACTTCAAAGTTGCATAGTCCAGAGGCAAATCAGATTGGCATGCATAAGGAATCATTTAAATATTAAGATATATACATTTAAGTATTTGTGCAGGGGTCTGCAACCTGCGGCTCTTTGGCCGCCCCTCTGGTGGCTCTGGGCCCCTTGCCACCAGGGACCCTGCAGGTGGCCCACACCAGGCTCTGGGCTCCCTCCTTCCACCAGGAGGCCCTGCAGTAGGCACCCTGGTCCAGCTCCCCCCACTCCTCACCAAGAGGCTACACCCATTGTGGCTCTCAAAACACTGGGTTATTGAAGGAATTTTTTTAAATGGCTCTTTTTATCTTTTGGGTTGCCAGCACCTAAGGTAATACAGAAGGGAGAATGCAGAGACATGACTTTTGATTTGTTCCATAAACCAAACGTCGCTTTTGTGCACACTACTTACGTGTCCTTACAGATGATGGAAGATGTTTTGAGGAGTTGGCTGAAGACTTAAACAAATTAAGTCCTAAATTCACTGAAGAATCTTGTTCTCACATGTTTAATGTGACTTCCATTACCCTTGTTATTTTTTACATAGTCTTTTTTTCTCAGTGGTGACTTTGAGCATGAACAAATAAAAAAATTACAGTTAGTAGTTTAAAACTACCAACTGTTCTTATCGTTGTTTGTTCTCTTTAAAGTCATTTGCTTAACAGAAGTCATTTAGTTTGAAGGGAGATCAGGGCAAATCCCTAATGACTATTACCCTTTGAGAACAAAATACGTTTGGAATCCATTTACTGTTACTTGCTTGGGAATAATTTTTCAGCTGGCTGTAATGGTTCCCTACAGTTAAGTGCTTCCTATCTCAGTGTAATATTCAGTATTTTGTCACAGCTTGATTTAGTAGTCTTAAAGAATGGTGACCATGAAGAAACACTACTTGCTTTTATTTTTAGCTAGACAGTCTTGGAATGGGGTGAGTAAGAGCAAAGCAAAATAAAATGGTGGTTGTTTTTGGTGGGATGATGCAAATGTGTACATGCGGAGGCCCCCAATAGATGTATTTAAAAATCTGAAACTGTTTCACTTGAATTTTGGGGGGGATTATGAAATTTTTTCTGTGGTGGAAATACCATAGGATATTGACACCTTTCAATTTAAAGGGATACCACTTGATTTTTTTTAAAAAAATCATTTTCTGATAGAGCACTCTTTTTAAATGTATATGCCTATTTCTCTGTGGGTCTACAGTCAACACAAAACATTCCCAGGCTCTTTTCCCTCCCTATATTTGATGCATATTCCTTCTTGGTGTCTGCTATCTCCATTTTCAGATGTGGTTTCTAGTAACATCCTCTTGTAGAACCTGGGGAAGGGGTATAAATGTCAATAATGTCAAATTAGTGATACACAGTTCTGATGGAAGCACGAAAAACTGAAAAAGTAGACATTTTTCTTTAGTTTACAGTAAGTTTAAAGGTTACTTCTAACAATATTCGATCACTTTAAAATGGAAATATGACGGGTTTTTTAATTGACAGAGCTCTCTAGTTTCTGTGGAAAGAATATGAAGAAACACCACGTTCTCTAAGGACTTGAATTATAAATGGAGAAAGCAGAGTAGAAATGACTGTTTCCTTATAATAAGTGGAAGAGCTTCTCTATTGTGGTTTGGGAGTTGTAGTCAAGTTTTCTATCTTAACTGAAATTCTTTCCTGAATGCTCTTTTTGTTTCTTGTGTACTACATACTCTTTTTCATCAAAATACACAAGCATGATTAAATGGTTAGTGAGACTTTATAGTCTATTTAATATGTAAATAGTGACTTAAGATTGTAAATTCTTTGGGGCAGGAGCACTCTCCTTTTAACCTATATGTACTACAGGGCTTGACAAAATTGGCTCCCACCCTAGGTGCCTGCAGTTTTATTTTTGGTCACCAGAGGGCGCTCGTGTGCAGCATTTCCACAGTGAAGCTAGACGCCAGGCTACAGACCCTGCTCGACATGACGCTCTGGTGCCTGGCTCTGATGTTGATCTATAAAATGGGAATGTGTGTTTGTATTAGCTTTTGCACTAATGATTATCATAAGATTGTGAATACTCTTCATTTATTCTTAATTGCTTATATCTGTTCATTCTCATTTTGAGTTTTGAAAACATTTCTCCCTAAGGAGAAAAGTCTGCAAAGTTGGAACAACAAGGGTACAAAATGATATTCTGAACTTACTGTGACAAGAATACACAGAATTTAAGGTGGCCGGCCAGTGTTTGCATAATATGAAAATACTGTTAGTGCGAAAAGCTGCTTCTCTGACACTTCAGTTTCATGACTTAAGTGAATCTGTGTTCCTGGGTAAATGTAATGCATGTTTAGTAACTTTTAATTGTCTAGAATATTCCAGTTTCAGTTTTAACTTTGTTGCCATAATACAAATAAATGGCTATTTAGTCGTAAAAGTTTGATTTACCAGTGAGTTAGAGAGAGCTCCATTATCGTGATGATTCAGTATCTTCATGCAGTACTGCGCGAGATCAACTTCTTGAGAAAGTGTAGAACTTATTGCATTAGTAAAATGGGGGGTGTGTGTGGAAGGGATGGGGAATGCAAAGTTTTAAACCAATGTTATTTTAACTTGCATGTAAAACTAACCTTTTGATCACTAACGTGGACTGTCAGGTTGGGAAATTGCTACTGTTCCCCCCCCCCCCCCCCACATTTCTCTGCCTTAATAATGAGTTCTCATGAAATTCTGTGATATATCCACCACAGAATACACCTGTTTCCAGAATCTATAGCATCACCTTCTAGTGGTATGTATAGATTGGCTATTAACACAATCAATAACTATGTCAGCTGTCACTTAATATGTAATCTGTTCGTGTTATAATAAAAACCTTGAGCAGAATTTGAACCCTTAAAAACGACACTTTTATCAAATTCACTTTTATGTTTAATGTCTCCCGCAAATATTAAGATGAAAAGGATCAAACGGGGACCTTTTCTAAACACAAGCAACAGGTCAAACTAGGGACAAGGTTTTTAGTAAAATGGTTGGCTCATGTCTAGAATTACTTCACAAATGGTGTCTGTGAAATTTAGAACCTGTAGCTGCACTTGTATTGTACTCCTTGTATTGATCTATTAATCGTCCTCTAATTCTCTGTAGAGATTGAGGGATTTGTCCTTTCTGTGTAAGGAATGAGTATTAAGAAGATCCGACTTTGGGATCAGTAGTTTTAGTTAGAACTTCAAACTGAGCAACTACAACATTTTTCTTTCAGATGTTGATCTTTAATTTTGTTTTTGAATTGGCCATAAAACAAGGCTGTTAAAATATCTAGCTAAAAAATACTAACTAGATGAGACTATTGGGCTTTTAATACAGTTATAGACTTAGAGCTCTAATGTGAACTTTTCACAAGTGATATTAAGAATTTTATTCATTTATGGGCTTTAAAGCAAATATCTTCCTCATGCTTGCTGTCAAAGATAAAGGTTAATTTTAGGAAGTTTTACAAAGGTGCTATTAAGCTTCAAATAAAACCAGAGAGAAAGAGAGAGATTAGGGGGTGCTTTTAAGGAACTGTGGTGCCTAATGACTCCTGGGTGTTCTTTTCTTATTTTTTAAAAATAAATTACAGTTTATATTATTGTTGGTTTTAAGTGGAACAGACATATTTATCTTGGTACTATAGTGGGGTAGTCCGACCACTGTAATTAAGGTGAGGCTAGCTTTCTATTTAACAGACGACTTCTCTGAGTGCTGTAAAGTTCACATGCTTACTTGGATTGTCTTGACAATCTCTATGCTTCATAAGGATCTGAGGTTCGTATTTGAGGTTGTTTGAGCAACAGGATCCTGAAGCACAGCCGTTTCTCCCGAAGGGGCGGAGTCCCCCAGTTGTTTCCCATGACATGTTTTTGCACAGGAGTGAAATAATGGTGCAAGTTGGGGTCATTTGTTAGAGATTCTCGATTATGGTCTCAAAATTCTGTAAAATCCACATTTATGGGGGATTGTTTTGAAAATTGGTATTCCACAGTGGGGACTGAGGTGGACTTTGAAAGAGAATGGGAGGAGAATACCCACTGAGATGAATGTTAGGCAGGAGCATAGTGATTTTTTGGGCTATGATTGACTCTGGTGGGCCTGTGCCACTTCCTGCTTCCAGTCACATGACCGGAAGCTGCAGGCGTTCCAGTTACCTTGGCAACTGGATCCAACCAGAAGCTTAGTGATTCTCAACTGATGGCTTTCCTGAACATACTGCTTTCGATCATGGGTCTAGAAGCAGGCAGCTAGGGTGGCAACCTGCCAAAAGCTGCCTGACACTCCAAGCTCAAGTGGAGTGGGCCTGCTTCCAAGTGGGTGGACTGTGGCCTACCAGGCCACTGCTGTCAGTTCAAACGTCTCCACAACCCTCTAAACATAAAAGGATTGTAGAGTACCGTCCCCTTACAGCACACCCTGAAGTGGAGTATGGGGTTCTTCTCCCCGTGATGCCTCCAACTGGTAGATACACACTTTGCAGCTCATCCGTTTCCACCTACTTTCCTTCATCTCTTCAGTCCTGCTGAATGAGTGGTGGCACCAGGAGGAGGGCAGAACTGCTTCCTGAGTAGCAATCAGGTGGTCCCATGAAGCTTCCTGGTGCATCTCAGTCCTGTAGCACTCATTGCCACGGCTTCCTCAAAAAAATAAAAAGGAAATTTACTTCCCCCAAAATCGATGCATTTGTCATTATGGAAGCATAGAAGGCACTGCTGGTCATCCTTAACTTTGTGTTCAAGTTTTTGGTCTGTGAATGTTGTTGGGAGTGTGCTTGATTTATCAGAGATTATAATCCAGAAGTATCTGCGATTTCTAAATTAAAGGCTACGGTACAGGCGTGAAGTAAATAGGCTCTTCGTATACACGAGGACGATACAAGTCTATGAATCCGTTTCTGTGTGCTCTTTTGGTATATTCAGTCTGATAAAGCCTCAAGTAATCCATATGAGCCATTTTCATTAAGTTGCTGCATGAAACACATAGCTGGTTTAAATACAGATTTAAAGTAGAGAGCGTAAAATCTCTTCACTACTTGAGAACCATACTGATACGGTCACTTGCTTACTGCGTGGAACTAATTCTGGATAGTTTTGTGTTCCTTGTTTAAATACTGATAGATTTGGAGATGGTTGGTTATGATGATACTATTGTGTTTATATTCCTTTTTGTCATTAATTTAAGCATGTGTGATGGACTTGATGTTGATGCAACAAAAAAAGATGCTTCTGATCATAGCCATATAAATATCTAAAATATTGCAGATTAAACCCTGGAGATCAGTGATTTTTAAAAATGCAGATAGAGCAGGTAACAAGACCTGTCTTGCAGTTTGCTCTTTGAAGGTATTGATTATTTTACTTTGCCTCAGAGCTACATTGGAATTTAATATTTTTGTCCAAAAAACCAGGCAATCACATGCTATCTTTGCTCTGCTTTTTTGGGGGGGGGGGAGAGAACAGCATTGTTTTAAGCTGTGAGTCAAACTTGCATTTTACAGCTTGATCTGATGATCAGAAGCCTCTTATTAGCAGATTTAAGGGTGTCAGTACATTTGAGGATTAACTTTAATGAAGGGAAACATAAATGTTAGGTGAATTAGGAAAACAAGTTACGAAGCAATCATTAGGATTTGAGTAATACAGCTTGCATTTCAGTATTGCATAGGCGATGGCTTTGACAAATAGATGAACACATTTAACATTTCCAAATGGAAATTAATAATTTCCATGTAGCTCCATAGATCTCTCTGAAAAGGACATGTGTACTGCTGTGTTTACACACCAGAGCAGGGTTAAGGTGGCAGCAGTAGCTTGAGCTGGTTGTATGTTGAACGAGTTTGAAATGTCATGAAAAACATACAGTTAAACAGCATTAAGAAAAACAATCAGGAGAGAGAGAGCTTATTAACAGGCTGGTCCAGTAACCAATTTTTATGTACTCTGATGTTACGTACTGCTTTTAATCTTGTTTTCTCCACCTATTCAAGAAAGTGTCTTCGAAAAAAGGGAGGCAAGTCTGACTTCTTTCTTATTTATAACCGTAACTTTGTAGATAGGAAACTGAATCAGTCTTTCCACAGACATCACACTATTTTAAAAATTGAAATTACCGTATCTAAAGAGTTTCCATCTCCATTTCTGAAAGGAGGAGGGGTGGTAAGGAAGAGTTTTTCCACAGTGGAAATACTCAAGCTAAGTTCTTGGGTTTTGTATCACATGAGTCAAAGAATATAAGGATGGTATGGGAGGAGTTTGAAAATGAACAGAGCTAGTGCTGAGAAGAAGGCAAGAACCAGGTGTCTGGGACTTCTTTGGTATGATACCTCCTGTGTCAAGTTGGGAGGCTGCCTATCTTTGAGAATGCTCTTAAATTGCGGGGATGTCGAGGCATTCGAAATTGGAATCATTTTATGCATCTCTTGTCTGTTTTTGGAACTGTGGGGGAAGAAACCTTAAAATCTTAATATTAATAGAAATGTTCTTAATGAAATAATTGAAAGCAGCACTGTAGGAGTACAAAAATTAACTCCAACACAGACATTTAAATTTCAAAAATCTGTTAAAGGCAATAACATTGTGCTATTGGATGAGAATCCAAAGCTGACCAATTTAGTTTTACTGTCCAAATTGAGTGCCTAAAAAGGAGAAAAAAAAAAAAAAAAAAAGACCCATATCTACAAGGCTGTAAGTAGTATAGGCGAACAATTTGTTTATCTTCACTTTCTCTAAGACAATTTTTAGAGCAAATGACTCTTCTGCACACCTTGTTATGTGTGTGAATGCTTTGTGGAGCTTAGAGCAAATTCTTTCTGTCTTTGAGTTTACCACACTTTTGATGCTTTAAAATTTAAACAGTGCCGTGCTTGCTGATGATATCTTACCTCCGAGAAAGAGTATGAACACATTTCCTGGAAAAGCACCTCTCTAGACTGGTCTGATAAAGATGATCACTACAGCCTGCAAGTGTTCTTGGGAAGCCCATAGCTATTTCTCTTTGGCCATGGATATAACTTAAAAACTTACCTAATGTTCTTACACTGAAAAGGAGCTTTTGTTATCATTGCTGCTTTGACAGAACACTAGATGGCAATCTAAATGGTTTTGTTATAAGGAATGGTCAGTGGATTTCGGCTGCTGTGTATAGGGCTCAAAATATTGCTTGCTCATATTAGCACTCCAGCTGGATGAGTGCAGTTCTCCCCCTGTTGTGCGGTCCAAACACTGCCCTGTCTGAAGTATGGAAGCAGAGTAAGAGAGGTGATGGGATATTTGACACCCCAACATTAAATTATCTTTGAACTTGTAGGAATTTTTTGTGTAGTGTCAAATAACTGATTTTAGAAATACTCTCTGAAGTGAGGGAGCAGGACTGGATCATGTAAGCAAGCCAGTTGGACGATAGAATATACTGTGCCATTCTGTGATCCAGTGCTTGTGCCTTCTCCAGGAATGTAAATTCCTACCTTATATTTTGAAAGCCCCATATCTTTAGTCTGATCTAGATCTAAAACTCAAGATACTGTAGCTTCCTTGCTCAGAGATATGAAAGGAGATGTAATCAAACATTTAAAGCTGTTTTGTTTAATTACATTAAATAGCATATAAGTTTATTTTATTTAAATTCCAGTTTGCAATTTGGCACAAAACATGAGCAAAAACAGTTGATCTAGAAAAAAGCATGTCATTTATCATTTAACATACTAAAGGGTATAATTACCAATAATATGAAACTACTAAGTTTTATATAATTGTTTAATAAATGTATATAGTTACAGTGTATCCTGCTAGGTAGCAAAAAGATGTACAGGAGGGTGGTCATATTGAAATAACTGGGGAGGTGGGCGGGCGCTAGCCTGCCATTACTAAAGCCCCTCCTCCAGCCTAAGGGGAGGAGGCACTGGACCCAGCTTTCAATTAATTATGGGGGACAACAAATGACAAACAGGAACGGGTGTGAAGGTCAAAGGTTCAAAAGAAGGGATTCGGAGGGGGAACAGGAGGGTAGTGGAGGGCAGGTATATCAGCCCCTGGATCAGCAAATCCCTTTCTCCTGGGTAACCAGGGCAGGTCTACTCTCGGTTAATTAAGGCACCAGAGCCCAATGAGGTCACTTAATCACAGTAGATAAAAAGCCTCTCTTGCAGCCAGGCAGGGTGGAGAATTTGGGGTGTGGCATTTGGAGATGGAGCTAGGAGTGGAGTTTGTGTTTGGAGGTGAACAGAGCGAAGGAAAGTGGAGGAGAGCTGAGCTGGAAGGAGCTGACCAGTAGCTGTTACTGTCAGCACCTGAGAGGAACGGGCAGTCAGGGCAAGCTCGCCCGGACGGCCTTAGGGCCCCAGGCCCAGAGGCCTGTAGGGTGGAGAGCCCAGCCCCAGTGCAGGAGAGACTGGGGATCTGTAATGCTGGGAGCACGAAGGTAGGAAAGCCATGCCTCAGCTGGCTGCCACAATCTGAAATGCAGGGCTCATGGGCTATGTACACATGACAAACTTGTCCCGCAATAAGCTGTTGCGGGACAAGGAAAGCTCTATAAATATAGTGCTTTTTTGTGTGCATACATGCTCCTTGTATTGCAAAGGAGCATTCACTCGTGTGAACACTCCTTTGCGATACAAGGAGCAGTGCATGGTGGGCACCTGTCCCACCATGCACTGCCCACAGCCAGCCTGTTCGGGCCAGCCCCCTAGTCCAGCTGCAGGGCTTCCGGTGGCGGTGGGGGCTAGAGCAGTGAAATTGACACATTTGACAGCTCCAATGTCCCAGAATGGCCTGGATTGGCACTCTGGGACATTTCCGGAGGCTGTCTAATGCGGAAAATCCATCCACACGAGCAGTAGGTAAACCTAACCACTCTCGACTTGAGTGGTTTAACTGTTGCGGGGCAAGAGGGTGTTGGTGCACAACAGGGAAAATGCTCATGTGGACGCTCCAAGTGTTGTTGCGCAGTAAGGAGCCTTATCATGCAATAAAGTGATCGTGTGTACATGGCCATGGCAACTGAATGTACCCTGTTCATTACAAAATCTAGTGTAAAGGCTCTACATAGTTGTAAATCAGTATGTTTTAATTCCAAAGGGGGAACCGTGTTAGTCTATTGTAGAAAGACAACAGAGTCCTGTGGCACTTTTAAAGACTAACAGATTTATTTATCGCATAAATAAATAAATACGAAAGCTCATGCGATAAATAAATCTGTTAGTCTTTAAAAGTGCCACAGGACTCTGTTGTCTATGTTTTAATTGTTATCTCAAGCAATGAAGGTGTACCTTTTCATGAGAAAATAAGTGTACAAATGGTGGGAAAAATGGATTAAAATCAATTATTTAAAGCAAGGTTTTCCATCTGTTGATTTAAATACCGTGATTTAAATTGCTCCATCCTGCTCTGTACCTATCTAAATTCCAGGCATTTTCTATCTGCTTATTGATCTCTTGCATTTTGATACTCTCTCATGAGGATGGTGCTTTTTGTCCAGTCTTAAAGTGAACAACTAGGAAAACAAAACAACAAGAGTCCTGTGGCACCTTATAGACTAACAGATTTTCTTCGGCATAAGCTTTCGTGGACTATAACCCACTTCGTCCTGGGTTATAGCCCACGAAAGCTTATCCCGAAAATCTGTTAGTCTATAAGGTGCCACAGGACTCTCGTTGTTTTTGCTGTACACAGACTAACACGGCTACTGTTCTGTTTGGTTTTTTTTTTAAGATTAACCTTTGATTTGAAGATCACCCAAACATCTCAGCAGAATCCTACACATCCTTACCTTAATTTTCCTAGCTATTAAAATTATTTATTTAAAATCATCTGACTCTGGATATTTGTTTCCTGTACTGCTGAGTTGTGCTACTTTACTTCTGTACACTTAGCTGGTGGGGTCGAAAAGACCTCCTCTCTTCCATCGGTAGGTCTCTCCAGCTTTTGTCTGGAAGGAGTCAGCTTGGTGCAGTGCATCTAGATGTATTTAATTAAAGAATGGTATTTCACAAGACGAAGTTCAGGATTCCAAAGGATGTTATTTGACAGTTCTAATTGTCACCAGAGAGGACTGATTGACGTCCCTTTTGCCTAATCATGGCTTTGTATAGGTGGTGCGAGACTTTCACAAATGCCCAGAAAAGCAAGTATTACAAGTACCTTATTGGATCTTCCTAGTCACCAGAAGGTCATCCCATTAAAATTCAGCTCTGTTGAGTTTTTCCTCTAAATTTTCAAGTAATGGCAAACTGGCACTTCAGTTTATTTACCCAGATGTATTCAACTCAATGTTAAAAAATTCTGTGCATAAAAATGATGAAGTAGGAATTTGGTACTTCAAGAGCTGAAAAAACTGAAGTTTCACAACTGGAATTTATAAGGAATTCAAAATATAACTGCTATATGGCTTTGACTTTATTCGTGTTCATTTGTGTACATAGCCTCTTCGTCTCTCTTTTTGTTTCTGTGCTTGCATTTCCAACTCCTTTTCAATATATAGTGTTCCTGCCAGCAGATGAAAATAACTTAGCACAGGTCCAACTGTTTTTCCTCACTGTAGCATTTTCCAAAGAAGCAATTTATAATCCTAACCATTTTGAAAGGCTGCTGCTGACACAAGAGCACAGAGGTGATTACTCTGAATAATTCTGCAAGATTCTTTTAACGTGGATTGAGGAGGAAGAGGGAGAATACACAAATGCTCAATCCTAGACCCAGTTTCATCTCCTTCCTAGAGGACTCTGAATATCATCAGCATTCTTTAGTATTGCATTCCTAGGTCAAAGTCCCAAGAGATCCGTATTACAGAAGTGATTTTTGTCCTATTCACTTTGATATTTTTTTAACATCCTTCAAGCAAGCCTTGCAATTGACAGAAAACATTCACTTCCACAGCACTTGTTTAAACAAGTGTAGAGTTAGGGGATCTTGTATTCTTCTTCAAACATCTGCTCATATCATTCCAGTCTTGGTGTATACGTGCCACCATGCAAGGTCGCCTTTTGTAGTAGCCTCTCCCTGTAGGATGAGTGGCCCTTGGAGTCCCGCCCCTGCACCACAGTGTACTAGGTGCCGCTGACCCGACCACTCCTCAGTTCCTTCTTTCTGCCCAGGTGCTGGTCGCTGGAACTGTCCCCTCTCTCTCTGTGTGAGAGCTGCCTGTTCCTTCTCTTACTTCACGGCACTGTTGTTTTTCCATGAGTGTGTGAGTTTTCTGCAGTTAGTCAGTCAGCTAGTCAAGAAGAGTTGTGTTTTCCTCTGTGAAGTCCCGCACGGGATTCCATGTGGAGTCCATGCCTCGGTCTCCAGGTTTCAAGTCGTGCACAGCTTGTGGAAAGACGTTCCCAATCAGGAACCCCCATGTCTTCAATGTCTGGGGGAAACCCACAGAATGGACAAATGTAGGATTTGCTGTTTCTTCAAGCCTTGAACCCAAAAGGAAAGGGAATCGAGACATAGAGCACTACTGGCGGAGGTAGCACTTAGTCCAGCATTGGAGCTGGCGTGCTCAATCCGCTTCGGCACCAGTGAAGAAGAAGCCCTCGCACTGGTACCTTCAGCGCTGAGGGAAGCCCAGTTCGCTCTGTGCTCATCCGGTGAGCTCTAAGGGAGCCTCCCCTACTCCAGGGAGAGACAGGCAGTACTGATGCCGTCCACGCCAGAGGCAGGAAAGGCCCTACGAGCTTTGCCCACACCTCTCCCTTCACCAAGACCAGTCTCACAGGGAAAGCCCTCACTGGGGTCCCCAGAATGGTCACAACCTCCGTCAAGACCAGAGTTGTGAGCACCGCCAGCGCCTTCACCCAGGCCATTGGAATGCTCCTCAATCCTTCCTCTACATAGTCCAGGACCGTTGGATGACAGGCCCTGGGCACCTGCTGAGACCCGCGCTGCCTGTTCGGCCTCGAAGCCCAAGATCATATCTCCTGTGCAAGTATAGGGACAAAACAGCAAAGAAAAGAAGGCTGTGTGGAAGACAAATCATGGAAATACTCTGCTTTCAAGTGCTGGTTCTGAGGGTTCCCAGTGAAACCATTTCAGTTGCTTATTAGCTCTCTTCCCATATCTACATACACAGATCTCTCTCTCTAAAAATGCCTTTTTAAAAACAAAAACAGGAAAGCCATTGCATCTATAACTTCCCTGAGAAGAGCCCCTTTAACTTGTTGATAGAGCTGTGGAGCATTGGATTGTGCAATTTAGCATTGGAATCAGAAAATTGTCGGGTGTATTTATGTGCACTTTCCTTCCACTGATCAAGCCACTGCTAGAAACACCATCTCAGATGCGCCCTAAAATGAAGAATATCTGTTAATCCCACAGTATTTTTCTCAGAAACAGAAAACTGCTGAACTCCCAGCAGCAAACAGGGAGTACAAAAGAAGGTGGCTAGCATCCAGTTCAGTGTTCAGTGTAGGGATGTTTGTCATCAGATTTCATTTGCAAGTTGACATGAAATAATTATGCTTCCATAAGTGTATGTTGTATTACTCCCCCAATCGATATCATAAGGGAGGTAGGACCCCTTCCATGTATTGCACCATTCTTCAGAAAAACACTTCATGAGCTGGGGCCTGGTTTACTACCAAGAAATGTATCTCCCTTGGCAGACATTCATACCAAATGACGTTTAGCAGTTGTACTGAAGAGTTAGGAGAATTCAGAAGTCCTTTGTAATTGTTCAGTTAAGTCTGAAGAATGGGATTTGGCCCAAAAAATCCCACTGCCAGCATTGAGTGAAGAAACTATTGGAAAAATAGCTTCTTTAGAAGCAACAAAACAAGGGATTTTGAAAGATGAGGTTTCTTCTAACTGGCTATTAGACGACCTTTGAAATATCTTGGAATGCAGGAAGGCTGTTGCCATTGCTGAAGTTCAGAGCTGTACCCAGTCCGTACTCCTCCTCCACTTCTGGTGCACTTAAGTCGCCTGAATGAGCATTCTCAGGGTATGAAGGAGTTGAGAATAGGTCTGAAAGCTTTTAACCTTGATGTCCTTTTGTAAGTTTGTTCTCCAGTCAAAAAACAAACTTACTTGGAGGAGATTAGAGATGATGCATGGACCCTGTTGTTACTCATAGGGCTTCTAATCTTGAGGTTTAAAACATACCATCATGTGTCTTTCAATTGGTGATTTCTGCTGCAGAGAATAGCAGATGGCGTAATAGCATCTTTTGGAACGTTGCCTGTCATTTTAAGATCATTTGCAACACTTACCTTGCATCAGAACATGAACAGCTTGGAAATGAGCTTGTCTTCAGCCTGAAAGTATAAAATCTTAAATTGCAGTCAGCTCTATGAAAATTACTGATGCGTTTTTTGGTTCTTTCAGAAGCTTTATTTGGTATCTAGCTCTGGCTGCCCTTTTAAGACATCACCACAATCTGCAAATTTTCAATGCATCTGTCCTGTAACAGACCATTGAACATGTAATTTGGGGGTGGCTGGTAAAGCTGCTCCATGTGGGGGCTCACCAGAGACTGTTTGGCACCTTCTTCTCTTGTGGGCAGGGATGTTGATGTGTCGCTGCTCCACAAGATCCTGCTGAAAATCAAGACGACAAAGTGAATGTGATGCTGACAGCCCTGGTTCGACACCCTGGTGGAGCTCTCAACAGCAGCCTCATTGGAGCTGCCACTTGGACCGGACCGTCTGTCCCAGGACCATGGCCCTCTGCTGCACTGGCACCCTTGCTCCAGTCAGCTTGGCTGTTGTGTGGCTGAATGCAGAGGAGAAGGTTTGCTCTGTGCAGGTTCAGCAGGTTCTCATGGGCAGCAGGAAATCTTCAACCAGAGCAACATATCTGGCCAAATGGAAGAGGTTTTCTAGTTGGGTCTCGAACCACAACCTTTTCCTTCAACGAACCTTGATACAGGTGATATTGGTCTGCCTGTTGCATCTGAAACATGAATGCCTACTCCTCTTGTCACTTACGATTCACTTGGCAACTATCTCGATCTCCCATTCTCTGGTCTGGAATAAACCAGTTTTTTCCTACGACGATTAAGTTCTTAAAGAGCTTGGAGAGACTCTACCCACAAATAAGGGACCCTATGTCTCCCTGGGAGCTGAATCTACTAATTTCAAGACTCACGGAGCCCCCTTCGAGCCACTGGCATCCTGTTCCCTGCTGCTTCTCTCTTGGAAGGTTTCCTGTCTGATGGCAATCACCTTAGCAATACGGTAGTCCGAGATGAGCGCTTCAACTTGGAAACATCTTCCAGAGTATTCTGTAGAGGCAGAGTCCAGTTGTGGCTTTGCCCAGCCTTTTTAGCAAATCTACAACAGTCAGAATATATTTCTGCCTGGAACTGCACAGTTCCAGTGAAGAGTGTAGGTCACACCATAAATGTTAAGATGGGCCTTGGCCTTCTCTATTAACAGGACTAAATCCTTCCACAGATGGACGCAGCTCTTTGTTGCAGTGGCAGAAAGGATGAAAGGTCTACTGGTCTCCCAGAGGGTCTTCTCCTGGATTGCATAAAGTTCCGTTGCAGATAAGTGAAGGTGCCTCCACTAGCAGATGTAACAGCTCACTCGACCAGGTGGAAGCCTCAGCAGCAGCCGTCTTGGCACAGGTGCCAATCCAAGACATCTGCAGAGCTGCTACATTGTCTTCAGTTCATACTTTCATGTCCTTTTACACTGTCACCCAGCAGGCATGGGACGATGCCAGGCTTTGGAAGAGCAGCATTTGCAAGCATTACATCCATGAACTCAGAGCCCACCTTCAGGGATACAACTTATAAGCCATTTAACATGGAATCAACGTGAACTAACACTCAAAGGAAAAAAATGGTGGTTAAACTTCGGTAGATGTTGTTCTTTGACATGTGTTGCTCATGTCTCTTCTGTGACCTATTCTCCATCCCTGCTGTCCGAATTGGTGGTAAGAAGGAACTGAGGGAGTGCCTCGTATACCTCATCCTGAGCGTGGGACTCCAGAGTCACCAGAACCGGCCCTTCGGATAGTCCTAGGCTAAAACACATCTGACAGCCGTGCATGTGGGTGCACACGTACCTATCATGAAATGGGCATGAGCCACCTGGCTTGAAGAACAACAATTATGAAAGATTAATTTTTTTCCTGTTGTGGCTGGAGATATAGCATATTATGTGAGAACATGTTTACTGCATATAAAATACCTGCTTTTTCTTTAAAGAGCTCTACAGACAGACACCTAAACTAGACAGTAGGAAGTGAAGAATATTTGACTGAACCTGTAGTAAGGACTTACCACAGACAAGTGCGCTTGTTGGAGTTTCACCCTGAGCTGTGGTCCACACTGACAGAGAAGTTAGACCTAATAATGCTGCTTACCTTCTGCAGTGTCCGTCTTCACTGTCATCAGTCAGTTCAAATGAAATGGTGCTGTAATTCAATTTGCCAACACCACCCCTGCCAGGGCGTAGCACTGAGGTAGAAATTAACAATCTGCATTCAGCCAGAGAGTAGCTCTAATCTTGATTTTCCTGTTTTTCCAATCTGCTGCCCCATAGCATCGCCACCTTTACATCAAGCCTGAGTTCTGACCTATTGCTGAGATCAGCTTGGCGTTTGGATCGTTCAATCGAGTGTGATATGTGGGCTCCTTGGGAATGATTACTAATGACTTCTCAGGCCAACATCCCAAGAGATTTTCCTTGTCCAGCTGAAGGATGGATGATAGGGACTGCACTGCTTCTGCCCTACCCACTTGCCACCACTCAGAAGTAATGCCCGAGAGGGGGAGAGGAGGACTGAGGATTTGGTTTAAAAGAAGTGTGACAACACTAACTCCGAGTTGCAGGCTGTTACGGAGGCTTAGTTGTTTGGAAATGCAGAACCTGAAATTCATTCAAATACCAGTCTGTGTTGCAAATAAATGGACTTGGCATTGTCTGTAATTGCCAGTTAGGAGACTGATGTTAGCTAAAAGCTGATGTGTCAGTGTCTCGAAAGTACCAAATGGTACCTGGAGTGAGAAGAGTTTTCATAAATCTCTTCAAAACGTTAATCTGAATGTGCTCATCTGTACTCCAGAGCCTTTTGTTTTCCTAGGTAGCGAAAGCACAAGAGACAATAACCTTTATTCCTCTAACGTATAACTTCCCTTTGGTGGATCTGAGTCCTTCCAGAGACAAGCCCGCATTCGTTTTCTTTTACGGGGGAAAATTGAGGCACAGAGTTGGCTTGCCTGAAGAAAGTTGCCGAATGAGGAATGTAAACGACACCCTCGTTCCTCAGACTAGTGCTGATGGCGCTGCCTCAGTGCGAAATTCATTTAACTAGTTTGTTCTACATGAATACACGATACACGTTTTGTTTCCATTACAACTTGGATTCTCGAAACTAATTTTATCAAAAATCTGCAATCTAAACTTGCAAATTCTAAATATGTATCCAAGTAACTGAAAGATATCATCAATTACAAAGCGACTTTTCCATGACTTTCAGCTCAGAGAGAGGGAACGATCCTGTGTGATATTACAAGATGCCCTTTCTTCGTGTCTCCTATAGAACTTCATAAATGCTTTTTGAATTGTTGAAATGCTGGTCACTCAACTAACCATGCTCAGCACTGTCAGCCTAAAAGCTCTGGTGTGATATTATACAGGCACCAAGAAGTGAAGTCAAAAGTGTCAAACTCTGCTGCGTGCTGATGATGAATGCAATTTTTTTCTCTTTATTGAGACAGCTTTTGTTCAGAGCAATGGTCTCAGCATAGAGAAATGGGAGCCACACTTTCGACTTCTAATTTCCTTCTCTGACATTGACTTCTGTGAGTTTAGGCAAGTTTCTTGTCTCTTAGCTCACCCCTCCCTATATATTCAAAGTAATCAAACCTGAGCCTCGCACTAACCGACTACAATTCACAGCTATTACAGAACATTGAAAAATAACTGGATGTGTGAGTCTCATTCAAATCCCCTAACTCTCCAGGTGACCTTATTAAAAATCATTATCTAGACACCCTTCCATGGGCATATTTACACTCTCTCACTCTTGAGATCAGGACTTGAAAAGTTATTTGAATCAGGTTTCTAGCCTTTCTGGTTGTAAAGATGCACTATGATTTAGAAAGCTAACTGGAGTAACTCTGACAACAGAGTCCTGTGGCACTTTTAAAGACTAACAGATTTATTTATCGCAAAATCTGTTAGTCTTTAAAAGTGCCACAGGACTCTGTTGTCTTTCTACAATAGACTAACACGGCTCCCCCTTTGGAATTGGAGTAACTCTGGTTTCTGAAACCTGCAGACAGAACTAGTGCCTCAGATGCTGCTCTGAGCTCTGCTGGGCTACAGCAGAATAATAACCAAAGAACTCTTCAGTTTGCATAGATTATAAAGTCAGGGAGGAATCATTTAGTCTGACCTCCTGCTTAACACAGGCCGCAGAAATCCATAGAAAGTCTTGAAATAAGCCCATATCTTCTGGTTAAGCTAGAGTGTTCTTTCAGAAATAAATCCAAATCGGCTATAAAGTTTTTGAGTGACTGAGAACCTAACACATCCTGAGGCAAGTCAGTTACTCTCGCTGTTAAAAATGTGCGCATTTCTTTCTAGTCTCGAATTTTATACCTTTCAGTTTCTACCTCTTTGATCTTCTTTTGCCTTTGTTGATGAGATTAAAGAGCTCTCTATCAGATCTTCTCCCCATATGTACATAGTGATTGAGTTGCCTCTTAATACTCTTGGATAAATGAAATTGAACTGCTTTACTCTCTACTAGTAAGGTGTAGCTATTCTCTGAACCCTTTCCAATGTATGTATGTCCGTTTTAAAGTATTGACATCCGTCTTAGAGACAGTATTCCAGTAATGGTCCCACACCATATGCAGTGTAATAACACCTTTCTATTTTTACTCTACGCCCCCTGCTTCTAGGTCTGTAAAATGCAGATAAGGGTGGTAACCTCCTTGTCAAGTGCCGTGAGATTTGCTAATGAAAAGAGCTAGTTACTCTTCTAGCCATTTGCTCTCTTAGCTACTGCATCACACTGGGATCTTACGTCGGGTTGGCTGTCCCCCAAGTCCTTTTGAGGGGCTGCTTTCTAATTTGTCTGCCATCTTAATAAGCGTGGGCTCAATTCTTGGTTCCTTAAATGTATGACCTTACATTTAGCTGTATTCATGTGTGTGATGTTCAAGTTAACCCAGCTTAGCTCATGATCCAGACTGCTCTGTAGGCCTGACCTGTCCTCGCTATTGCATTACACCCATGTGGGTCATCTCCAAATTCCGCCACGATTTTACAGGTTCTTCAGTGCCTTGTGTCCACGCGTTTTGGCCTGTATGCTGATGGGCTAATACTCCAGCTGGGAAAGGTGAAATCATCTTTACAGAACTGCTTAGCTCTTTTTCTCAACGTTTTCTTTTAACTTGGAAGGAAAGAGCCCAAAACAACCCAGACATGCGCTCTGTTCCTTAGGGTCCTGCTTTAGCCCTTAACGCCAAGGTTTCCCAGTATTTACAGCTCTTCTCCCAGAGCTTTACAGTCCTCAGCTGAGGCTTCCTCCCAGTCACCGCTTGCAGCTACTTCTTGCTTGAGCCTTCTGACTGATAGTGGCAGAGGTTCTCTCTTCTGGCCCCCCCCCACCCCCTTCAGGTTTTCCCTGCCCTAACGAGACGGGAAGCTGCCTATGCAAAATTCCTGTAGAACACATTCCGGTGGCCTACAACCACGGCGTGGTGTTTTAAAGGGCAGTAACAGTTGCAATGGGGCGCAAGCATGCCTTCCAAGGCCCCGTACGCCATGAAGTGAGCATTAGCAAAACTAACGAGAATTCAGTCCGTTTCATTCTGCTGCTGGTCAGGTACGTTCTGAGCAGCAGCAAAGGCAGGAGTTGTGCAGTTATTCAGTGTAGGGGTCTCAAAACTGCGAACCTACATCCTTGCTTCAGCCGGATAGCCGAGGGAGAGAACCATATGTAGAGGGGAGATGTTCTCTTCTCCCTATTGCAGCAGTCAAGAGTCTCTGGGGTGTGAGGACAAGACGGAATGTCCCTTCTCCCTACAGGGTAGGAGTTAAACCAGGGTAGAAGAAAAATTGTGTTTTTTAGACTGTATAATGTGGGTGTGGAGGAAGAAAGTAGAAGGAAAACTTCATAAAAGAGGTGTGATCTTTATATGAACTATAAATAAACAGAATGAAGCCCAGAAGGGAAAGAAAGTACAATATAAATGAGGAATACAGCGAGTCGCATTTCTGAAGCTTCTTTAAAGTTGGCTGATTATACAGTTTTAAAATTAATAGTACACTCTTGTCTAATACCTTTCCAGTTTATGGGGTGGTGGGTCCTGAACTGGGGGGCAAGCTGGTTCATGGGCTTTTAGGCTTAGGTCTTGAGCCAATATGTGTTGCGTACATTTTTCCAGCACTGGAGGAGGCTGGTTCAAGTTGCAGGACAGCCAGGAGAGCAGCTCCTTTCACTGCCACACCTTTGATATCCATGGCTGATTTCTATGTTCCATTCATTGGACACGCTTTTCAAATCAAATGTTCTTGTTCTGACGGTAGGACACAAATAGTCTCATTAGTCACATCCACTCTGCTTCCAAAGGGGGAGCCGTGTTAGTCTATTGTAGAAAGACAACAGAGTCATGGGGCACTTTTAAAGACTAACAGATTTATTTATCGCATGCTGCATCTTTCATAAAAAGTTAAATTAGATGCAGGCATTGTTTCAAAAACGTGATAGGGTGTGTAGCGTGTCAGACTTGGTACTTCGTATTTCTTATATATTGCACTTACACGGGAAGATATTTGTGGGGCGCCTCTGGTGGGTCTTAGTTTTTTGGGTTTTTTTACATGTATTATGTGTACCCGTCATATAAGCATGACAGCATCTATCGTCTGATGGGAAGTGTAATCTGTTTTTGAGAGTAATGGTGATATTCAGACCCTGCCTTTGATGTTTGCTGGGTCACTACTAAAATGATCAATAAACTGTCTTTTGTTTCTTTATATCGCCACGTTACAGGCTGGATGGAAGGAAAATCATGCAACATTCATGAACGAACTGAAAAACCTACAAGCTTCAGGACTGACTACCCTTGGGCAGGCTCTCAGATCCTCATTTGATTTGTTAAATCTCAATAGATTAGTATCTGGAATAGACAATTATGGACAGGTAACAAATATCGATTTTTGTCAAACACTCTTTTAAATATCTGGGTTCTTTTTGTGGGCTCTGAGTAAAATGAAGGGGTTGCTTTCAACTGGGTATAGTAAAATGGACAGGTTTTTTAGTAAGAACGGCTATACTGGATCAGACCAGTGGTTCATTTAGCCTAGTATCCTGTCTTCCGACAGTGGTCAATGCCGGTGCTTCAGAGGGAATGAACAGAACTGGTCAGTATGGAGTGATCCATTTACTGTCATCCACTCCCAGATTCTGACAGACAGAGACACTCAGAGCATGGCGTTGCATCCCTGCCCATCCTGGCTAATAACCACTGATGGACCTATCTTCCATGAACGTAACTGGTTCGGGTTTGAACCGTTATAGTTCTGGCTTTCCTAAAACCTTGCAACGAGTCCCCAAGGTGGACTGTGCGTTGTGTGAAGAACTACTTCCTTGTGTTTGGTTTAAACTTCCTGCCTATATATTTCCTCGGGGGACTCCTCATTCATGTGTTATGTACTATCAATCTGCACAAACTAGATCTCGATATCCAAGTATAGATTTATTTTTAACACACTAGTTCTCATGTCACTAAGCCGCATGCAAACATTTCACGTATAGTATTTGTGTTCAGTGCAGTCTGTGTGTGTGTGCGTGTGCACGCGCGCGCATTTGGTACGTGCCTGGAATCCTTACATTGTACCTCAAATAACTTCTGATTCAAACTTTTTTTTAAAGCCCAGTTTGAAAGATGATTAATTTCCCCACTGTTAAGACTCCTGACTACAGCAGTCATTCTTAGCCAGTGTTACATAGAGGTCTTCCCGTGGGTACATCAACTCCTAGGTGTCTTGCCTAGCTTTACAACAGGCTACGTAAAAAGCTCGAGCAGAGTCGATAAAAGCCAACGTTTCATTCAGGCAACGACTGAAATGGAAGGACCGTTTTTGAGCAGTGCATTCCAGTTGTTTGGTGGCACCAGCAGGGTGCACCGCCACCCAGTGCCTGAGGGTCTGCGACCCGGTATTATGTCCCACCTGGGCCGTTACCAGCAGGCCTGCGACGATGCTGGCTTTGGCAGAGCAGTGTTACCTCCAGAGGTGCTGCTCGAGAGTCCCCTACATGGAATGAACATACGCAAGCACTGGAAGAATAAAAACGATCACTAATCTTCCATGTTCGGTATGTGTTGCTCATGTCCATTCCATGTCCTGCCCTCCTCTGCCGCTGTTGGACTTCCAGCAGGAAGGAATGGGGGAGGGACCAGCAGGACCCCTGATACTGGTGCCTGCTGCAGAGGGTGCGAGTGGCACTCTAGGGATACCAGTGAGGGGACAAAATCCCTGGCACTGGTGCGCGTGGCTTGCACACACCTTCATGGGATGGACATGAGCAACCCGTCTCACTCGGGAGCAACCATTACAGAAGGGTGATACCACTTTTTCGTAAAGGCAGAGACTGCATTTTATGAGCTGTAAATGGATGAGTACACTTAGACGTAAAGTGTGATGTTAAATGGGACTTGCTACTGTTTTACATGTCCTCATTCTTTCTTTAGGGGAGGAACCCTTTCTTTTTGGAGCCATCTATTTTAATTACCATTACAGATGGAAACAAATTGACAAACACTGCTGGTGTCCAAGAGGAGGTAAGACTTATTTCTATTTGTTTTACTTTTTAAAATGGCTACGCTAACTTTCCTTTGGGAGAGTGGTTAATAATTAAAACATTTCAATTTTAAAATCTGTCAACTTTCATCTTGGTAGTGAGCTAAAAGAATTATGAATTAGATTTTTATGGTGGTAATTCAGCTTCGTTCTGTAAACCACTTTATAAGGAAGGTGGACCTGCTTCCTTCCCATTGCCCCACTGTTTAGTTCCATAGGCACTGGGAGTCCACAGACCAGAGTTTGAGAACACTGATTGAATGGGGAAGGAAACTGGTTCTTCATTATCCTCACTGTTGATGATTAGTTTGAGTACCTGTCTTCAAATGGTCTTTTAATACTTTTCTCACATCTTTCTTTATTAGCTTCATCTTCCTTTGAATTCTCCTCTTCCTGGAAGTGAACTAACCAAAGAGCCATTTCGCTGGGATCAAAGGCTGTTTGCACTAGTGCTGCGTTTGCCAGGAGCTTCTTCTGTTGAACCAGAGCAACTAGGGAGTGTACCCACTGATGAATCTGCGATTACACAGATGTGTGAAGTGACAGGAGGTACTTAGCTGTTCCTTTGCTTTGGTTTCAGTTTGGAATTTGCCTTACTCTCTAGTCTAAGGATCTCTGTTTAATGGGCTGCTCTTAAGGGATGGAGGGAGAGAAGTCATTTTACATCTCATTTTTTCACCTTGAACTCTGACTCTACACTGCCAGCACAGGATGACTATATCTGGATTTCGACCTTGCAGGAGTATTTTTAAATTAAAAAATATGAGTGCTTTTAAATCTCATAGTTTTTCACTTTTTTCACATTCAACTTTGTGATCCCTTCCTCTTTGTTTATAAAGACTGTTCAGCTTTGGAAATGACTGAAAATGAAACAGGTTACCTCACTCATCAGATCCATTTCTTCTGTGCTCAGTAAAACCTGCTTCTTTTAATAACTAATGTTTATTTCATTAACCCTGTGGTGCTAACAGAAGCATCATCAACAGTATCATGTCACTAAAGGCTTAATTTGGCCTGCAAAACCTATGTCAGTGGTGAGAATGCACAGGGTGGAAAAGACCAAGTTGGCTTTCACTGTCTGTATTTGCATTATTGAAGTGTTGTGCGTCTGCTGTTGATTTGAGTTTGTCCCTGCAGTAGCAGTTCTGCAGTGGCTATTCCATGTAAAGCTGAAAAAACCTGAACACACAATGGAACATTTATTTTTACAATTAACGATATCCTTCCTTACTTACATAATTACAATTTGCTAAGACTTCATTGTCAGATTTTTACTTTCTGGCTCCCTTTTTACTTCTAGGTCGCTCCTATTGTGTGCGGACACAAAGAATGTTGAACCAGTGTTTAGAATCGCTAGTTCAAAAAGTTCAGAGTGGTGTTGTTATTAACTTCGAAAAATCAGGACCAGACCCAGCTCCCATTGGAGAAGGTACAGTAACCATTCGCTTTCATCTCTGTAGCTGCATTCTCTCTGCCAGTGTTTTTTGGTTTCTTGCATTGTAAACTCGCCTTATTGTGTATTGTGTCTGAGACTTCCTTTGAACTATCTTGCCATTTCATTCCTAAGACTTTATTGCTTGCTATTTTGTTGAGTAAGGCAGGGTTCTCAACCCCTTCAATGTCACAGTATGGTTTGGACACAGGGACAGTCCTCCCCCCTTCCCCTCTGTAACCTGCCGCCACCCAGCCTGCCGTTCCTGCGGCAGTGGGTGAAATTAAAGTGGCCCCTACTGCTGAAAGACCACTGCTGTCAGAGACAAATTGAGTGGCAGGAGGCTTGAAAAGCATCCGACACAGAGAAACCACTCTGGCCACTTCCTGCAGTGGCCCGTCAGTGGGCAAATGCTTAAAGGGGCAATGGCCTTTTGCCGTTGGAGGCTGCTTTGGGCAGCAGCCTGATTTAAGCCAACACACACAACTGCTGTGCCAGGGCACACCTTAGTGTCACAACACAGCATCTGAGAACTGCTGGACTAAGGAACTACAACTCAAAAGACGGAAAATGTCCAACATTGCTACTTATTTGAGTTGTAAAGTTGTAGCCCTGTAGGCCCCAGCATATTACAGAGACAAAATGGGTGAGGTGGTTTCTTTCACTGGTCCAGAGAGAGAAGCTTTTGGGCACACAAAGCTGAAGAAGAGCCTGGTACCAGTAATCTTGAGAACTTCTCTCTCTAAGCAACAGAATAAGTAGTAGAGACGTTCATAACTTTATTGTGTTGAAATAATTGGAAAGTATCCACGATCCATTATACACATTAGTCTTCTGAGTGCTGTGTAGGTTTTGAAAGCAGGATAGGCCTGAGACCATAAAACTGTTCTTAAGTACTTCAAAAACCCACCTTAAGAAGGTTTTTTAAAAATGTAAACTAGAATTGTGTGTGAATTTTATTTGGGCTTGTCTTGACAGTCTTTTGGCTCTCAGAGACTATATCTGTACTAAAAAAGAAAGTGTGTTTTAACGTACATTGCTTATGTGAAAAATACACTTTTTTCTAAACCTACTTTGAGGGCAACTGGAAAGACACCTTCCAGATTTGAAGTTCTTGAAGACCGCTACTGTTGGGCACTGTTAAGGATTCTTCAGTATGTTACAGCAGCAGAATATAATCAGTCTTGGATATACTGTCTGTTACAAATCTAATCATTTTGGGGAAGAGGTGCTTTCACGTATTGCACCTGCTAACTTTTGTGGCTTTCTCATTCACGTTTTCACTGGTAATTGTTTTGTGGGGGAGACGGAAACAGAGGAAGCCGACTTTAGGTGGGGAAACCAGTCAAACTGACTATATTCAAAGTGCTGTCAAATGCACGAAATGACGGGGGGGGGGGAAGAAAATGAGTAAATTCTATTGATTTTTAGATTTTATGTATTTTTTTAAAAGAATTACTTTGGGTATGGTTTTAAATTGATACACAGTAAACATGTCTGTTTATTAACATTTTTGGCATTGTGCTGATTGAAACTGATCACCCTGTGATCAATCAATACTTTTTTACTTTCCTAACTGTAAGAGAAAGATGTGTGTGCAAGGACAAGAGAGAGAGAGTGTGGAGGAAAAAATGTTCGTTGATCATGGAGCAGTTTGTTCAGACTTACAGAACTCTACACCTAAAACTTAGAAGAGAAAACTGACCGCTTGGCTTGTTTAGGAAGACCCTCTTTCCCTACAACTTGCACATGTAAAATATCATTTACCTTACAAGCAAACTGGAAGACACTTTGAGCATGCAAGTAAAACAAACAAACAAAAAAAGTGTGTGTTGCTTCTTGGGGGACACTTTAGGCAACCTACCATGATCAGTCTGTCACCCTTCTTTTCATTCTGAGCCACCTTTTCTTCCCTTCTACTTTTCTCTCCTCTGCTTTCCTCATGACACCTTTGAGAGACTATTCTAGACTTGCCCCTGGCATCATGTGCAGTCCAAGTTGACAATAAGCAAATCCCTGGTCTGAGCACTGGAATCTGGAGGTTGCTCTTCTGTGAGAAAGCAACTGAATGAACTTGACTTAAGTTTTTTTTTTTTTTTTTCCCCTCCTCTTACCCCAAGTTATAAAACAGTAGAGTGTATGTATCAACATAGTACAAAAGTGTCAAGAGAGTGCTTACCTGACCTGAGTCAAGGAAGCAAATAAGTTCTAAAACAAGAATAGCAGCGGTTTTTGGTGTGGAGAACTGTAACGGTGTTAGTTCTCTTGAAATGGCTGTTCTGCACATTACCAAATATGGAAAAATGAATGGGCCTGAACAGAAGGGCCTGTTCTGTAATGTCAGTCAACCATTTCTGAAGCAAAGCAACTCAGTAGTGTAGCCCTGTGACAAATGCTGGGAGCTGGACAGGCAAGCTTAGCCACACACCTGTAGAGCTAGGTTTCGTGATGCAATCTGAGCTTAACTGCTTCAGTTTGAACAAACAGTAGGGGAATGTCTGTTGAGTGAATTCAGCATTATGTGGTAACTGATAGAAAACTCTTACGGTTCTGTGGAGGAGGAGGAGTGAAATGACTTTATTAATAAGGCATTAGGAACTTCAGAGTGCTGAAAAATTAAGACTGAATCTACTTCCATAGGATACATTTTACACCTCTGTACATTTTATCTTTCCTTGGACAAGTTTTCCCGTTTAATTTCAACTAGTACTAGCCCTGTTTGCTGTACATTCCATCCCGTCAAATGAGACTGTAAAATGTAAGTGATGTTTTTGTTTTCAAGGCAGTGATAGAGATTTTTGATTTGTTGTATTGGGTACCATTTTCCAAACAAATCATAATAAATACTGAGTCCACACAAACAGCATTTTGTGTAGTAGAGTGAACGGGCTGTGCTCTACATTGCTGTATAGTGGGAACCAGACAGTAGTTTGTGGGCAAACATTCTTAAGGTGACTTTAGATTAAGCAGATTTACAGTCATGTAGGTATTCAGCCTTTATTTTAGGACGCTTATTAGTGTCTTTGAAACAAATGGAATAGAACACTGGTTGCAAATAAGAGAACTTCCTGGGAAACAAATGCGTACCATGTAGCTTTTTATTTTTCATTTTATTTTTTTTTGCTTTGTTTAAATTTTAGATGGACTTGTTGATTCATCCAGGCCCATCAATTCATTTGCTTCTCAACCGTGGCATAGTTGTCATAAACTCATTTATGTACGACCTAACCCTAAAACTGGTGTTCCTGTGGGGCATTGGCCAATTCCAGAGTCATTTTGGCCTGACCAGAATTCACCAACTCTGGTAAGTAAAATGAGCTAAAGAAAAGGATTCCACATCTACTGAATTGATAGCGAACTCTTAAATGCACAGTAAATTAGTCTCTTACCCCATGCTTGCTTGTGGTCTGGCTTTCACTATAAAATGAATTGACTATACTTGTTGCTGATTGGTGAAGACAAATCTAGAAATTGCATCCCACATCACCTCTGGACCTGGAAAGTTTATTATGATGAATTTTTCATTCAGTGAACTAGTTCTTTTAATAGTTTTTAAATATAGCATCAATCAGGTTTTAATTTGGTATTTCTACATTTTGCGCCATATTGCAAATGAAGTTTTTGAAGTAGAGTCAAAATTACACTTTGAACTAAATTATTTAAAACATTTAAAAAAATAAAAAAAACCCCAAAACCCAACCTGGGATAGAAAATAGAGCCAAAGAATCTTAAACTATCTCACGGGAGGTTCAAAGATGCAGTGCATTTTTGACACTCCTTTTTGTGGAGTCACTCTTTCTGGGACTTAGTGGCAGTCCACGTATTATTCTTAACCTTTCCAGCAGGAAAAGTTATGGTTGGAAAGGAAGCAAACAATTGCATCCTTTAGGACACTGGTTCCCTACCTACTCACCATTGTGGGCCATGCATGCAGCTCTCAATATGCTATGTCGGCCACATTCACACACTATATATTCTACCTGTATGGCCCTGAGGATGTCACATGGACCGCAGATGTGTGTTGTTTGGGCCACAAGTTGAGAACCACTGTTCTAGATAACCATGGGAACATGCAGCACGTGCTTGCTCTTTTCCGAAACATCCAGTCATTTTGTTGATATTGGCTTGTCCTGTCAGCCTTTTTTCATAGATCGCTTCTAAGTGGGCACATTATGTTTCTGCACTTGTGCTATTTGCTCACCTTGCCAGTTGTCTCTGGGAAAAAGATCAGACCCACTAGGGAACATTTTGAGCAATCATATTGACAAAGTGAGTTCACTTTCAAATAAGGTCTTCTGTGAATAGCAGGCTGAGAGGAAGAGTTCGTTTTCTTTAACCATGTATTAGAGTGCTTTGTGGATTGACTGGGATTTAGGACTTGAAATATTTTTAAATTTTTACTATTAACTATCTCTTTTCCCTTGTGAGGGAGGAGGAATTGTGTGCCAATGTTGTTCAATAACTTGTGAACTATTTAGTTAATAGTCCATTATCTTGATTCATCTGGATCACATGGTAGGAACTTAACATTCTGCTATTGTCATAGCTTGATGGTTAATTTGTTTGTATTTTAAGTGTTGAAAGCTAGCGAGGAATAAAGAGTGTGTATATCTGGTGTTTGTTTACTAACTAGTTTTATTCATTTGTTAATCTGTGTTTAGTGCTATAGCTTGATTTGGTTTATATAAAAGACCACAGTATCAAAAATGGACCCCTATTAAGATACTATTTTAGAGGGGAGCTGTACTGAAAAAAAAAGAAAAGTAACATTTTGGGTGACAGGTGCTAGCACCGTATAACTAACCTGATTATCTTTAGCACCAGGCAGTTGGTAGACTCATGAATCTTTTCTTCCTCCTTTTAGCCGCCACGCACAGCTCATCCTGTTGTGAGGTTCTCCTGCGTAGATTGTGAGCCAATGGTAATAGATAAGCTTCCTTTTGACAAATATGAACTTGAACCTTCGCCTTTAACACAGTACATCTTGGAACGGAAGTCTCCTCATGCCTGCTGGCAGGTATTTGCTTTTATCTGACAATATGAAGTTAGTAGGAATCCCCAGGCAGTGCTATGTTAATCTTTGTAAACCTACAAGAAGGCGAGAGCTGTGTGTGTGTGATGATACAGTGTCCTGCGGAGTTGAGGAAATGTGTAAAGGTGTCAATTTCCTCAATTCAGGCGGGATTTTTCAAGCCTTTGAACTGCAGGCTTCATTGATTTATTCAGTCTGTTGTGAAGTCATAGCATTTCAGTGGCAAATATGTCGCCCCAGGCTCCATCTCAGATGAAAAGCAGTTTGCCATTTGGGTATTGGAAAAGAGAGTGATATCATTGATCCCATTATGACTCTTACATAACATGTAAATGACATACATTTTAGTATACTGCCTAAAGCCACTAATTGCCACTTCTCCCATCCAGTTCATACTTCCTGCTTACTGTACTGGATTAGTCCTGAGGAGGCACTGCGGCCATTCCTGGCTTTGTTGCAGGTTTCTTCTGCGTGACCTGAGGCAAGTCACTTAGGCTGGTCTGCACTTGGAGTGCTGCACTGGGGAAGACCCCGCCTGTGTCACCGGGTGAGCTTCTCCCATCAGTGTAGGTGGTACTCCTCCCTGGGAGACGGGAGAAGCCATCTCATGGACATAGCACGGTCTCTGTTGTAGGTTAGGTCAGTATAACGACGTCACTCTGGAGTGTGGATTTTGCCGGCCCCTGAGATTTCCCTGATGTGGTTTTGGAAGGCAGCAAGTCGATTCCTGGTATCAAAAAGGTTGAGAGACACTGGTGTAGACCAAGCCTTGGAATTTAGGCTGAAGTAGCTGTCGTGCTCCGGGTTGTGCAAAGTCCACACCCCGAGCACTGTAGCCATGCTAAGTTCACCCTCCGTGTAGATGCTGCTTAATCCACAGACAAATGCCTGTTGTTGGCCTAGCTACTGTTACATGCGGGGGAACCCCTTGCATCAGTGTTGGCTGCATAACCTATGGCACAGTGTTATGCGGACGTGGCTCTGGGGGTGTAGTTAGACCCCGATAGCCCTTGTATTGTAGACAAGCCCTTAATTGCTCTGTAGTTCCCTGTCTGTAAATGGGGTTCTCTTCCCTCACGTCCATGTTGTGAAGGTGAATTCATATATGTGAGGTGCCCAACTGCTACGCTGCTTTTGCGCCATTTAATCTCTGACTTGCACATAAATGGTAAAAATAAATTGGAAGGGTAACTAACAATAGAACAAATCACACTGGGGGAAAAAACTGAGAATGCAGTCAATTTACAATCTGGTGAATTCAAAATAATGGCTATAGGACATGCTTGGGTTACCTCATCTGCCCCTAGAAACCCCTCACAAATTTTGGGACTAAATCTCCCTATTTTACTTAAATGGTTTTCTTGTCCCAGTTGCCTGAAACACCCACTTAGGAAAGGGAAATTGATTCATTATAGTAGGAACTATTTAACAAACTGTACTCCAAGTGCTGTCAAATGCACAAAAGTTAAAAAAACAGAAAAATATTGGAATATTTTTTCTTTTGTTTACAAAAATTCCAGGTTTTACTTGTATCATTAGTAGACAAATAATCTGCAGATGCGTGTCCCTTTAGGAGTGAATAGATAATTCTAAATGGGAGTTTCTTGTACTTCTGAATATTGACGAAGATTTCTTAGCTGCCAAATGGAGAGAGTCTGTTTCTCACTTAGTACTCCACTCCATCATTACACGTTTAACCTCTAACACACCGGCACCCTCCAAATGAAAGAGAAGTGTGTATCTTGATAACCAGTGTTCTGAGGATTAATGCTGTGTTTACAAATTGGTAAGATCTCCTTAGCTTCAGCAATTTTGTCAGTGTACTGAAGAATGAAAAAATCGGTTCATTATCAATTGTGCCTGTGTTTTTGGGAAATAGATTTTTCTAATAATTTGATCTGTAAAGCTACCTGTAACAGAGATCCGGTATAGCCTGTTAAATAGTATATAAGCAATGCAGTTTCCATGTCTTCCCTTGAGAGCCATTAAATATAGTGTCAACAAAGAACTAGAAAATACACACTGGAGAGTAATCCTAACTGCCAGGGGATGGACTATATTCTTTGCATCTCTGACATATGTAATTTACAAGTTTAAGTGCATGTCCTGTGCGCGCGTGTGTGTGAGAAACACTCAATTTTCCATAATTATTTTCCCCTTCCCTAATTTAAAGCATCAAAAATCAAATTGTACTTACTTTGATAAATACGCAGCTTTTCAAGTGTTTTGTTTGAAATATAACAATGCCTCTTGTGTTCTTTGTCAGGTGTTTGTGAGTAGCAGTGGAAAATACAGTGAACTTGGCCATCCATTTGGGTATTTAAAAGCAAGCACTACTTTAACCTGTGTAAACCTCTTTGTGATGCCTTACAACTATCCTGTTTTACTGCCTCTCCTAGGTAGGTAATACAGTACACCATGGAATTTAACAGCATAAAAATATGATGGCTAATGTGCTGCCCAAATATATGTGTTAGAGATGGTTTTAAAATAATGGAGATCAGAGAGTATCGAATGTTGCAAACTCTTAAATATCATTTGGGAGGAGAGGATTTTCATACCCCCTCTCCCTTTTTTTTCTCTCCAGCAGAGGAGGAGAGCTACCTGCTGCCAGTGCATGTTTGATGCTGCTCACCTCCTAGACACGTAGCCTCTTCCTTAACTTGGAGTAAGCTTCAACCTCCATTCTTTTCCCTCCTGTAGGGTGTGGTATCTCCATTTTTTGCAGCTGTGGCATCCTACGTTTGGCTGGAAGGTCAGGTGCAGGACTTTTTAGGGGTGTTGGGGAGAGACAAGTCACCAACTCCAATTTAGAGTAGCAACCAGCAGGCAGGACTAGAGCAATGAAACAGCCAGCGTTTCTCCTTGAGGACCAAACGTTTCATTTTCATGATGAACTTGCTTTCCCACAGGCAAGATGTTACGAGAGAGGTGATGCACAAACAGGTCCTGTAATAGCTATAGTTGGGAAGACTTTGGCTTCCAAGGCAGAGGGAATGCCCAGGTGCAATTGTTTCTTTTGTTTGTAGAGCCAGTGTGTTTTAAAAATTATACAAAGTAAGTGACGGTTTAAGATAAGTAAATACTGAATTTTAAAACATTGTTTCTTGTATTGTATGGAACAGTCACGTACGTTTTCTGGCAAGAAAAGGTGCAAGAATGTTTGTTTATATTGCTAATACATATTGTCACCTCTCAAAATCCACCAGCAAATCAGCACGTCTCTTAGGGGCAGTCATTAGCTCCTGGCTTATATAACAACCTGATAATGAATCCACCAGCTAGAACATAAGAGTTCAGTCTCAAAGTGCCCGCTTTCTGAAAGCTGGTTGCTACCCAGTCAGATGAGCTGCCACTTCTATTGCAGATCTGCTAGTCCAGCAGAGGCCATTAGTGGATACAAATACATTTGGTATAATTATTTTGAGCTGCCTTCCACCTATGCAGCTCTGCCACTTTTCCCCCCACCCTCTGTTGAGAAGCGAAAAGTCTTTCTGTTCTGTATGGAAAACAGGAATGTGAGAGGGGGCCTCTGCAACAGGTGCAGCACTGTACTTTGCTGCTGCATTCTACCTCAAGCCCTTGGTGTACCTTTTCTGCAAAATCAAGGGCATGATGCTGCTCAATTGTTATGGTGGGGCTTTTCAGCTGCATGAGTCGTAAACAGAATGTTTAGCACAGAGTTACAGCAATGACACATCCTGATACTCCCAGTGCATGTTCCTTGAGCTGTTCTGAACATTTCCATCTGTTGAATGTAAGGAGGGTCAAAATTCGGTTCAGTGACCAGTGTGTGAACCTAAAACTAGGGCTTTTTTGTTGAATTTAAAGCCTCGGATCAATGGGAGAAATTGCCTGGTACTTAGCAACTGACACTACACTCTTCATGTGGCCAAAAGAAACATACAAAGATCCTTGACACCTTTGAAATTGGTGGGGTTTGTATTTTAAAAAAACAAGATCGGTTTGATTGCATAGACCAGGTTTTCTTTTTTGAGTAGTGTCTGTATGGGTTCTCCATTGTAGGTGTGTCTGTGTCCCTGCACAGCTGATCAGAGAACTTCGGTAGCCATGACCATTGAGCCTTTGTTCTTCGAGTGATTGCTCATGTGCATTCCACTTAGGTGTGTACGCACCATGTGCAGGAGCCTGCCGGAAGGCTTTTCCCCTAGGAGTACCTGCAGGGGGCGCTGTCATGCTTCCCTATATAGGTTCCAGCCAACCCTGCCCTCTTCAGTTCCTTCTTACCGCCTCTGACGGCTGCTGGAACTGGCTCTTCTCTTTCGCGTGATTGCTCACGTCGACTCCAATGGGGTGTGGACACGTGTCATGCATGGCTGCCGGAAGATTTTCCCCTAGCAACCCCGAAGGGTTGGCGACAGAGCCCCCTGGAGTCACGCCATTATAAGCACTCCTTATAAGGGCTCGCCAACCCTCCCCTTGCCATTTCCTTTTTACTGCCCCTGACAGCTAGTCGGACTACGAGCTCTTTTGCTTGCAAGAGAATCACTCTAGCAATCCTTGTTCTTGTTGATGAGTTAGAGTAGTTGTAGTCTGATAGATGGTTAGAATTTAAAGAGCACCCCCCCCTTTGGGTCTGCCCTTTTCACCGGGACCCGGGGCATGCCTCAGTCCCCAGGTTTTAAGCCATGTATAGTCTGAAAAAGCCTATGCCAAATAGCTTCCCGCAGTCCACTTGTTTGACGTGCCTAGGAGAGGCTCACCTGGGGGAAAGGAGCAAGATTTGTAAGTCTCTTCAGCCAAGAACCCAGAAAGAGAGGTCTCGGAGACTTAAGTTCCTGTTAATGGAAGCGTCGCTCAAACCTTCCCCAGTTCCTCGGAGTTGGCCATGAGTTGGCCATCGACCAAGAGTGCCCCGCACCGCAGAGAGACCTGGCGCAGAAGAAAGACAGCAAGGACTACTGGCGCCAAAGACCGTATCCGGGCACCGATCACACTCACCGGTGCCGAAGAGAAAACACAAGGAGAGGGGCCAGTCACTGATGCCCAAGGAAGGCTCTAGAGATTTGGATGCAGTAAGACCCATGCCAGGCCATGTAGTCACCACCTCCAGACCAATCCCACCATTGACCCCAGCCCCAGAGAAGGGACAGGCGGGTCCAGCTCTGGATGCCTCCCCCTTGGGGGTTTGGAGGAGGAGGTAGAGATCACACGATCTCCCTCCACACCGGAGACTTTTGAGGTGGCCAGAGACTTAATAGAAAGCACAGTGCCTCAGCACTCCAGACCAGGTCTCCCTGAAACCCCACCATCAGTGCTGCGCAGGACTGCGCAATCAAAGGGAAACCGCCTCCATTTCCATACTGCCTGTTGCCGCAGGGCCTGTCACCGGCAACGAGACCTATGGCATGGTCACCGAGGAGTGACTCTCCCTCTGGGTCGGAGGTGCTCTCTGTTGCCTCAAGGAGGAGCCGATCACTCTCTGCCTCTCGGCACCGAAGCCAGCTTGGATCTCGGTTATACCCAGTACCGCAGTGGCAGAACCGTGGGCTTATCACCAGGCGCAAGGGCCCCAATCCTCTTGCTCGTGCTCCATAGCATTGGGAAGTGGGATCCCTCGCGCAAGTTCAGAGACAGTATCATATCCCGATACCGCAACCAGCCATGATCAGCCCACTTTGCAAAGAGGCTATAGCCCTATGGAGCTTCTGCATTCCCCTGGGAATTCACCTGGAGGCATCATACCTGCCAGGGGCGCAGAATACTCTACCAGACTCTCTCAGCCGATCTATATTAACCCACGAGTGGTCCGGGTAGACGTGGCATAGTCCATTTTCCAGAAGTGCCTTGTCTGGACCTCATCACAACGGAAGACAACACCAAGTGCGAGAGGTTTCGTTCCTTCCAACCCCGTATTAGAGGCTCATTGACGGATGCCTTCCAGATTCCCTGGACCAACAGTCTACTGTATGCATTCCCACTGTTTCCATTAATCCATAAGATCCTGTTGAAAGTAAAAAGGGATGAACCGTCAATGATTTTAATCACACCAGCATGGCCCCGTCAACACTGGGTTCCCACTGTGCTGGATCTACTCGTAGCATCTCCACTCGCATTACCATTGTACCCAGACCTACTTACCCAGAATCACTGCCTACTCTGACATCCAGTCGCTCCACCTAACAGCCTGGAAGCTCCGTGGGAAATGCAATGCTCAGAGCAGGTCAGGGAATTACTACTGGAAAGTAGGAGACCTTCCACAGGATCTACTAACTTGGCAAAATGGAAGTGTTTTCCATATGGTGTACTAAGAAATCAATCTTGCCCAGTGATGCAGAGATACCGGTCATTTTGGACTACCTGCTTCACCTCAAGCAAGAGTGTCTGTCCTTGTCTTCCTTCAAGGTCCACCTCGCAGCAATTTCGGCTTTCTACGTAACAGTAGAAGGCCGTTCAGTGTTCTCAAACCCAATGGTGATTCGCTTTTTAAAACGTGTCAGCAAAAAATTTCCACAAACCCTCAAATCAATATCTCAGTGGGACCTTAATTTGGTATTACAAGCCCTTATTAAATCACCCTACGAGCCACTCGCGACACATTCAGACTTGTACCTCTCGTGGAAGGTGGCATTCCTAGTGCAATCACTTCGGCCAGAAGGGTGTCCGAGCAGAGAACCCAGACATCAGAGCCACCATACACAGTATTCTTTAAGAATAAAGTTCGCCTTCGCCCACACCCGGCGTTTCTAACAAAGGTGGTCTCTTCCTTCCACACGAATCAAGATATCCTTTTACCGTTTTTTTATCTGAAACCACATGCCTCAGACAGGGAGCGATCCCTGCACTCCCTGGATGTAAGAAGGGCTTTGGCCTTTTACATTGGTAGGGCAAAACCCTTCAGAAAGTCACCTCAGCTGATTGTAGCAGTGGCCAACAGAATGAAGGACCTACCTCTCTCATTGCAGACAATTTCGTCTTGGATTACATCCTGCATTAAGGCTTGCTATGCCTTAGCAAAAGAGACAGCCCCAAAGATTACGGGCCACTTGACAAAAGCTCAAGCCACATCGACCGTGTTCGCAGCACAGGTTCCCATCCAAGATGTTAGCAGAACCGCAACATTGTCCTCTACTTATACGTTTGCAGTCCACTACGTGATTACGCAACATGTGATGGAGGATGCTGCGGTTGGAAGAGCGATACTAAAGTCTGTGGCTTCATGATCTCCGACCCCACCGCCGGTAAGTGCTTGGAGATCACCTAATTGGAGTCGATGTGAGCAACCACTCGAAGGGGAAAAGACGGTTACTAACCTTCTGTAACTGTTGTTCTTCAAGACGTGTTGCTCACGTCCACTCCAAACCCTCCCACCTGCCCCTCTGTCAGATCCTAGGCAAGAAGGAACGGTCTAAGGGAGGGTCGGCGAGCCCTTATAAGGAGCACTATAATGGCATGACTACAGGGGGCTCTGTTGCTGAGCCTCCAGGGTTGCTAGGGGGAAATCTTCCAGCGGCTGTGCACGACATGCGCACACACCTAATTGGAGTGGACGTGACCAACACATCTCAAAGAATGACAGTTACCGAAGGTTAGTAACCGTTTTCTTGCGTAGCAAGTATCCCCTTGGAGACCATTGGCCCTTGAGTACCTGCTTATTAGAGTAGTTACTTTAAAGTTGCTAGAGTCAGGGTTAAGGACTTTTTCTTCCGTGTTCCGGGCTCTGAGTAAGGGGGAGTTATGCCGGGCTTTCAGTCCTGCAACCACTGCAGGAAGCCCATGCCTAGGGAAGACTGGCGTGCCTGGGGGAAATCCCACTTTAACGAATGCTGTAAGTTGTGTCGGAGCTCTAAACCGAGAACCCAAAAAGAGATCCTGAGGCTGAAGATCCTCCTCGTGGAGGAAGCGCTCCACCCTCAGAGTGCTTCTGACGACAGTCTTAGTACTTCGGCCTCTCTTCGCAGCACACCGCAACACTGAAACGACTGTCCTCTGAGGACTCTTCCACAGAGCCGCAGTATCGTCACTCCTCACCAGTACTGCAAAAGGCCTCTGGCCCTGAGCAACACCGGTCTCAGTCACTGGTACCGCATAAAAGAAGGAAGCCCAAGAAGTGCCCTTCTTCCCTGTCAAGGGGGCGACCAGAACACTCAGTAGGACCCCTCGTAGGCCACTTAAGCGCCAGCCAGAAAAGCGCAGTGCCATCGACTGTGGCACAGAGGACATAGCAGCAGCACCATCATCCCCTTACTGGATCCCGGAGACTGATATGCCACCCTCAATCTCAAGGACGCTTATTTTCACAGCACTCCTGTCCCAAGGCACAGACTTTCTACCATTCACAGTGGGACAGTGCCACCTGCAGTTCATGGTGTTAGTGTTCAGCCTCTCGGCAGCCCCACATCTTTTTACAAAATGCCTAGCAGTGGTGGTGGCCCATCTGCATCGGGCAGGAGTGCGCGTTTCCCTGTGTGGGCGACTGGTTGATAAAGGGGCAATCTCAGGATCTAGTGGAGAAGCACATGTGGATGGTGCGTTCCTCGTTTGCCTGACTTGGTCTTCAATGAGGCCAAATTGACCCTTGTCCCAACCCAAAGAATAGAATTCGTTGGGGCAGTACTAGACTTGCCTAAGCAAGGGCCCTTCTCCCAGACTCCAGATTCGAGGCAATCAGGGAGATGGGTGCGGCAGTGTCTCATGACAGCCTGAAATTATCTAAAGCTCCTTGGACACATGGCCTCCTGCGCGTATATAATCATCACGCAAAGCTAAGGCTCCGCCCCTCCAGATATGGCTGAACACAGTATGCCATCCGGTGTGGGACAACCTGGACAAGGTAGTGTCCATCCCACAATCCCTGCTGCAAGCGTTGCACTGCTGGTGACAATGGAGGTAGGCATGTGAGGGAACCCCTTTCTAGACTCTCCCCAAATATTGGTCGGTCTGGTCATGGATGCTTCTGACCTAGGTTGGGATGCTCACCTAGGCTCCCTCAGGACCCAGGGTCTATGGGACCAGGCAAAGGTATAGGACCATAAAAAAGTAAAGGAGCTGAGAGCTGTCACCCTGGCGTGCAAAGCCTTTCTTTGCCACCTGACAGGCAGAATTTTGTCGGTCAGGACAGACGACATGACAGTGATGTTTTATATAACCAGACAGGGTGGAGCTCGCTCCTCTCACCTGTGCAAGGAAGGCCTCGACCTGTGGGAATTCTGCATCACACATTCCATACATCTAGTAGCATTGTACCTACCTGGCCATTGCAACAACCCACTGGTGGACAACCTGAGCAGGTCCTTTACGACGCACGAGTGGTCGATATGGCAGGATGTCCTCGAGGTCGTATTCCAGAGGTGTAATAATGATGGTTCTTTGAGATGTGTGTCCTAGGGGTGTTCCACCACCCCTCACTCCCCTCTGCTTTGGAGTTCTCGCGAGCGACTCTGCTGTAGGGAGGGAACTGAGGATGGATGGTTAACCAGCATGCTCTGGCAAGCCTCGTGGCGCAGCACCAGGAGAGAACAAATGGCTCAGTAGATGTTGCTACCAAAGTACTCCAACCAGAAGTGCAGAAACGTGGACACACATCTCGAAGAAAGTTTACTTTCTTGTTTTATATAATATCCTCCCTCCCCCGCCCCAGTCATGGAAAAGGGTATAGGGTGAAGCATTTATCTGCATTTCACCCTAAGGACCCATGTCTGTCTCGTTCCCCAGATGCAGAGCTCTTCCAATGAAACGGTGAACGCAGCTCTTACAGCAACAAGTTCCCAAGGGATAGCTATGTTAGCAGTCTGTTTCAGCAAAACAAACAAGGAGTCCTGTGGCACCTTAAAGACTAAATTTGGGCATAAACTTTCATGGGTTAGAACCTACTTCCTCAGATGGTAAAGATGATGCCTCGGTTAGAACCCACTTCCTCAGATGGTAAAGATGATGCCTCGGTTAGAACCCACTTCCTCAGATGGTAAAGATGATGCCTCGGTTGGAACCCACTTCCTCAGATGGTAAAGATGATGCCTCGGTTAGAACCTACTTCCTCAGATGATAAAGATGATGCCTCGGTTAGAACCTGCTTCCTCAGATGGTAAAGATGATACCTCGGTTAGAACCTACTTCCTCAGATGATAAAGATGATGCCTCGGTTAGAACCTACTTCCTCAGATGGTAAAGATGATGCCTCGGTTAGAACCTACTTCCTCAGATGATAAAGATGATACCTCGGTTAGAACCTACTTCCTCAGATGATAAAGATGATACCTCGGTTAGAACCTACTTCCTCAGATGATAAATGGACGCAGATCAGATAGCAAGAATGGCAAGAGGAGTCACAACTGACCAGAGCAGATCAGACAAGCACCTGTCAGGGATGGTTTAAGGGGGTTCTTGGTCCTGCCAAGAGTGCAGGGGACTGGACTTGATGACCTCTCGTGGTCCCTTCCAGTTTCTATGATTCTTTCTTCCCTGCAGGACACCAAATCCCAGCTGATCAGAAAAGGGAAGTAGTAGTTACTCACCTTGTACAGTAATGATGGTTCTCTGAACTGCTCTTCCTAATTTTGTGGCTCCCTGTTTGTCAAGAGGTTTTCTTGAGTGTTTCAAGTGTTGCTAGTTGCTTACAAGACCATTTTTTTCTTGTACTGGTTTATTCCCACCGTTCCATTGGTGGGTAAGTGAAGGTTTTAATTTGATACCCTGGAATTTAATAGTGGACAGGCCTGAAGATGAGCTAAAGCAAGTATGGCACGAGGAAGCTCATGAATACCAGTATTAAGGATGCTAAAGAAATGAAAGATTTTGCCAAATCATGAAGTGAATTGCTGGGAGCAGTGACGAAGATGTAAATTCATACCACAGTTAGACTTGTCAACTTGCTTTTTGGGCTTCTTCAGGAGCAGAAATGTGAATCTTCTACCTGGTCCCCATGTATGTAAAATACCTTGCGTATCTCCCGCCAACCTCTTAAATCCTTCCTACACACTTCACTCAGCCAGCCAGAAATGGCGTCCGGTCAGCATACTAGAAGTGCATTTATGGAGCTGATGTTCCAGCTCCGGTTTGGTTATCAATTGAGTGAAACTGAAGATGGCACTGTCGACGGCCACTTCGCTGGCATCAGTATAGACTTGCCCTTAGAGAGTGTGTGCGTGCTTCAGTCCCAACTGAAAATGGGCAATGTAGGGGCCTAATTCTGGCAAGGGAAGTTCCTCCATTTTAAGATATGGAATCGGGAATCTGAAGTTTTACTAGGAACCAGTGAATGCACTTGACAAGTGTGGCCATTCGTGGGAGTGTGGAACCAGATAGTCCAGTGTGATGGACTGATCTGAGCAAGTTAATAGTCTTGGTGTCTGGCTGATCACTCTGGTCCATGGTTCAGAAAAGGATGTCCTTACTTCTCCAATGCAAAGACTGACCATGTGGGATGTGCTAGCTAGTGCACGCTGGTACTGCACACCAGAGAACCATGGTGTTCTAACTTGGCAGGCCGTCCACACTGAGAACCAGAGGAATATCAGGATAGCAAGCGCAATCCCAATCTGTTGCTTCTCCAAGTTTGTCCCAACAGTGAAATACAAACTTTCTACTCCTTGAAGTAGCGTGACATTAGATAGACTGGACCCAGGGATGGAACTGTAATCCTATGACTGACCTGTGTATAGCAGCTGTTTCTCTTGGTAATTTCTTACACCAATTTCCAAATATCTCCTCCTAACAAAGAAACAACACCCCTTGAAAGGAATCATCAAGCCATTGCTCTTCTAGATCTCGTCCCATGTCTGCAGAAGAGCAGGCTAATTGAAAAGCCACAGTCATAAAGCATAAGTGCTGTATTCCAATTTCAAATCACTGCTTTCAAAGATCAAGGATATTGGTGAAATCTAGGGTGTCATCTTGGCTATGCAGTTTACAAAACTCTCTCTTTCTTGACTCATCCTTGTCATTGAGGCACTGATGTGGTGGGCTTGCTTTGATGAGCTAACAGGGCTGTTGATGATCTTCTGAAAGGAGTCAGTGGAGGTGATTTGAGAAATAGCAGATAATAGAAAAATATGCTAGAAGGAAATTAATATAGCCTCCGTGCTGGTGCTTCTATACCCTCGAAAATGACATTTTGAAAAGTGTAGGCTTTTCATGGAGATCTGGTGACTTGGACCAGCTCTGATGATGATCCCAGACTTCTTGAGAGACTGCAAGAAGCGACGCTATATTTGAAAAAGCTGCCCTCCTCTCCCCCTGTGAATTAAATGAACTGTTCTTGTACTCAGAGCCAAATACCGCTTTTACACTAGTGGGAATGTCTGGGCAGACTGTGACTGCAAGGGACTAGGGAGCATCTCTATGGTCACCTGGTCTGTTCATTCCCTCTGCAGCACCTGGCCACTCTCAGAAGGCATAATACTAGATGAGATAGACCACCGGTCTGACCCATTATGGCTGTTTTGTTCTTATTACTACACTTATGGAACAATGTCCTTGGCTGGACTGTCTGTGGGGAGGGTCATCCATGCCCTTCAGATGTAAAATCATGAGCCTTTACTGCTTAAGCTAATGCACCGTGTCCATTAGCTCAAAAGCAGCGGAAAGCTCATAAATATCTGTATGTAGACTAGTTGCTAGAGGGAGACCACGTCGCACTTTCACAAGTGTAATGGTACAGAATGTAACACTGGAATAACGGATGCTGTGGTTTTGCTTTTACCTTAATTAATCTGTTAAAGCATTTTTACATTGACTTTGGCTTGTGCAAACTCGTTGTCACACAGTCTGCTGAGATAACCGAGATCCTACTATATTATTAGAACTGTGTTCATTTTTGCCACCTTCTTGAGTTAAAAATGAACCAGCCTCCTGATGTTACTAACACAGAATTTTAATTTTTTCCAATTTGCCATTCACCCATTTGCTGTTCCCTTTTTTGTTTCCTTCTCTAAACCAAGTAAAGAAATCAAGACTGGTCAGTTTTATCTGTGTTTGCAGTCGGTCCCTAGTCTCACTTGGGTCTCTTGAATTAATACAGTATTAGCTTGCAGAAATGTGAACTCATCTGGAGGATTCCAAGCCTCTCTTGTGAAATAATCAGTGCCCTCAGTTCCCACCAACTGCAGTGAAACAGAGGTCGTTCAGTACTCTGCAGGTTCTGGCCCGCTGCAGGAGAATAGCTGAAGGCTAATTTGAGATGTCTTTCAAACAATTATGAGTATATTTGGCTTAAATCTCCTTGTTGATAATAAATGTTAAATTGTGCCCCATGAAAGTGCTTGACACTTTTATGAAAGGAATAGTGTAACGGAATTTTCTTGTAAAGTTGCTTTACATAGAAACTGACCAAGCACCAGGGCAAAATACATTCAAGGGTTTAAAAGCTGTAACACTGGCTTGAAACATAAGCAAGAAATTTAGATAATGTCACAATTCTGAACAAATTAATTGTATTGGAACTCTTCTTGCCTTAAAATGGTCTAAGATAAAGGTCAAAACAACGGATTTAACCCAGATATTGGAACTTTCTCTTGTAACTCCTTTACCCTGTCCTGTCCTTCCTTGAAATCGGAGGGTAAGAGACCAGGTCTTACATCCTGCCTGGATCTTGTAGCATTTTCTTTCCCATTTGGATGGTAGGAATTCTTACACTGGCTGTCAAGGATGCATTGTTGGGAACCCTGGTCTCTGGGAGGCCCTGCGTGAAAGCAGAGTGAAGATTCTGCACGGACTCTTAAATGTCTGTGTCAAAGCTCTGTTTACATTTCACACAATCGTATTGAAACACTATTTGCAACTTTGAGAGCCAAACCTTTCAGTTCTCAGATTGCAAACATGCTCTAGTGTAGGGACCCTTAACTCGCTGAGCCTATTGTAAATATAAATCATACTCTTTGTGAATGGTTACAATTCAAGCTCTATGTACTTTGTTCTCTAGGCTGTCTTTCTTTATAGGGAGGGATTAAATCAGTAATAAAATATATCAGTGATTTGTTGTGACCTATGTTTCACAATACAGGTCTGAACACTCTTCAGTTTTTTGTCTCTGTTGATTTAGGTATGCATATGTGCATACACGTACACTCAGTTAAATGTAAAGAGATGTGTGGACTACAGATAGCAATTCCTAAAAGAATCGTTTGTTTCATAGCTTGCATACCACAGGACATCGAGTTCATATAAATGAATGATTTGGTTAAGTTTACAGTATTTATGAAATGATTAAACATATAAAAATGAATAGGCTTCTTTACAACATAACAGAAAAGAATTATTTTTTATTTGCAGTAAACCATAGATATCCAAGCATAGGAAGGTCTCACAGATTTAATTAGATAATGCTGCCAACTCTGAAATGTATTCAGGTTAAAAGGGAGCCTTAACTCCTTGAAAACATTCAGCCCGTTTCCTTCAGGTCAGAAAAGAGTAATTGGAGCAGCTTTAGTAGGGATATTTTTGTTTGTTTGATACAGAATTCATTTAGATTGGAAAGTACCTCTAAGTAAGCCTGGGTTGCATGTGAGAAGGCAGAAAATGTGAAATGTTTGTTCCATTTATATAGATCACTGAGCAAGTAAAACTTGCCTTTTCTGTTAGATCCCCTGAAAGTGCCACAAGGAGAAAAGGCTTTCCCTGCCATGCCTTTCCTTCTTACCGCCTCCTTCCCTTTTTCCCTGCAGCCTTGCCCGACCTTTTACAAGCTGCCAGTTCCCCTGACTCTCAAAGCAACCTTTCTAGCCTCCTTTCTGCCAGTGTTCTGTAGACCTTCTGAGCAGAGATTATGAAATCTTAAAATGAAAAAGTGCCAGGGCAGAGAATTATTACCCGGCATATGGACTAATCCAGAACAGCACATGAATTTTGAACTCTACATACCCTTCAGTGGCAAATATTTGGAGATGGTGGTTGCAGCTGGTAACCTATACAACAAATAAAAGTATGTTGTAGGGCTTGCTCTGGCTTTTGTGTGCAGCCACAACTCCATATCTTGCAGCTTATCATAGCTCAGGATTGCAATTTTAGTATAAGCCAGACAAATGACAGCTTCTTGGAATATGCGAAACAGCCAAGGTGAATGTGGATTGGTTTGAGCTCTTACAGGGAATCCTTTGTTTTATTGAGAAATTCTGAAAAGGGGTCTAAGGGAGATAAAGCTGCTCTGATGCATATATTCTTTCCCTCCATTTGATAGCTTTGTGCAGTATTTTAAATGGTCCTGTTTTGTTTGCTTGAGAGACCACTTGCATAGACAACATCTATAAGGTTTCTGTAACAAAATCAGGCCTGGTTCCTGGTGTCAAAACTAGCTAGTATGTGGGATGAAAAACCCTTTGAATCTAAGATGAAGGGCAATTGTGGGGAAGCCCCCTGGTGAGGGACGGGAGGGGGGAAGGAAAACTGACTTACAGCAGTCAAATTCCATAGGGTTAGCCATGTTAGTCTATTGTAGAAAAACAACTCTGTTGTTTGACTTACAGCAATGTTCAAAAGTTTAGTGTTGGGTCTATGTAATCAAGTCTTGTTTTCCCTGTTACAGATGACTTGTTTAAGGTTCATAAACTTAAGCCAAATCTGAAGTGGCGACAGGCTTTTGACAGCTACTTAAAAACAATGCCTCCTTACTACTTATTGGTATGTACTCTTACATATTTCAATTCTAGAAATAATGGTGGCTGGTAATTAGAATTTTATGTTTGTTTATATCCCTTTTTTCCCTAAATTTTGAATACTAACTGTGAATGTTTAGTTAGTAGGCATTTTGTGTTTGTGTTATGTGTGCACTTTTAAAAAAATATTTAACTTCGTTCTGTGCTACTAGCTATAGTAAACATTTTAAGATTAATTTTCAATCTCTGATACTAAGTTTTGCCAATCTGAAAATGTAGTTTGGATTGAATTTCTTTGGCAAAAAATGAATTTTAGACTTCACCTTTGTAATTTGGTAAAGAGTGTGTAGATTACTGTTTACAATAACTAATGTGTGTGAATTCCTAGTCCTCAGGAAAGTGAAATTAACAGAACTGTCTGGACCAGACAAAGGAGGGTGGGCACAACATAAGCTTTTGTACGTAGCTTGGGCAATGCACCTCTATGTGGACTTGCATCATCCCGGCTATTCTAGTACTGAGCCTTTGAGTGCAAATTGCCAGTGGTGCCATGTTGCATGGTGTGCTGGTAATGTGGCATAAAGTCCACTGCAGGCTAGCTAGACCACCAAACTCATTTCACATGTTATCTGAATAGACTTGAACTCTAGTTTCCAAAAGCAAAAAGCTAGAGCACTAAACCATGTGCCCTGGTTTCCTATAATTGATCTTTTAAAACTTTTTTTTTTTATTTATTCTCTTACTATTGTGTATTTTGTTTTCCTTATAGCCATTAAAGAAAGCCCTAAGGATGATGGGAGCTCCAAATCTGATATCAGATAATTTAGATTGTGGACTTAGTTACAGTGTTATCTCTTACCTTAAAAAACTCAGCCAACAGGTAGTATTGATAAAACCTTTGCGATTAGAAGTGCATTGATGATTATGTAGTTTGTGTTCTGATTATAAATAAATTAATCCCTATGGGATTTTCCACTGTGGCATCAAACTTTCACGATAGGTACATGAATGATCCCATAACCCATCTTGAAGCCAGTGACTGTGGCTTCTGTAAGTGGTGGAGTGGGATGGGAAGAAGGTGTTTTTTGGTTTTGTTTCTTCTGGTTTCCCTTTTAAGCATCTGCTTGATTCCTACTCTAAAGACTGTTGCCAACTGGACTGGATGTTTCTACTACTAATATTCACTATGGCTAAAATCAGTTACTTGTTCCGAGCCACTTTAAATTGTGCCTCCGTTTGGTGACAGAGGTAGTGTCTATTCTGGATGTGCATTGCTAAAATGTTTGTAGTTCGGCCATACAGAATATCACTCTTGTCTGAAAGCTGACATTAAAAGAAGACATTTTACCTGAGGCAGGTCTTCTGGCTTCCTCCCACTCAGCCCCTTTATCTTCCTGTCATGTGGGTTTGAGAGTGACACAGAACACTTAGCAAATCAAATTTATTTCTTAAGCTCTTTCTTGAAAGTTCAGCATGTAGAAAACATTTCCCCTGTGATGTCTTCTTTACCTACCCCCTTCTCTGGGAGGTCCTTTATCTTCCCATGTGTCTAATAGAGTAAGCTGTTACTCAATGTCTTTTGGTATTATTTTAATAAGTGTCTGATTATTTAGAAATAGATCATTTAAAAACCTATGGTCAGTGCTGGGGAAGTAAGGCAGTTTTAAATATAACAAAACCCCTCCTCAAAAAATGCCCAGTTTCAAGCAGGCTTCTGAAATGATTGAACATTTACTAGATGTAAATTCATCTGGTGGATTTTTGACAAGTGTTTTGATGTACAAATTCTAATTATGTACTTGGTATATAGGGTCAGAAAATCTTGGTCACTATTGGAATGGTCACAGAAATCCACAACAGATGACTCAAATGAAAACATGCTGTATAGAGATAACTGATATCCAAAATTCTATGTACTTGCTTTTCCCTTTAAAATTAGGGAAGAACTTTTAATATGTTATGAGGGAACATACCATTAAAAAAAAAAGGAAATTCCCATGGGAAAACAAGTAGATATCTTGTAAATATCATGAAAGGGAATGCATTTGTTCTCTTGGAAAAAGTCAGAAGATGCTTAAAGTGCACACATTATCCAATCAAATAACCTTGTGAACTGCTGTGTAAATTGCAAAAGTAATTTGCCTTTCTTACTGACTAGCTTTTAATAAGGAAGCAAAAGTGCATGCAAATTTTATTTATTTATTTAGTCATGTCATCACTGGATAGGAAATTTTACTTAAAATAAGTTGTCAAGCAACACCAAAAATCTGAAACTATAGTTTTTATGGCGAGATAAATTTTTGTTATTGTAAATACTAGTATCACAATGTGGTGTTACTTCAACTCAGATTTTTCCCTTAAAAATGCCTCCGTGACCACCTTCCTTTTTGTTGTTCCTGAACTTTCAGCAAAACCAGTAGTATTTGTAACCCCTTTAACTCCATAGTACTAGTTAAATGCAGAAATTTTCTGTTGGCCTAGTGGGCAGGGTTGCCTAGAAACTGATACTCCCCAGATGTGTAATTCTCAATTCCTTGAGCAGTAGGGAGTCAAACTAATGCTTTGTTGACCTGTTAAAGTAATTGAGAGATTTATTGTTTCTCTAACACCATGCAATTCCATTTTAGACAAAAATTGAGTCAGAGCGGATAATAGGTTCGGTGGGTAAGAAAGTACCACAAGAGACTGGAATTAAAGTGAAAAATAACACCAGTGGCCTCTCCCTGGTTCATAGCAGAGATTTTAAGCAGCTGCTGCAAGGGATCACTGGTGACTCTCCATTGAGACTGGCTGAAATGAATGTTAAAGAATTTGCTGGCTTCCATATAGGACTCTTAAACAAGGTAAACTTTATGCAGTGGCTGTGCGTGACTAAGCAGTCTGTCTCGTAGTCCCTTGTGTTACCTGACTGCTCTTATAAACGTGTGTCTAGGAAAAGGAATTCTTTGTCCTTATAAATTATGTATAGTAAAGGAAGTTCCTCGTTTCTTAATTACTGATAAGTTTCCTAGTATTCCTAGTTTAGGTATACATAGAAAAATTGATAACATTTTTCTGCAGGTGCCTCATGGATCTGTTTGAACAAAGACTAATCATTTTAAAGTGCCAAAGGGATAGAGAGCCACGTTAGTCCAGTTCAGCAAAACAAACGAGGAGTCTTTTGACACTTTTGAAGACTAACGGATGTATTTATTGCATGAGCTTTTGTGGGATTTGACGTGCATATGAGACTAAATTCTACCTGTCTATGGAGAACTCAAGCATCATCATAACTTTCAAATGGCATTAAAATCCTCCATGTTATCTCTATAAAAATGGATGGCTTGCAATTTATGTGCTTTGTTTAAAACTAGGATTTGAAGCCACAGGCATTCAGAAATGCTTATGATATCCCTCGTCGCAGTCTTCTAGACCAGCTAACTAGAATGAGAACCAACTTGCTGAAAACACACAAGCTTATCCTTGGACAGGATGAAGGTAAATAGCTATCTTTCTCTTGCTAACAGTGCACATCTACCCCTGGGGGTTATACTGCAGCGAGTGATTGTGCTCCAGACCTGTGTGTCTGTATGGTGTGCTCCTGACATGTGGCTTTTTGTTGGGGAGTGGATTCCAGAGGGAACTCTTCAGCTTCTACCTTGGAGAATTCATTGCTTTAATTTCTGAACACAGGTTCCAGGGAGCACTCTACTATCCAGTTGCCTGTGGTGGGACAGGGTTTGGTTCGGTTTGGTTTTTTTGTGATGGTGCCTGAGGCTGGAATGGGCATATTCTTTCCAGCTTGCCCACAGTGGCTTACCTTAAAGCTGGTCTGATGGGAGCTGATAAAGGGGGGGGTGGGATGAAAGTTACTTAAGTAATTTCTCCACCCCCTTTTTCATGCAGGTTCACACCTTCTATCCAAGTGAAGTAATAAATGTAACTTTTTTTTTTACTGTCTTATCATAGTGCTACATTTCAGCTTCAGCATAATAGTAGCACTTAAGAACATACAGGTTAACATTAACAATTTAAAACATGTGTTCTTTATATCATCTTCCTTGGTTTTAAAATGGTCTAAGTAACAGCATGCTGTTCTATTACAGACTGCCTTCACAGTGTTCCTGTTGCTCAAATGGGAAATTATCAGGAATATCTGAAGATGATGCCATCTCCCCTTCGGGAGATTGATCCAGACCAACCAAAAAGGCTTCATACATTTGGCAATCCTTTCAAGCAGGATAAGAAGGTAGGAGGGGCGACATTCCTGGTTCATTTATTTTTATTTTCGGCCATTGTATGATATGGCTGGCCCCATAACGTTTTCAGACGGTTTAGTGGAGATACTACTCCAACTTTAGAACCTTCTTGAGTAGTCTTTGGCTCTGCTTTCACGTTACAGAAGAATTATTCTCATTGTCCGAGTACGTTGTCAGAGAGAATTGGATGCAAGGCTTCACGTTTTTATTTTTAAGCTGATCTGCAATTGAAATATAACATATTAGACATGTCTACAGTGTGTTTTCTGATTACTATAAGGGAGTAGTAAAAACCAGCTAAGTTGATGATGCTTACTCTAGTTACATCTATGGAAGACCTCTGTTCCAAATAAAATTTGCTGGTCTCTTTGCTTTTCAGGGTATGATGATTGATGAAGCAGATGAATTTGTCACTGGGCCTCAGAACAAAATTAAACGTCCAGGAGAACCCAACACTCCGGCATCACTGAAGAGAAGACGCAGTATGTCACCACTCTTGAGAAGACCACAGTCGCCACCTGTGACAACGAATCATGTTGGTGGAAAAGTACCATCCTCTGCTTCAGGATCACTGTCTTACCCGAACCTCAAAGCCATCCCAGCTCACAAAGGTATACTGAACTGTAGTTTAGAACCCCGCCTTAGTTACAGAGGAAAGTGCCAGTGAAAGAAACCATTGACCACTTGAATGAAGTTTTTAAAAGAAGGAGAGGGGGAGTTAACATTTTTTGAAGTGTTTTAATTTATTTTGGTGAGGAGATTTTCGTTTCCCACCTGTTGGTCTAAACAGTTGGGCTGTTAGAGCTGCTCAGTATCTTTTCGTTAAAGCAATTTTGATTTAAAATAATTCTTCTTCGAGTGTGCTCCTGCTGATTCCAATGTAGGTGTATGCGCGCCGCGTGCACGATCCCTCGGAGACTTTTCCCCAGCGGCATGCGCTGGGTTGGCCTGGGCGCCCCCTGGAGTGACACTCTCGTGCGCTGCAAGTCGTCCTGTTCTTTCATAGTCCCCAGCTATCCTAGCTGTTCATTCAAATCGACAAGGGCCTAAAGCAGAGCCGTCGTCAGGCTCACCCCGGGGCTCCAGGGCATGTCATGAACCCAAGGATTCAAGCAATGCGGCTCCTGCCAGAGGCCCATGCCGAGGGGAGACCCTCATGTTTCCTGCCTCAAGTGCCTAGGCGAGGAACACCAGACAGATCGTTGTAAGATCTGTCAGAGCTTCAGGCCCAGAAGTAGAAGGGAAAGGAGCGCTCGTCTGAAGCAGATCCTCATGGAAGTGGCCTTGGATCCAAGCTCCCCCACTACAGCGTCGGGAACCTCGGTGCGGAGTGCACCAGCCTCTATGAGGCAGTCAGTACCGACCCTGGCACTGGGTGCACAGCACCACTCCTACTTGCCGGTACCCAGAAAGAAGCTTAAGGCCACAGATCCTCCTCCTGCTCAACAGCGGGAGCACAGAGAGGAGCAGGGCCCGAAGTCTCTGGCACGGCAAAGCTCCTGGGGGGTCTTGGACATGCCGTCCACCCCAGAAACCTTCGAGGCCGCAAGGGACCTGATAGCCATGACGGCACAGAAGTCCCCCGCTGCAGCCTGTGTGATCTCCACGGGCAGAATACAGTCTAGGGGAAAACCCCCACTGACTAGGCCCAGATCACCCTCTTGCACCTCGCCCAGACATCCATCACCAGGTGGGCGCCAGCCGATTGCAGGACATGTGCTGTACCAATTCAGATCCTCGTTGTGCTGTACCAATTCAGATCCTCGTTGTGGAGCAAGTCAGAGTCCCCCAAGCGCTGCCAGACCTCTTGGCACTGCTCACCGTCGCAACAGCAGCTACCCCGACGCCTCTTGTCGCCTGATAGGCACCGGTCATCATCCCAGCACCGGTCATTGTCTCAGCACTGTCTGCCGTCTCGTCGATGGTCATCATCCCGGCACC
>ML685771.1:4703933-4733615 GCA_007922175.1 Pelusios castaneus
TCTGCCGTCTCGTCGATGGTCATCATCCCGGCACCGTTCGTCGTCTCCGCACTGTCTGCCATCTCGTCGATGGTCATCATCCCGGCACTGATTGTCACGGCACCGTTTGCCGTCTCGATGATGACGATCTTCCTCCTGGCTCCGTTTGCTGTCTCGGCACCATTCACCGTCTCGGAGGCCGGCACCGATCATCGTCGTGGCACCGTTCGCCATCTCGATGCCGATCTTCATCCCGGCACCGGTCATCATCCCGGCACCGATTGACGCAGCACCATTCGCCGTCTCCTCTCCGATCTTCATCCCGGTACCGTCCGCCGTCTCGGCACCGTTCATCATCTCGGCGGAGGTCAGCATCCAGGCACCTTCTACTGTCTCGGCACCGCCCGCCGTCTCAGCACCGTTTGCCATCTTGGCGGCGGTCTTCATCCCGGCACTTCTCGCCATCTCGACACTGTTCGTTGTCCCGGCAGAGGTCTCCACCCTGGCACCGGTCGTTGTCCCGGCACCGGTCGTCATCTCGGCACCAGTCGACATCCAGACGATAGGCCTCCTCCCGTCCCTGCTCGTCCCCCCCCAGGGACCGGTCATCGTTTCAGCACCGTCAGCCGTCTCGACACCGGTCACCGCATCAGACGGGTCGATCAGCGCCGACTTGGTTCCCAAGGTCAGAGTCACAGGCCTCGTCGACGGGAGCATCTTGCCGAGGAGAGGGGCCTGTACATGCCCCCACGTCAACTCTCTGGGCCCAGTGACCCTTCTGGATGCCCTGGGCTTATCATCAGGCCCGAGGCGCACAGCCACCGGGGCAATTCTCCACGACCTCGGCCTCTCACACGGCTGGGCCTGGACAGGGCAAGCAAAGGCCCTTCCCCCCCCCCCAATCGGCGTCCCTTGGTAGAGCACCAAGTGCCACTATTGAGGATGCCCCCACAGTGGGCTCATTGGAAGGGGAGGAAGGAGAGTTAATAGGCCAAGACCCTCAGATACCCCAGGCCTCCGAAGGGGAATTCAAGGTCTCCTCCTCTTCATTCCCGGGGGGGAAGCCTTGATAGAACCAATCCCGAACCCCCTGCCCATGGATTACAAGGCACAGCAGGCCTTGCTAAAAAGGGTGGTGCAAAACCTGACCCTCCAGGTTGAGGAGGTCCGGGAGGATCCTGACCCGATGACAGATATTCTGTCTACAGAGGGCCCTTCGAAAATAGCGCTCCCTATCATCAAGACTGTAGTTTCAACCACAAAAACCTTGTGGCAATCTCCCTCCTCCATTCCCCCTACGGCGAAAGTCATTGATAAAAGATATTTTGCCCCATCTAAGGGGCACGACTATCTCTTCTCCCACCCACAACCGGACTCATTGGTGGTCTCGGCAGCAAACAATAACAGTTGCTTGAAGTGTCTGGGGGAGTTACACAGGAAGGACAAGTGCTAAATCTTGAAGGGGTTAAGACCATGGACTCAGGAGTAAGAAATCCATCTGAAGGCTGATGGAATCTAAAGAATTTGCCTTAAAACCAGCCCCAGGGCCTCCTGCTCACTGTTGGGGTTGAACATCGCAGTGATACAGTGCATCCCTCTGGAATAGACTCACCGCAGCACTGGTCGCCTTTTTTGCCTTTGCCTCGAACCCCTCTACTCTGGATGGTACAGGCAAACGGGAACGCACTAGTGTCAGAGGGGATGCCCCAGTGGGCCTGTCTCCTCCAGCGAGGCACCCATCCCCCAAGATGTATTCCCTGTCACTGGGAAGATGACCAGAGGCAGAGCGCTAAGCCTGTAGGTGTTCAGCAGCATTGGCTTGACACGGCTATTGGTCACCACAAAAAGCCTCACACTAGGCAGGACAACGCTGATCTCGCTCCAGGTCCAGTAGGTGCTCACCAGGTCGCTGATGTCTGGATGCTTGCTCGGGGATAATGGGCCCCATAATCAATCTCTGGCACCAAGACATTTACCTGCGGTGCGGCATCGATCCCACTCCTCCTCCCACCGAAGGTCATTGCTGGCGCAGGACTAGTCTAGGGAGCAACACCATCAGTTGTGGACATCGTGCTCCCCATCGCTGAAGTGGCATTTGTTGGAGCACCAAAGAGCTCTGAAGGCCAGGCACCTCTCCCACTCCCCCTGGCACCACCATGTGGGAAAAGGGTCGGGCACAGCCCAGCACCGGTTGTCAGGAAATGAGTCCTGTTTCTTGGGGAGTACAGAGCCACAGCTCCACATCCTGGTCAACACCACTAACTGGGGATTCAGGAGCGAAAGGGCCCTGTCTGGCTGCTCCTGGTTGGCCTCAGAGTTGATGGCCAGCTCAGTGGAGGCCCTGGGGGTTCCCAGTGGCCTCTGGACCTTCAGGTCATTGGGGAAAAAATCCACAGCCCCAGTACCCCCAGTGGAGATTCAGAGCTCTGCTTTGATGGTGGAGTTGGACCCATTAGAAGGGATATCTACAGTGGTGCCTCTGCAGCAAGGGGAGTTGCCACCATCTCCTATGCTGGAGCAGTCATCTTCCTCCTCCCTAGATGAGGTACTTACCATGGGGTCATCAGCCCCGTAGTAAACTGAACCCACTTCCAAGGTGTTGCTTGTTAGTCGCGAGAATGGAATCGACATGAGCAGACGCTCAAAGAATTAAAATCACTTACTCACCATGTAACTATTGTTCTTCGAGATGTTGCTCATGTGCATTCCATGACCCATCCCTGCTGCTGGAGTTGAAGGCAAGAAGGAATTGAGGGGGTGTAGCGGCTAATATACCGTGGCATGTGTGCAGAATGCCAGAGGGCACCAGAGCCTGCCCTATGGATACTGCTAACGGGAAAAAGTCTGGTAACGCATGCACGTAGAATGGAATGGGCATGAGCAGTTACGGGGTGAGTAACTGTCTTTTTATGATAGTACCTAGAGGCTCCTGGCAGAGACCCCGATGGTGCTAGATGCTTTACAAACACAGAACTAAAAAATGGCCCTTGCCCCAAAGAGCTTACTGCTTGAAAGTGAGGAGTTAGAGAGATTAATTTACTTCTCTATTTGGCACCACTGCAATCATTGCTAGAATACTGTGTCCAGTTCTGGTGCCCACAATTAAAGAAGAACGTTGATAAATTGGAAGGAGTTCAGAGAAAACCTATGTGATTTAAAGGGTTATAAAACATGACTTATGATGGACTTTTCAGAGCTTAGTCTAATTATTTTAACAAATACGATGTTAACCAGTGACTTCATTGCAGTCTATAAGCATCTACTTGGGGAACTTGGGCTCTTTAGTCTAACAGAAAAAGGTCTATGCAATCCAATGGCTGGAGGTTGAAGCTAGAAAAATTAAGACTGGGAATAATGTGTAAATTTTTAATGGTAAGGGTAATTAACCATTTATCGAGTTGTGGTGGAATCTCCATCACTGACCAATTTAAAATCAAGATGAGATGTTTCTCTACAATATCTATTTTAGGAAATATTTTGGAAACATTCTCTTGTCTGTTATACAGGAGGTTAGACTTGATGATCATGGCATTCTGGCCTTGCAGTTTATGAATCCATGAGATGAGTAAGGCTGTAGATTAGTCTCTGAAAAAGAGTTCTGGAAATTCCATCACTTTAGAGTTAGGCTGGCATACACGGCTAGTTACGGGAGGAGATCAAAGTGCACTACAAAACTTCTAGTGCATAAGTTCCCGGCTCCGCACAGCTCACACTTGGCTTTCCTCACACTAATTAGCCATGTAGATAATCTCTGGGTCTGTTGGGCTAATGCAACACTTAGAAGAAAATAAGACTAGATGACCAAAGAGGTTCTTTCTATTTCTGCTTTTAAATGCTATCTCTTTTAGACGCTTTTAATGCTAGAGTTAGGAACTAATTATGGTGTATAATTTGACTTGCAGATGCCAACAGCAATGTAGTCCAAGATGGTAATGGAGAGAAGAAGGCCGAAAATTGTCAGTCACTAGACAAACAAATTGATGGATTGTCTACACAAATGGTTCCGTCAGTCCCTGCTGCTATAGTGGATGATGATCTTCTACCGAATGACTTAGATTCTTTGCCTGATGAATTTAATTGCTTAAGTGAAGATGGATTGGATCATAAAGCTGCTACCAATGCACTTGTTAGAGGACCTGTAAATTACAGCGTGCCTGCTGATGACCAAAAAATGGCGGTGGAGTCCACTTCTGGGACTGTGCCCAGCTCATTGCAGATAACACCTACTATGTTGGAAGGAAACAATGCTGATATCAAAATAAAAGTGATGAAGGAGGTTCGCAAGCCTGGAAGAAGTAAGTATCAAATGTCTATCTTCTTATGGCCTACGTAGAAAATAGAATTCATTACTTTAGAGTAGGTACAATTTAATACCTTTAGTTTGGGAATTTTTCAGAGTAGTATGAATATTTTGATATTTTGTTGTGTTGCTCTGCACAGTGTATGCACATTTGATGCCCTATATTCCATATCCTTCATACTTCTGTTCTGGAGGGGACGATAGATTTAGCTAGCACATGGTTTTGACTATTCCATAACTGGAATCTTACAGTTAATGGTGAAATGAAATGGTGTTTTAAAACATAGAAAGACCTTGAGATAATTAATGGAGTATATGGGTAGACTTAAAAAGAAGTGATTTGATGAGTCTTACAAACCGACTAAGACCTTCCGTGAAAAATTTAATGATATCCCCGACACCAAAATTCTGTGAGGAAAAGTAACTCTATCCTCTACTTCTGGTGTTTGTGGTTGATGCCAAACCTTGCAGGACAAAAGGGGCTCCTTGGAGGGAAAAACGCTTGAACAGTATATTTGTAGTTAAACAGTAGAACTTCACTGAGCGACATAACTTACTCTTACCATTTCTCAAGGATTGAATAGCAGCAAGCTGCTGTCGTTGACTAAGAACTAATTCCACAAACTATACTACAGAACCTTTTACATACTATGTTGTGAATTATAGTAAATACAGTAATTAAAATAACAAAGGATTCCTTAATACAGTATTCTAATTCTCCAAACTACGGATTTTTTCAGTACGTCTTCCTGTCACTTATGCAAATTAATGAGGTTTGTGCAACATAAAGTCACACACACGTATTCTGTTAATGATGTAAAATCTTACACAGCTCTTTGTTTTTGAAAGCATTTCAGGCCATCTGTAATATATAAAATAAATTGCACCTGAGTAGCTGAGTTAGGTGGTACTTTGCTTCCTGTTTTGTAGAGGAGGCCAGTCAAATGTGCATACAGCAGTTGGTGACTTTAAAATCATATATTAATATATGATGAATCTCCTGTCAAAGCTGTGAGTATTCATGAAACTGAAAAGATGAGTAGCAGTGACATAAATCATGATTCAGGGTGGTGGGCTGTCAAAGTACTTTTTTACTTGTGATTCAGCCAATACACTCTGGTAATTCCTCTGCTGTTCTACTCCAGGATCTGTTAGTCATGCTACGGATGTAGCTTTGTAATATGGCTAAATAGGAGGGAAGATAAGCGCTCTGCCCTTTGTTTCACTTCTTATCTGCTCGAAAACCTTGTGAAGGAAGAATCTTAATTTGCCTGCACAAGTCAAAGCTTAAACTTGCTCCCAAAGATGACCTTTCCAGCTTGAGTTGAGACTTGTTGGCATTTTGCAAATGTGTACAACTTGTGGTGGATAAATTGAGAACAGACTAGTTTCCTGCAGAATCCTACTTCTTCCAGGGGCAGCTAATGGCAATCAGGTTGTCAGGGCAGCAGTTCAAGTCCACCAGCACTTTGAGTTTTTAAATTGCTAGCAAACACATTCTGTCTTTAGTCTCACATCTATTTTCAGGCATTGCAGAAGTGTGAAATTATTAGTTTCATATATTCTCTTGGTTGATCTTTATTGAAGCTACATTTGAAAGATTAGTTTCTTAGATCTTCACTCCTGATTGACACAGTTGTTTGGATTATTTTAGATTACGAAAAGATCTTCTCTCTTCTCGAGGAGGTGCAAGGACCGCCGGAAATTCAGAAATATTTCATTGAATTTGCCATCAAGGAAGCAGCAAGGTTTGTATAAAGGCTCAAAATGAATATAAAACCTAGATTAAATTTTTATGGCAAATCTGAACATGACAGTAAAATCAAACCTTTTCCAAAATATTTTGTTTTTCTATTCCAAAAAAATTTGTCATTTTATAAACTTCTATAAACTTTATTCTTAGCAGATAAGCTTATCCATAAGCAATTGTCTTGTTTTACCATCACTCTGTGGTGTGGTAGATTTTTAAAATAAAAATGGTTTCTTAATGAAAAAGGAAACAGGGTTTGAGTTTGGGTCCATCTGTAATTTAAAATTATATTATATATATAAATAATGTCAGAAATATTCAGTAGATCTCCTACAGAAGATGTAGAGAAGCTCTGGAAACCTGATTCCTATGTTGAATGGCTGACTATTGGGAAAGTTTGTATTTTGGAAGGAAAAATTACTATGAGCAAAACCAACATTAAATTAACTCCCCCTCTCTTTCTTAGGTTTAAAAAACGGGTTTTAATACAACACTTAGAGAGAATACTAGAGGAAATAGAGTTCAGCAGTCTACAGAACAGAGTTAATCATGTCAACAGTAGATAACAGTGTACCGGCAAGACAAACACGGACCAGGGATGAGTTGCTGTGCCACAGAAGAATGGAAGAAGACGTGGCTGCTGCCCTCACCATCTTGGCAGTCAAGTGATTTCACTGTCAGAGTCTGAGAAGAAGCAGTGGAGCTTTAACTTTAAGAACCTCTGTCGGCAGAAGCTGGGCTATAACCTTAAGGATTTGCTATGAAAGGTGTGGCTTTTTTCCTGTGGAGGGTGCTATTCGCTCAACAGGCTGAAGAAAATAACCATTGCTGCCCCTCCTGCAGGTGATGAGAATTTACTCCCTTGAACGTTGTCATTCTAGACATTTACGTGCTGTAGGCAGAAGTTTGCATTTAAAATGGGGCGCTGTCAAACGCGTGCACTGTCTGCACTCTTTGGAAAGATCCTGTGTGTTCAAAAAAACCTCCCAAAAACACCCATGTGGTAATATTGCATGTTGCCACCACAGAGACAAGGGTCATGTTCCCAAGAACTGATAGCCATGCCTAGAAACTTGAGTTTCAGTGTAGGTTGACTCAGAGTAAAGAAACTGCTATCTCTGTTAATGAAAGCTAAAGACAGCCCTGTGACTGTTACCACCTGATGGTCACTAAACAATCTACCTCAGACTCTCTTCTCTTTTGTCTACAGACATTATGAAAGTGCACCTGAGGCTTCCCAGGTCCCCGACTTCAGTTCTCTTTCATCCTGGGAGGAGGACGGAGACTCTTCAGGTGGCCTTGGCACACGCTGTGCTTTGGAAGCACTAAAAGGAAACGCTTTTAAAACGTGTATTTTAATGTTCATACAAAAGAGATTATTTTGAACAGTATTGTTACCAGATCACTAATTTGATATTTTAACTGTATAAAAAGAATTTTTGGAACATATGTATATATAAAAAATAAACCATTTATTAATTTTTAATAAGTGCATAATCTGATGAGGAGTCTTTAGCAAGAAGCGTTGGTTCCTCTGACTGGTACAAACAGAAAAATGGTAATATTTCAGCAGGACGTTGTGGTTGAGCAGGTAAGAACTAAGTACACCTATCACCGCAACACTGATCGTAAATTCTTTCCCCCTCTCAATCACAGATCCTGGAAGTAACTGTTGAATTTGTGAGTGCTCCACAGCATTTTCGGTTTGAAGGTATTCTCAGCACAATCCAGTCATAATTAGCAAAACCTCGACATGAAAAATGTGTTTATCCAACATATTGTGTCCTTTCTGTATTTAAATGTATTAGAAAGTCACTAGCTGGTCCAAAACCCCCCTTACCAAAATGAATACTTCCCCCATTTCATTCATAAATGGCTGTACCGTAGCTTTAAGATCCAGCTTTGAAGAATGAAGTACAAAAGAACACCACTTTTTTCACGAACAGAAAACATGGACCAAGACAACTGTAACACCTCCAGTCAAGTAAAGACTTGTCAATAATAGGTGGCTTATACGACAAGGGAGCTGCTAGATGTTCGGTTATATTATGAAATAGGAAACACCTCCCCTCCCCCATGTCCAGCAATCCCATCTGCAATAATTGTGTTTTGAAGAAATGACATCATCTTGAGTAGCTACAGACAGTTATCTTGCAACAGAAGTATGCCATCCGGAAATGTGAAGGAAAATGGATTTCAGCTGGCAAGACTCTACTTGGCTACAGGCAAAGAACACCCTCCAACAGAAATAGTCTTCCTCATCTTCTTCCCCACTTTTCCATCTTTCAGTTTACTGGCAGACCTTCCCAATACAATATCAACAGTGAGACAAGTCCACCAGCAGCAAGTCTTTACTACAGAATAAGATAATAAAGGGCTTATCTTAACATACACCTTGTAACAATAGGAAGTGGATAGATGCTGCCTTATGTCTCTCAGAATAGTCCAAGTGCATCTCTTCAGGATCTGTTACAGATGGTGGGTTGTTTTCAGTTCCTAATATCTGATCCTGGTCAGAAATATTTTAAATCCAGGAATTTGACTATCTGATGTGTCAAGCAAAATATCCATAATGGGTTAGTCATCAAGAGCAGTGAGCCTCTTTCTGTGGCCCTTTAATTAAGGCCATTAAACTGTTCTCTTAATTTCAGAAGATACTAAGCCTATATTTTTAATGAAACAAAGGGAAAGGTATCCAAAATACTGCATCTGATGCATCTGAAGAAGTGGGTTGCAGCCCACAAAAGCTTATGCTGGAGAAGTTTGTTAGTCTTTAAGCTGCCACAGGACTGCCATTGTTTATCCAAAATACTGATTCTTATTGCACTTGTTTGAACCCAGTATTTGGTGTTTACAATTAAACAAAGGGGCCAGCATGTCCAGTAATGTTAATCTGGGCTCTCTGCTTCTTCCACTTGTTCAGACTGATTTGGAATCTTCTGCCTGACCCAACTGAACAATATCTTCTGTTATTGCTTAGTTAGTTGTAAATGGCAGGGTGAGGGGAGAAGAATTTTGTTTTTACATGTACAAGTTGATATGGATGGAAAGATTAAAGGGGAAAAGTTTTGTGTTAAGATCAGATACAAATCTAATCCAAGAAAGAAGTGGGAACACACATCTTCAAAAATAAACCTGCTAATGAGAGTCTTATCAACTAATGATAAAGTAGGAGAAATCCAGTTCATCAGGCATCCAAAATACACATGGCCACAGCTATGTCATGAACTGAGTATAATTCTAGGACAACCATCAGAATGTTGAGAGAAATAAAAGGCAGTGTGCACCTAGAAGCCCAGTCTGCTCAAAGTTGCCCATAAAAATCCTACAGTGTGTGGAGAAAATGTTAATAGAACAATTAAAGATTCTGTAAGAACAACAAATAACATTGCATGATACAGAAAGTAGATCCACAAGACAAAAATAACCCTGGGCATGTCGCTGCATTTTTTGAGTGCTGAATGCAGTTGGGATCACTGGAAAGGTCATTCTATGGTCAGGCCATTCTTTACAAGTAGAATACATCACCCCAAAAGCAGGCGCATCCTAGAGAAACTGGTTGTCTCCCTATCTAGACATAGTGTCTTAGCCGTGAAGAGTCTGCCAGCCTAACCCTGCTAAAGATGACACACGGGACACCATGCTAAAGGAAGGCCTGCAGATGAGGACAGGAAAAGCAGTGTAGGCAGTCTTTTTAAAAGGAGGGAGTTGGTAGAAATGTTCAGCTCTCAGATCTAAAACAATTCTAATTCAGTGCTTGTAGGGACAGGACTTCAGTCTAACTTCAATGGAGAAAATAAAGGCAGCATTCTTGTTCTACGTTATTGTCCCTATACCCTATGAATAGAGGGAGTTTCAAACCCAGATTCACTTCACAAACTTGTACAATTTCATCATTCATACCTTCCATTGCAAGGAAGAAAGGTAGGATGTGAAATTCCAAATTTTTGCAGATTAGCAATGCAGTCTTGATGAAGGACAACCAACGGGCAAATGCAGTTGTTAATGGAAGTTACTCTTCGCACTAGACTGTTAATCCAACCATAACTCTTGGAGGTTAGATAGTTTTCTCTACATTAAACATGCCTAATTCTTTCAACTTTTCTTCATAACTGTTTTCCACACCTTATTTTTCTTGCTCTCCTCTATACATTCTGTTCAATTTGTTCACATCTTTTGAAAACATGGTACCCAAAATTGGGTACACTACTCCAGCTCAGGTCTCACGAGTACTGAGTAGAGCAGACTGACTGCCTTCCATGTCTTACATGTTGCCCTCCATGTCACATTATCCAGATCAACTTTTTCACATCATGTTGTTTGGCTTACATTTGTGATCCATTATAGTCCCCTGACCCCTGTTCTGCTGTCCTGCTGCCAGGATAGACGTTCCCCATTCTGCAGTTGTGCATTAGATTTTGTTTGTTTGTTGTTCCTTAAGTGCATTACTTTGCACTTGTCTTACGGAATTTTTTTTTTTTTTTTAAATTTCAAACTCCAGTTTATCAAGAACATTCTGAATTCTAATCCTGTCCTCCAAAGTGCCTGCAACCACTTCCAGCTTGGAGATGTCTGCAGATTTTATAAGCATACTCTACATTCCATCACCCTAGCTGTTAACAAAATTGAGTAGTATTGACCCGAACCCAGATGCCCTGTGAGACCACACTTGATATAGCCTCCCAGTTTGACAGCAAACCATTGATAACTACTTTTTTTGTACAGTCTTTCAATCAGTTCACCCACCTTACGGTAGTTTTATCCAGACTACATTTCCCTAGCTTGCCTGCAATGTTAAACGTAACAGTATAAATAACCCACAGTACTCCACGCATTCCCTGTGAGCAAGGTAAGTTTACTGAGAGCGTCTTAGCTTTGACACCAAGCCATCAAATCTCAGAGTGTACCGACCTCACTCATGGACTCATGTCCGTTGGAGCAGCTGGTCCCAGTGACTACACATCTTTGAGTTAAAGCTTGTTTCTTTCAGTGTATGCCGGTAACTGAAGCTAGTGGTTTTGGTATTGAAGGTCCCAGGTTTGTCTGACATTGCTCAGTTCCTTCTTTCCATCCAACTCCAATAAGCAAGGTAGGGTGACGAGTCTTGGAATGGACGTGTGCAACACATCTTGAAGAACAACAGTCATGGAAGGTGGAAGTTTTTTCTTCAAGTGCTTGCACGTGTCTTTTCCAGTGTAAGGGATTCCCAAGCAGGTGAATTAGTGGTGGGTTCAGTGTTCGTGGACATGCTGACTGCAACACAGCTTGGCCAAGTCCAGGATCATACCTAGCCTACTGAGTGATGGTGTAATGAGAAGAAAATACGTACATCAACAACTGCATTGTTGAGCTGAGATGGGAAGATCTTTCAGCCTGTCTGCAACTGCTACAAACAACAGGGTGGATTTCTGGAAATGTTTGGTCCTATCTATGTAGAAAGCGAGTGCACGCCTAATATCCAATGAGTGGAGTCTTTGCTCTTTGCTGTTTGCATATGGCTTTGAACACTGGCAGGAAGATAGCTTGATTGCTATGAACTGAGAGACCACCTTCGGAAGGAAAACAAGGTGAGGATGCAACTGCATCTTATCCTTAAAGAAAACCATGTATGGCAGCTCCAAAGTGAGGTCCTGGCTCTCCAAAGTTCTTTTGGCTGCAGTAATGACCACTAAAAAGGCCACCTTCTAAGAGAGAGACGACAGGAAAGACATACCACTGCATTGACCAGATGTAGAGCCTCTTCCATTTTTCATGGCTCTGGTGGAGGGCTTCCTGCTTTCTAACAGGATCTCATGGACCTTCTTTGAGCAGGCAAAATTTTGAGGGGTTAGCCATGTAGCTTCCAGACCATCAAGTTGAGGGTTGAGTGGAGCAGATGACAGTAGTCCACAGAGATCAGGTTTGGATATGAAGAGGTAGTGGGAATTCAGGGATGCCAAGAAGCAGCCCAGCAGTGTGGCAAACCACTGCTGGTGAGGCCATGGCAGAGCCATTAGGCTGACTCGCACTTGGTCCCCTTGACTTTAAGCAGAATCTTTTGCACAAAGAGAATAGGAGAGACCACTTAATACAGTTGATTGATCCACAGAAGAAGTGTCTTTGAGGAACACAGGGCTGTGAGCTTGAAGGGAGCAGACTTGCCTGTTGTACCAAGTCACAAACAGGTCTACCCATTGCTGAAAAATGAGTTTTGCAACATGTGGGTGAAGAGACCACCAGTAGTGATTGGAAAAGGATCTGTGGAGGTGATTTGCCAACTCCATTTGTACTCCTGGAAGGTAGGAGGCCTCAAGTGAATTGAATGGGTTATGGAAAACTACCACAATCAAGCTGCTTCCCAGCATAGGGGAAGAACAAACTCTTCCCTGTGTGTTTAGATAAAACTGTGGGCGCCGAATTCTCTATGAGAACCAACTGAAGGTTTTGTTTTGGGTTTTTGTTACCTGCAACATAAGGCATGAATGCCTGACAAGCCAGGCAGACTGTCCTGACCTCTCTGACCTTGATGTACAGAGAGAGGTCTTCCAGGGACCAACGGCCTTGAGTTCTGAGTGGCCCCAAATGAGTTCCCCAGCCCAGCCTTGAAACATATGGGACAGGTGGGGCTGTGAGAATGGGATGTCCACACAAACCACCAGTGGGTCCAGCCACCAATTGAGAGAAGCAAAAACTGGGATAGGAACTGTGAGGGTCACGTCCAGATAGTGGCAGTTTGGCGAACACAGAGGTCAGCCATGCCTTGGGGGATCTGAGGCATTGCTTTGCATACCGCAGTACATGAGGCCATGTGACCGAAGAGCCGAACTCCGGACTGTTGTAACAGGTGGTCTTTGAGGTTCACTATGAGTGCCACAATCACCTGGGAACACTCATCTGAGAGTAAGGCCCTGGGTTGGGCACTATCGAACACCCCCCGATAAACTCTATCCGCCATATCAGGGTAAGAGTGGATTTCTGTGCATTTACTAGTAGACATAGGTCCCGGAATGTCGACTGAATGAGGGGGATACTGGACTCTATTTGAACCTCGGTCTGGCCACTGACCAGCCCATTGTCCAGGGCTGGACAATGTCTCCTGGATCCGAGGAAGGGAGGACGGAAGCCAAAGAGACCATGCAGAAGTTCTTCAGGTAACATGAGTTGGTGCAGATCTATGATAGATGAGGCTTTCCTTTTAGAAAAACTAGGTGACTCTTCCCCAACAAATTATATTCATCTATGTGTCTGATGATTCTGTTCTTTACTATAATTTCAACCAGCTTGCCTGGTACTGAAATTAGGCTTGTTGGCTTAACTTTGCCAGGATCACCTCTGGAGCCCTTTTTATAAACTGGTGACATAAGCTATCCTCCAGTCTCATCTGGTACAGAAGCTGATTTCAATGATAGGTTGCACAGCACAGTTTGCAATTTCACATCTGAGTTCCTTCAGAGCTCTTGGGTGGATCCTCTTTCTGGTTCTGGTGACTCATTACTGTCTAATTTATCCATTTGTTCCAAAACCTCCTCTAATGACCTCAGTCAAAGACAGTGCCTCAGATTTGTCACTTAGAAAGAATGGCTCAGGTTTGGGACTCTCCCTCACATCCTCAGCCATGAAGAATGATGCAAATAATTCATTTCATTTCTATACAATAACCTTCTCTTCCTTAAGTGCTCCTTTAGCCTCTCAATTGTCCAGAGGGCCACACTGGTTCTGTAGCAGGCTGCCTGCTTCTCAGGTACTTAAACATCTTCTGTTGGTACTTTTTGAGTCTTTGACCAGTTGCTCTTGACTTTTATTCTTTTTTTTTTTTTTTCCTTTGGCCTTCCTAATGATATTTTTACACTTACACTTGGATAGTGTAAAAAGTGTATGCTCCTTTCTATTTTCCTCAGTTAGATTTAACTTCCACTTTTTAAAGGATATCCTCTTGCCTCTGACTGCTTCTTTTACTTTGTTGTTCAGCCGGGTGGCACTTTTTTGGTCCTTTCACTATGTCGTTGTGGGTTTTGTTTTTTTTTAATGTGGAGTATACATTTAAATTGGTATCTTTAAGAAGTTTCCATGTAGCTTACAGGGATTTCACTTTTGGCTCTGGACCTTTTAATTTCTGTTTAACTAAAGTCCTCATTTTTATGTAGTTCCCCTTTCTGAAATGTAAACGCTGCTGAGGTGGGTTGCTTTGGAGTTTCCCCACAAAACCACGTTACGTTGGCACATGATAGGTGGACCCCTGTCATTTGCACCAGGAACTGCACAGACCCCAGAATTCAAGGGCGTCACACCATGTGATGCACAATCATACCCAGGTTATTTGTGAGTTTATACAGCTGAGATCACTTATAGGCGGTTTCAATTTTAGCAGCCTATTTTAGAGGAGGTTATTGAAACCACTGCTCTGATTTCATCATCCACTTCCGGGGTTGCATAATCAAACCTACACAACTAGGCGACTCAGTAAACCCCAGAATTACAACAGCATCCTAGATAGTGCTGCAGATGTGAATCAGAAGTTTCCCATTGCAGTTACGCGTGTTTGCTGGTACGGCTGCAGCCTGGGTTAGTGAGTATTGCTGCTTGAAGTGTTCCTTTTTGTTATAAATAACCAATCCGCATACGGTGTGCGCAAAAGCTTTTTCCCCTGCTGAAATGAGCACTTGCTTCCTTATGAAGCCAAGAAGAGGTCTCATCAAAACTAAGGACAGTGGCCCAGATCATGAGCTTTTCCTGTGTAGGTGGAGACACACCATTACGCCTCCCAAATTAAGTATTTTCCTTTAAAAAATACTTAATATTACAGCAACTGGCATTAAAGCTGAAATTACTATGCTGTATTAAAATCATTTGTAAAACACCAATATGCAAGCAGTATGTTTGCTGGCAAGGGAAAATACTGTCCAGACAGAGAGGCATCGTCTGTCCACATCTGTAATTATTTGGTAGCTTGCCAGGAAATTGAGGGTTGATTACAAGTCAAGTGGTTGATTGTCAAGTGCTAACTTTCACTTGCACATGTCAGTCTGAGATGTCTTTGCTGTTTTTTCCCCCCAGCTTTCTTGGAAAGATGTCCGTTTTTCCATCTGAGCTGGAGGAGCTTTTCCCCAGCTGTGATCCTTTTGGCTCATCACCACTGCGTTGGGGTTGTTGGGCTTGCATGGAGGAGAGTGAGGGACTCAGATTTTCCACACAGGGATTCTTTCATGAAGCTGTTCAATGGACTTTAAGCAGAGACAGTGCGTGGCTGCAGGGAGCCTCTTGCTGGCGGTTAGCACTGGCTTGCGGTTAGATTTGTGACAAGGTCATTCCCCTCAGTGGAGCGTGGCTCTTAATGTCTGAGGGGAGCGGTAAAGTTTGGCGTTATTGCTTCTTTTTATGTTGGCTTGAGGCTCAGCTGAACGTGGTTGTGTTGATCGGTATTTGTGACTTTATCTAATTCCAGGTTTTCCAACCCCCCCGCTCAAGGACCAGAATGCGGCCCATCAAAGACTATCTGGCCTGCGGGGTGCAGTGGGAACCCTCCCTTCCCCTCAGCTGGAACCAAGGAACAGCCCCTCCCCTCCAGCCCTGTGCCAACCGGGAGTCACCCCTCCCCTCCAGCCCGCGGCACTGCTCAACGCAGGACAGGGAGTGGGGTTGGAGCCCACAAAAGCTTAGGCCTGAAGAAATCTTAGTCTATAAGGTGCCACAGGACTTTCGTTTTTTAGAATTGGGTGGTTATTCCTAGTCTGGGAGCTTTACTTTCAGGGAGTGCTCTGCACTGCCATGCAGGAAAACTGATACCGTTCTGGTACCCAAAGCCTCGCTCCTTGGGATCATGGAGAGCAGAGTGGAGCAGTGTTCACAGCCTCGGAGAGCTTTTCTCCTTCAGCCCAACAGTGACTCCTTTATCCACCTGACTGCTGGCAGTGTGTGTCCCGGCCAATAGAATGAGACCTTTGCACTGTTCATGAGGGTTTTTTTGTTTGTTTGCTGTGCTTGACTGAAGCTTACACCAGTAGTTGTGAATTAATGCAGCTAACCCTGGCTTCACATTCTGCTTACCCCAATGCAGGCTTCAAAGTGGGGTGAGCTGCCTCAGTGCAAGTCACTCTTTACACCAGAGCAGCCTGTCTACACTAGGAATACGAAGTACTGTAGTAACCCCTAGCTTAGACCAGGTGAAGTTCCCAGGGAGGCAGGAATCCCCAAAGGAATTTTAAAAACCTTGTGGGTATCTGCACCTTAGATGGATCTTGATTTTAAATCCACTTCTGCTCACCAACCACTCCTCAAGCAACTTCACTGTGCGCAGCCCGGGGAAATCTGTGTTTAAAAGCCACGTGAATTATATTTTGCTGGCTCAGGGGCTTTTTGATCGGATATTAAAACCAGGCAAAGGTATAATGGGAATCTCTGAGAAGCTGAAATTCATCTGCCTTAAGCTTGACTTTCCATTCAAAATGCTCTTGGTGGGGAAGGTGGTTTGAAGCAGATTGGGGTTTGTAGGAAGTGGGGAAGAACACCGGTTTGTTCACTGACATGACAGAAGGACTTCTCGTATCCTCAGACTGAACGCCCACTGGACTCACATCAATCAAATCTGGTGCCCTGAAAACAACCGTCGGGTACTAGACGTGCCACACTAGAGGCAACGTTTGGGGGATGTTTGTGTGATTTCCCACCTGGTAAGAAGCGCCCGCTGTCGCCATTGAGGTTAACGTATTCCTCTAAAGCAGTGGTGGGCAAACTTATTAGTCAACTGAGCCAAATATCAACAAAACAGCGATTGAAATTTCTTTTGAGAGCCAAATTTTTTAAACTTAAAATATATAGGAAGGTACATTGTTATTAACTTAATAAGGGTATTCCTAACCATCTCAACATACCTTTCTCAATTCTCGACACTACATCTTCTTTCACTCCACAACGTTTCCCGTATTTGTGTAAAAGACGAAGAGAAAAAGAAGAAAAAAAGGGCAGGGAAGAGGCAGGGAAGAGAAGAGAAAAAGGCAGGCAGGCAGGACAAGAGAAAAAGGCAGGCAGGCAGGACAAGAGAAAAAGGCAGGCAGACAGACAAGAGAAGAGAAGAGAAAAAAGAAGAGAAGAGGAAAAAGGCAGGCAGGCAGACGAGAAGAGAAGAAGGCAGGCAGGCAGACGAGAAGAGAAGAAGGCAGGCAGGCAGACAAGAGAAGAGAGGAGAAAAAGGCAGGCAGAGGCAGGCAGACGAGAGAAGAGAGAAGGAAGGGAAAGGCAAAGAAGGAAAAAAGGAAGGGAAAGGCAAAGAAGGAAAAAAGAAGGAAGGGAAAGGCGAAGGAAGGGAGAGAAAGGGAGAGAAAGAAGGAAGGAAGAGAAAGAAGGAAGAAAAAGAAGGAAGAGAAAGAAGAAGAAGAAAGGGGAAGGAAAAAAGGAAGAGAGAGGAAAGAAGGAAGCAAAGAAAGAGAGAAAGAAGGAAAGAAGAGGAAACAGGAAGAGAAAGAAGGAGGAAGGAAGAGGAAAGAAAGAAAAAAGGAAAAGAAGAAAAAGGAAGGAAAGAAGAGAAGGAAAGAAAAAGGAAGACAAAGAAGGAAAAAAAGAAAGGAAGAGAAAGAGGAAGAAAGAAAAAAGAAGGAAAGCAAAGGAGAGAAAGAAGGAAAGAAAAAGGGAGAAAGAAAAAAGAGAGAAAGAAGGGAGAGAAAGAAGGAAGGAAGAGAAGGAAGAAAAAGAAAGAAAGAAAACAAGGCAAGGCCGCCGGCGGGGGAGGACCCTACCGCGGCCCTGGGAAGCCGCCGGTGGGGGGGAGGGAAGCAGACCCCAGCCCCGGAGGCTGATCCCGGCCCCGTGCTGGGAGGCCGGGGCCGTGGATTAGCCCGGCCCCGGCCCCAGCCCCGGGAAGTCGAGGCGGTCGGGGGGTGGGAGCCCGGGATCCCGCCGCTGCCGCAGCCACCCCGCTGCCCCAGCTGTGTGGGGCAGGCAGACAGGCCCGCGCTCCTGAGCCTGCCTGTCCCACCCTGGGGGCAGGGAAGGCCAGCCCAGAGGCCAGGCGCAGGGCAGGTGTGCCGCGGCAAAGCCGCAGCCCCGGGTGTTGGAGGGAGCAGCGTGGGCTGCCGGGCTGCGCGGGGGTCCCTTACTGCTGTGCGGCCGCGCGCCCGCGCAGTTTAGAGGGAACACTGCCCCCCACCCCTCTCCAGGCCTCCCTCCAGCCCCTTCCCAGCCCCCTTACCTGGCCGGAGGCTCGCAGCTGCAGAGACAGCCGGCAGAGCCGCTTCTCGGCCAGCCCGCTCCCACCCTGAGCACGCTCTATCTGAGCATGCTCAGGGCGGGAGATTTGAATCTCCCCGGCCCGGCCGCAGCAGCAGTCTGCAATTAAACGGAACAAGGCCGGCACCTGGAAGAGCCAAATTCAAGGGGCTAAAGAGCCGCTTGTGGCTCGTGAGCTGCGGTTTGCCGACCAGTGCTCTAAAGGAAGGAAGGGCAAGTTCCCAGTGATCCATAAACATGGTGTGGCCTGGCTGTGGTTGCCTGAGAGTGGCAAGCTAACGAATTACTGCCCGGTCCGTAACCTGCCGTTAGGAGGGTCAGGGCCCTGGGGATGGCAGTCATGGTCTTCTGGTTGGTGACCTCCCCACTCTTACTAGGTCTACCAACAAAGGGCCAGGTGCTTTCACACCCTTGGGGGACCTGGGCATGAACCAGTGAGCAGTGGTGGGTGAACTGGTCCTCCTGAGGCATGTCCTAATGGATGGGCACCAGTATGGTGCCTCTTGTGCCCTCTCGTTTGGCGTGTATAAACTGGGCAGGGAGACTGACACATTCAGATGTTTGGACGCTGGACTACAGACGTGAAAGGAGAATTCCCATAACTGCAGAAAACTATTTCAAGATTCTGACCCATTGGCATTTGTCCATCCCTTTTCTACTCGCCTTTCTCCTGCCTGGATGGGATTACAACCATCTAAAACGTGTGCCACAAGCTCCCTTTTTACAGAAGAGTGCCCCCCAATCCCAGGCTCATCAGAGGGGAGTTAATCTATAAACGGAGCCATTTTTAGCAACATGCTGATTAACATGCCCATGGTGCTTCTGCTTTTTCTAAAGACCAGACGAATTGAAGTCAACAACAGGCCTGGAGATTTGTAGCACGGAAGTCTTTTTAATCTCTTGCATGATACAGAAACATCTTCATTAACTCTTCCTTCAGTTCTTCCCTTCAGATCTAAGAGCCCCAGAGAGCTGATCTTTACCAGCAGGTTTTCCTACTGAAGAACCCTCCCATTTACACCTCTTTGAAAACTGCAGGTGCCCTTCTAGGCCCCTGGCCGTGCTCTCGCTTCTGGAGTTCATATCAACTGGAAAAGGCGATTTGGAAACCTGCCAGGCCATCAGTCCCAGGACCAGACTTGCTGTGGACGTAAGACTGCTCAGGCTGCCAGCCGTAGAGGTGTTTCTGTGCCCTCAAAGCAGCCTGGTTTGCTAGGGGATGACGTTGAAACTGCCCACTCACACACCCCATATTTCAGTGGTTTTCAAACTTCTTTTCTTGGGACCCAGTTGAAAAAAAATCATTTGTGCCCGCGACCCAACAATTACATCTTTGAGCGATGCATTCCAGGCTTTTGGCGGTAGCAGCAGGGGGTCCCGTGCCCCCATAGGGGCTCCCGACCCTAAGTGTGCAAACCGCTGCTGTATTTCCGCCACTCGATAGCGCGTGCTGACTGCCGGGACTCCAGAAAACTCCGTCATTGCCAGGACACCCTCGTTTGACTTTGGTTAGAAACCCGGCCCTCTGCTGAGCCGCGGGCTCTGCCCAGAGTGGTTCCACACAATCCAAACCCAGCGACAGCTGGGCATTGGGTGAGCAGAAGCCCTGCTACCGATTGTCTTGGGGAGATCCCCTCTAGCTTTCCAACCGCCAAAGAAAAGGCTTTCCTCACCAGATCATCCCAGGCCCAGTGCATGCGGAACCGAGGCTCCGGGGCTGGATTCTCCCTGGTGTCGTCATGTTACATTGAGACAAGATATGTGAACAGCTGTTATCTGCCGGGCTAGCGCTCTGCCCTTTCTCATTAGGCGGTTTGGTTAAATCAGGGCATTAGCCAGTGCTGTACCATGGTTACCCATATACTAGGGTTACCATGCACGGTCCATGGGAGCTGGAAAACTCTTCTCTCTGCCCCCCTCTATGGCGTCTCTCTGCGTTGAGTGATTCCCAATAAGGTGTCCTGCGCCCACCTCGATGGAGACTCGGACCAGGCAGCAGCTGTCCCGTGAGCAGAAATGGAACCTGCCCTTGGCAGAGACATTAGGAGCTGTGCTTGGCTGGAAATTGCTCTTCGCATTGCTTCATTGGTTATTGCATAATTAGCCACAGAAACTCAGGCATTTCAAAATGCCAGTAATGCCCTTTTGATTCCTGCACAGATTGAAAGGGTGGTCCTTTGGCCCACTGGCAAGCACCAGGTGTCGGCTCCCTGTGGTCATTTTTGATAAACTAAATCACAGAGTCTGGCTGGGATTAATAATGCGTTTCAGCCATGACCTCATGTGAAAGCCCCAGACTCAGAGCCTTTACCAGGAGCGTTTGCAGCTGACATATCCAGCTCAGTTTCAGACTCCTATTTGAATCCAAGGTTTAGAGCCAGTGGGCTATATGAAAATTGATGGCACCGGGGTGAACAGTAGCGGTGATCATGCGGCTGTGTCTACAAAGTGAGTAATTGTATATCAAATAAGCCCTCTTCCCTTGGGCAGTACAGGAATGGACATCTCAGACAATGCTGCGGGGTACCCTTCCCCCATGCTTTTAAAATAGTCCTGGGAGTCCTCCAAACAACTACCCACCACCCAGTCTGTAGCCATGCAGCTGCTGCTCCTAGCTGATGTCCAGGAGTCGGCTGAGCATGTCCACTACCATGGACTTGTTCAATTTGTGAACCCTCCCATTTTCCTTTCTCGGGTGGAAGAAGGATTACGCTCCAAGGACAGGAAATGAATTCACTTGCTATGATTTCAGGGACTTCGTTTTTGTTTCCTTCCATTTTTTTAAAAAGGACGTTGTAGCCCTCGGTGAAGCAGTGTCGGCATGGACCCCCCAAGCGTGGTGTTAAGTGAGGAGGGTTGGGGGGTTTCCTTCCCCTGTTGTCCTGGGGGAGTGGGAGGCTTCAGGGTGAACCACAAGGCAAAATAGATTCACTTTTGCTCTGTGCGGCCTTGTAATCTAGTGAACAGTTTTCTGCTTGTTTTAACATTCAAAATATCTCACCCTCACTCTTGCAATGGGTCCCCGGAGCCACGGAGGTACTGACCGGTGCTGACACGCCTGTCACCTGAGCGGCTTTCCCTGCCCCCTTGAATCAGGAGAGGACCCTGACTCCTAGGTTGTGTTTGTAGTAGAGAAACGTGCCTGTAATCCAGCAATGGTGTGGCTCAGGCATTCATTCTTTGCGGCCCTCAAACGGATTCGAACCACCAGAAAGGGCAAAAGATATCACTCCAGCGTTGACACCCTGAGACTGAACACTTGAAGAATTGTGGAGTTGCAGGGTCCCGGCCGACCATGCTGGAGTGGTCTCTGGGTAGCTTGAAGGCATGGCTAATAGGATTCTTTCCTCAAAAATACGGAGACAAGATAGTGATATCAATCAGTGGTGGAAAGGGCTGAACTTGAACAGCCCTTCACTAGGCAGGAGGAAAAATTACAGAACAGGAGCATTTTAGATTGAGAAGTCATTTGTGTCACCCGCTTACATGAAAATAGTCACTTCTTCGGTGTCAAGTCTGGTGTTAGACTCTTACCAAAATCTTACAAGAGATCTTAAACATGGCTCTACGAAAATGGGATATAGCTGCAGCCGGGAGGGGGGGGGGGGAAAGCATAGAAACCACCCCAATTAAATCTCCCAGATTGTCTTGTTTTTCAGCACTGGAGTGGTCTCTCCAGCTCTGTTACGCTAGAGGCTCCGTTATGACTGACAGAGCCGGAACCAAAAGAAGAGCGTCATCAGTGGCTATTTAAGGGACGTGTAGGAGTTCAAGCCTCTTCGACCTGTCTTTGAGAAAAGGTACTCCTAGCAGCTGTACCCCATAACCCAGGCACCCCAGAACGACTTGGAGAGCAATGGAGGTGTGAACTGTGGATCTCTCACAGAAATTATGGTCCAGCTGATCTCCCACCATTATTTGATGGAACAGTTAAGTGACAGCATCAGCGCCCCCCCCCCCAAACACCGAGGCCAAAAGAAAAAGCTAATGCACCGATGCTAACCTGGATTCCAATTGTATCACAAGAATAGAACCTCTCATCAGTGGCAGGTCTTTGAGGGATTTGCATTATTTAATGAAGCTTGCTGCTTGAGCAGAAACACGCCATGTATACCAGCCACGTCAATACAAAGAGTAAAGGCAGGGGACGTATTTGGATGAGCAGGGGAAACTTTCCAACTCACTGGGGTTGCTGCTTATAATCATTTTGCTTCCTTGCCACGTTGAGAACAGAAAACAGTCCCCAGCACTGTCAATGTGTTACTGCCCCAGGAGTAAGTGCAGCATAGCTGGTTTCCAGAGCAAATCCCTGTACGGGCGGCGCTCCCTCCTTTGAATATGGTACTAAGGCCTGGTTTTGTGCTGAAGATAGACAGGGACCAAAGTGAAGGGAGTACAGTAAACAAAGATCAACAGTCCTGTCTACTGAAATACTGTTTAAAGTTGTAGTTCAGCAAAACTGGAATCTTTGCTCTGCAAATTTTACAGCCTCTGCCTACATATTGAAGGGGATGTTCCATGTGCCGACAGAGACCTGTTCAGCTCCAGCCTGAGGAAGCAGGTTTGGAACTTTCCCCAACTCAGACACTGAGGAGCCCTGCTCTTGGATATACATGCCTTCCAGTGGGCCAGCTCATCATTTAAGTACCGTCTTAATTCACGCAAGAAGAGACTTCATGAGTGGTAAATATACATGACTCAGGCCAGAACCGTTCAATGATACAGACAAGGAATGGTGAAGGCAGCCAGTCACTGTAGGCCAAGCACTGAGTGATCCTAAAAGCCCGTGTAGCCAGCTGGACATTTTTGTTGCGTTGATTCCTTCTGTATGTATCTGACCCAGTAAGGGAGAACCAACCCTGCAGAGATGCTGCAAGCAAGATTTTTTTTGTTCTGTTTTTATTGATAAGTATGAGCTGGACAATTCCTACATACGCCTCACTGATCTTGCTATGATAGCATACAGCACAGAAGAAAAACCACCATCAAAGCTCTGGAAGGGTATCCGTTTTTATTGGACATTGCAAGATCAATAAGAAAAAAATAGTCTGTACAGCTTTGTGTTACAACTGTTGTAACCTTAATCTTTAGCAACTTCTCGTGTGATTAAGAGGCCTGACGCAGCCAGCAAGGAGCTATATAACAGGGTTTGGGATACAACCATTTCATGCTGAGCAGGACACTGGAGTAGCATCGTCTGCACTGAGCGGTCTTGCGATAGCATTAACCTAGCTCCCTAACTTTTAAAAGGGTGCAGCCCTGCTCCAGAAGATGATGTGCAAATGGTGCACTGCCCAATAACAAATACCCATCTGCTGGGCTGGACAGAGCTCTTGCCTTCTTTCCTCACCTCTTCTGCCATTAATCCAATGGGTTAAGAACTTCATTTCCCCCTCCCATACCACTTTTGCTCCTCCTATGTTAGTAAGAGTCTCAATGGTTTTAGGCATAGGTCTACATCCATTTCTCTGCCTAGTCGGGCAGGCCACAAAGGGATCCTTTCTTTGTACCCCAGAGCTGAACTTGAAAATGGAAGGGTTAAGGTAAAAGGGCCTGGTGAAGCCTTTAATGGTAGCAGCCATCAGTTAATCAAGCTTATTTGTGACTCGCCTGCTGGGAAATAACTCACTGGACTGGAAACTAACAGTTTAAGGGTCAGAATAACCTTTCCTGAATATTTAACCAGCCTTAATGTGAAATTCTAACTGCTGCTCTCCCCAGTGCAGTCCTGGCCCATAGGGTGGGCCAGCAGAAGGTGCTTAATTTTACATGGTGTTATCCCAAGCTTTTGGTCTTTGAACTTTCAGCTTGCTGGGTTGAATAAAACAAATGTCAAAGGGTAAAAACATTGACTTTCTCCCCCTGAGGTGAGAGATCTTCAAAGGGACCTAGAAAGCATCTCCCACAAGGCAAAGGGTCTTAATTATATCCAGAAACAATGGAGCAGCTTTCAGTTCTCAGCTGGAAACAACACAGCTGGACAAAGTTTAACAGTAAAACCAGCCTTTAGAAAACCAGAAGAGTATAGGTTAAGAAGCTACATCAGGCATTAAGAACAGGTGCAGTCAACTGAGTTAGATGAAGTCAGCTAGTGGCTCACAAGTAGTACCTGTTTCATTAGCTGAATTTGAGGCTTCAGGTGCTAGTGCCAAGCATAGGTAGATCATTAACACTTCACCACCTTTTTTGTGCTCACTGCCAGAGCTGACTATAGCCTGCTCATTGGAAACCAGGTAGTTTGTTAGAATGGCTCTCTGGCCTCCGCTTTATGCAACGATTACCCATAACACATGAAAGAAGTAGTTTCCGCTGCCATTTTCTGATAATGAAACACTGTTCCATGAATGTTCCTGACTACACAAGCAAAGAGCAGTACATATACAGTGGGTAAACAAGCTGAACATGCTAGAGGGTCTGGACAGAAGCAAGCTGTCTCCCCCCCCACATATCCGATGTAGAGACCTCTTCCCAGACAAAGGCTGAGAGAAATAGGACAGTTGGCTTTTAAACAGATGAGAACTAAAAAACAACTTGATAATGAAGAGCCAGAAAACTGTCAGCTATCGCCACTTCTAGCACTGTAAGAAGGAAAGCATTCTTTTCAGTTTCGCAGACATCAAAAGGTGCATCTTAGACTTTCTAGGAAGAGGAGATGGACAGCTTCCTCTCCTCTATCATTTCATGCTGCATAGTAGCCACTGTTTCTGAAGGAGTACCATAAACAGTAATGCAAGCAAACCCAGAAAATAAATAGCACTAAAGCATTCCCTCTTCTCAGTATTAATTGCAATAAAAACTTCTTTGCCTTTTCTTAAGGACAAGAATAGTTTTAACCGAAAAAAAATCAACCGCAACATTGTTTAATATATGAAAGTTCAAAGATGTGTTTCACAGCATAATTTTAGCAATAACTTACACTCCATTGCCAAGTCACAATTCAGTCTCTCATTAACAGTGTACAAAGAAGGTCCTTAGTTACATATATATATTTTATAAAGTCTGGAAGATCAATATAAATACTGCTCCAGAAATTAAAAAAGTGTTTACATCCCCAACTCCAATATTACATCAGTTTCATGTTCTATCATCATCTGTAAAAATCTTAACGGCGCAGAGATTCAAGTTTTCGTAACTTCAGTGACGCGCTGGATGACAAAGCATCTTGGTTTGAAGAAGAATTCACTACATCTGAAGACTGGAACAATACTCTCCCACGATGATTAAATACATAAAAAGAGGGATGGTTCCTTATTGTGTCAAATGTCCTTAAAATAAATATATAAAACCAAAATTAACATGGCTTTAGAATGGTCATTATACAAAAGTCACTCTTGGAAATATCCATTTTTTATAAACAGAAAAATAAGTAAGTGCTGTTACCAAATAGGAGGGGTGCCAGCCTTCGGGAATAGATCTTGCCCATATTTTTCATGCGGTAAAACAAGTAAGATTTTTTTCAAAGACAAGATGCTATCGTTGGAGATTAGATATCTTGATTTCTCAGTATACAGAAAACACCCACATCATTAAGTTTTATTCTTCCTTCTACAGCTTACTCATGTACAAGGATGTTATCTACCAGCAAAATATCCCCCAAATCCTCTTGCTCTTGACCTTGCCTCGGCCAAAATCCATATTCATATAATGCTGAGCATCCTTAATTCTCAGACTTCTTGGCACTTTACAAGCTTAGGCCCTCTTGTACCACCAGCTCATGGATTTACCTAAGTCCTATGTTATTAAGCTAAGAATAAGAGCAGGCCTTTTCAGCCTATCTGACTTCCTTGCAACCTCAACATTCAATAAAAAAATCCTTCCGTTTTCAAAACCCTTCAGATTCATACAATTCTGTCTAGATCGATTCAGCATTTCTATAACATTTAACTTTAGTCATCACCAGCTTCAAGGGGGTATGCAATCTCTCTTATTTACGGAGGTGAGAGGTTCTACCGCCCACTCCCCTGCTGAGACCACTGGAAAAGATTGGTTCTGTAACCTAGTATCCCCCTATTTATCACCTGCTCATTCCGCTATTACAGTGGCCTGAGGGGAGTTTTTCAGAGGACTCACGGGAGGGGAACACAAAGGGCATCAAGTGTGTCCCAGTCATTGCTGTTTGTTCATCTTATCTAGAACTCTACTTCCCACACCCAGACATTGTGCCGGCTGCATGGTTCTGCTTGCCCTTCCCAGCATCACTTCTACAGGATGTATTAAGGAAGGCATGAGCTGAAAAGGAAAACATTTCTGGGGCTGCTATTTCACAGGATGTGTTGAGTTTGTTTGTAGAAGAAGAAAAACGTGTTAATGAACGGAAAGAACCCCCAACATACTTATTTTTTAATTCTGAAGTGGCATCCATGTCTTTAAATTCTCCTGCAATATGTACTATTCCGTAACACGTAACCGCAAAGGCCAACAGTGTTTGAAGAACTATCTGTAACAGAGAGATACAATACACCACACATTGGTTGCTAAACAATACAAGGGAATCATTGCACAAAACTCATATTTAAAACTTATCTTTTAGTCTCTTGTTCACAGACATCCTACATGTCAAGCACATGTGTTTTCCAACCAGTAATCTAGGAAACTGGGCAAATAACCTCCCCAACACTAAAGTGGGGATAGAGATTGAGGTGCAAGGAGTAAGTAGCTTGCCCAGGGTGGCCCTGCAAGTCGACAGGAGAAACAGGAACAGAATTTGGATTTCCTGGCAGCTGCCCTGTACCCTCTGAATTAGATCAAGCTGCCTTGCAGAGTTCTTCAGGCAGGTTCTGTATTCCTCAGAGCAGTCACCATCACCAGTCCGTGCACTCGAATTACTGCTGTAAAAGGAATAATCTAGTACTCTGAGTCCTCAAATTATGTAACCTCCATGACACTGTCAATTGGGTACCACAACTGAAGTGCACTTCTGCATGTCATTCCCTAATGGAAGACGAAGAATGTAACAGACCTAATTAAAATCGGAAATAAGAAAAGTGAAATAAATGAAGCAGATTGAGCTGGGATAACGGCAGTGCATAAGCATAGTGAATAACCCAGGTCACCCAACAAAAGCCAGAGGGAGGTGGATATTTATGCCACAGAGCACAGGAGATTTATGCAAGTACTGTCCAAGTTCTAACTACAAAAGCCAGGGAATTCCTGGATGAAAAGTTTCACCAATCCTTGAGAAGGAAATCAAACCCAGAGTCATTTTGATGTGCAAAGGCTCTCGATAAGAGCTGTAATACATTACTGGACATTAGAACTGGTAGGTGAAACATCCTCATGGCGATTGAGAACTTGAAAGACTGAATTTTAATCATACAAATAAAAAACATGAAAAGGAACGAAAGCAAAAGACCAAACTACATTATACTTAAATCTTCCAAAGGCAATGAAAATGTATAACTTACATCTATTGGCAATGTTTCATCTTCCTTCTCTGTTAATCTCATATAGGAACGGTCTATGAAGTAAAGACACCGGTAAATTGGTTTTGTTTATTTCATAACAGAAGGCAAATCAGTATCAATTCCAGGTGTGTTGGTTTCTATATACATTAACCCCCAGTAACTGTCACTTTAATTGGTTTCCCGCATTCACTTCCTCAGACAGCATCTCTGATCCTCCAAGCCTGCCTGGATAAATAATTTCAGGGATCATTTAACTGTTTTCTGCATAAGAGGGCTAATGGAGCACATGTATGCAGAAAGAATTCTCAGATATAGCTAATCAAACCATAGTACAGAAAGCACTACCCACATTTCTTCTTCCATCAAAAAGCTACTTCAGCAGAAGGCACTGATGTTCTATTTTATTGCAACCTATGTCTATAGCCCCTGTTGCCTTCTGAACTGGTCATTCTTACTAGTCAACTGAAGAGCATGTTTCTGCACAAGACAATCTGCAATGGCTTTTACTATTTCAGCAGCAGACTACACAATCTAATAAACGATTCCTTCTTATGCGCACTTTCGATATCGTATATAACATGCATAGGGAACACTATTGCACTTGAACCACAAATCTCTTACAAAATTCTTCAAAAACGGATATTCTTTCTGGATGGGTTGGCCACAGCCCATTCAGGTGCTATGCCAAAGAAGAATCACTGAGGAATTCTTTGTAAGTGCTCTACTTACTAGGCTAATTCTACTGGTATCACTAAGTCATAATAAGTAGAAATTCAGCTCATTAGTATTAATTATGTTTCCATCTATCCCATAGTCTGTGCTACTGTGAAATTGTAAACGCACATTTTGCATTAGCTTAATCTGTCAAAATTCACCTAAAATTCAGCTAAGCAAAACTCATCTTGAATTCTAAAGCGTATCAATCACCCTAAATGATTTCTTCTATCTTAGTCACAGGGCAATGAACCTACTTACTTCAGGGCTGAATTTGATCCATTGTGCACTAAGAGCTGAAATAATTTGGCCAGCCTGTAGCATCTTCAATTACTCTTGGCAAAATAGTTCTCGTGCCAGGAATTGGAAATTGCACTGTAGCATTTGGTACGGTCAGACCCTGACTCATACTCCAAATGCACCACTGGATGAAGGACTTACTGCAGCCCTGACAAATGGTAGCTTCAATGTCTGACACCTCACAAACCATCATGGTTAAATAGTATTTCCTTCTAGCACTGCCTGCTGGAAAGATACTCAACCTTTATATCCTATTACTTACTCTACTTCTTGATGTTTCCCACCCCCACATGCACCTCATTTCTGACTTGATTTTAAATAAAGCTATCAAAATGGTTCTAGCTGTAGTAGATGGCAAATCTAAATATTACCCTCTCTTTTTTATCTTTGAGATACCAAGTGTTTCATTTTTTTTTTCAGTGCTGGTGGGATTTTGACAGCAGATGCCATTACCATTTTTCTTTGAACATACTAATGACATCTGTTAAAGAAACATGGCTGAGATGTGTAAAATTCATCTATGCGCCAGAAAGGTTAGCGGCATTCCACAAACTCTTTCCCTACACACAACAAATGAAAAATGGCTCTGAGCTGTAATCGCAGCCCTGAGCAGTACCCCCACCTTTCTCCTTCCCTTATCCCCACCTTCTGGGCACCACAGTGTGCAGCTGGAAATGCTTTCCCAAATCTCCGGTTGAACAGGTGGTTTGAGGTCCAGGGATTGCTCCAACAATCTGACCCTCTATCACTCACCTGAACCCCTCTCCCATCTTGATCTCACTGCACCCCACCCCACTGTTCCCTGGCCCATCTCCTCAGGCCAGGTATCCCCAGAGCCTCCAGCCCTGACATCAGCTCGATTCCTGCTAAACTTCTGCACCCAGATTTCATCCTGCCCCAGGCCCTGCTTCACCCCTGCATGGTCCGCTCCCTGCTCCCCCCAGCCACCCCTGCATGGCCCGCTCCCCGCCCCCCCCAGCCACCCTTGCATGGCCCGCTCCCCGCCCCCCCCAGCCACCCTTGCATGGCCCGCTCCC
>ML685771.1:4738615-4830917 GCA_007922175.1 Pelusios castaneus
AATCCCACTTCGTCAGTGGGATTTTCTCCCACGAAAGCTCATGCGATAAATAAATCTGTTAGTCTTTAAAAGTGCCACAGGACTCTGTTGCCATGTTCGGAGTGTTGTTTGCACTGTGCCTGAAGGGCAGAAAGCACTCGGTGTGTTAAACGTTGTTAAACCATCGTCATCAACATCATTCTTCCAGCACTGGAAGGTGCATGAGGCAGAATTCGCACAGCACCAGTCATCCATATCGCAATCTCATTTTTCCATGTCTTTTATAATCAAATGTAATAATGCCATTTCAACTGAGTGTGCCTCTAGATTGGCCTCTCCATCCCTGGGTGGCCAAAGAAATGCTTGATTAGCTGGCTGTTATCAGGCCTTCTTAAATGTGTCCCAAATATGGCCCTCTCTTCTTTCGTACTGCTTCTGTTGTTCTAGGTAGTTGGGCCATGCTAGGACTTCGCCGCTACTTATTCTGTACAATCCATTTTATTTCGAATATTCTCTGCAGACACCTACCTTGACAGCTGTTCAATTTGTTGTTTTAAATGCCATTGAAAGAAAACCCGTTAACAAGTAGCCTTGTAGAACGATTTTCCCATGACAAATGGACTGTCAAGAAGATGCAGTTGATCTCTTGGAAGTAGCCAGAACATGAATAATAAAGGAGGCCCTCTTCTCTATGAAGGGAGGTGGGAATTGACTTTAGGGCTTGCCTAGTGGGGAGTTTTGTACCACTTCATCTGTGTATTATAAAGTTGGGCTTCGCATGTTTTCTTAACTCGGGTTCTGTGTCTCCATTAAAGCTAATCTGATGAATTGCATCCATGCTCTAGGGATACACATAGATTTGTTCAGCCTCCCTGTGTCCACATCATCACAGCATTCAACTATGTTAGCTGCAGTGATTTGTGGCAAGCGTCCCTGACTTCCTGGATGAAGCTGATCTTGCCTGGCTCTGGGGTAGATTTTTATCTATTCATGTGGGGATTGTGCATGGAAAAGTCACTTGAATGAAAATTTGCAGAATCCATCCTTTACCAGTTCCAGAAATCCATGGGGCCAGAAGGCAGCACCCCATCTCTCTGTCTATTTGTTAGCATCCTTCCTGCTGTGTTGTTTAGCTATTTCTGAGCCTTGATTCCTCAACTGAGGCACAGGGAGAGGTGACATTTTACTTCCCCCAGTCTGAGGATTTTCAGGGAGTTGTCTGTGGAAGGTGCACAGTGTACTTGTAAGTATTTCAGGGTCCATGAGCTGGGAGATGGGCAGATATGTAACCTTGTCATGCATTGGGAAGTAGCATTGGAGGACTGATTTACTTTACTGGAGCTTCATGGACATTAACATGATTGAGGTGACACGATTAAAACCCATGGGGGGTTGAGATGATATGATGAAACCAACACACCATTGAGGTCCTTAGGAGTATGGCCCAGAGAGAGTTACAGCTGAGCTAGAAGGAGCAGTCAAATTATAACTCAAATCTGGACAAACCCCTGCTGAGCTGATGGTTAGGATTGAAAAGTAGCCTCCAGTATTAAATAGGCAGCTACTATTAAATGTCTCTTCTTTCCGTTTTCCTGTCTGCCCTGAGTTCTGATTGGTGTTGCATGATTAGGTGCTTGTGGCTGAGGCCTTCCAGCTGGTAGCTATAGTATTGCACGTATAGTCCTCAGCAAAACACCAGTGGGGAAAGCACTGTCCAAAAGCTGTGATATTTGTGGTGTATGTTCTGGAGTTTTGGTGCTCTATTTTCCAATTCAGTTTAAAACAAAGGGAGAAAGAAGGTTATTTCCATCGATGTGCCAAAAAAAAAAAAAAAAAAAAAAAGTGATCTGTGGACAAAAACTAGCATAACTTCAGGGTTAAACAGGGACTCTGGATTTTTCTCGCATTACAACAGGTGATTCGACTTCACCTTCCTCTATGTGCTGTTCCCCAGTGTTGGAATCCCAACACCTATTTTGATTTGCTGTTACAGCCTAACCTGATCCTATGTCATACACTCCCCTGCATTTAATTTCCTCCCATTCTGTAAGTTCCCCATCTTCAAAGCATCCGACGAAGTGGGATTTTCTCCCATGAAAGCTCATGCGATAAATAAGTTTATTAGTCTTTAAAAGTGCCCCAGGACTCCTTGTTCGTATAGCAAAAAACGAGAGTCCTGTGGCACCTAATAGACACAGATTTTCTTCGGCATAAGCTTTCGTGGGCTATAAACCACTTCGTTGCATCTGACAAAATGGGTTATAGCCCATGAAAGCTGATGCTGAAGAAAATCTGTTAGTCTATAAGGTGCCACAGGACTCTCGTTGTTTTTTGCTGTACACAGACTAACATGGCTACCCCTCTAGAAATTTCTTGTTTGTATAGTATAACCCTGTGTGTGTTACAGGACGCCTGATCCACAGAGGATATTAGTTGGTACAGCCTTCAGTAGAGAGCCTTAAGTCTTTAGCTCATCGTATAGTAGCTCCTGCTTTTATTTCTGGCGATCCCAGATGTGTCAGCTAGGGTGGTGATTGCACCAGTTTTTTAGACTTTCTCTGGACTCCATTTCTCTCTTGAGGTTCTCTTCTTTGTGTTACCAGTTTACCCCTTATTGTCTCCCAGTGTTCCTCTCTCTTCGTTTCTAAAGTATGAGTCATGTAATTTGGATTCTAGACTAATCTCTAACGTGCGTTTTTTCTGTCTGCGCTTTCTTAAACCGAATTTAGAGACTCAATAGCAGAATGAGTAACACCAATTGCATACATTTTCAGTGGTTGCATAGAAAATCCTGAACCATTCTTTACCTCTAGAGGAGGAAATGCTGGAAATTTGCCTCTTTTGCAGACTGATCACAAGTGTGGACATAGAAAAAATGAAGTTTAATGCCTTGAAGTGCTGTGAAGGTCAAGAGGACCCTTGTTGCTCACCGGCAGCAAGCTAAAAGCCACACACAGACACAGACACAACCCCCCTATTTAAGATGCAGGTTTGCCTATTTATTCTCAGACTTAGTATTTCTGATCCTGGAGCATTTGAGTCTGGTTACTGTAAAAACAAGCACACCCGATGCCAGCACAGGTGTAACATATATTGATTGGATGGTATTGTGAAGAGTTAGCAGTTTCTGGGCAAAATAAGTTCTCAGGTATCTGATCTAGTGGCTAATTACCTTAGAAAGCACTGAAATTTAGTCTCTTTCAAGTGCATCTCTTGCCAGGAAAACACGGTGCCAGGGTTCAGCTTGTTCACATTTTCACTGTAATATAGCCAGCCTCTCGCTCAATGAATTTTTTCTCTTATAAATTATGCTGTAGCCTTAAGTCTGCCTGCAATAAAAGACATAGGCACAGCAGTGAATTATTTCAGCAGATTGGAAAATAGCATTTTGATTGCCTGTGTGCTTCACGCAGAGATTTAAAACTAAATTTTCCCCCACCCAGGCATCACAAAATTTAGGAGCATTAAAGCTATATTCATAGATAATCCGTTTTCTTAATTTTAAACCCTAGCTCAGAAATATTCAAAACCAACAAAGGGCCTCCACTGTTTATTGGAAAGGTAAATGTGATGAAAACAGTTAGCTTAAACATCTTGTTTCAAAATGATCCGATTAATCTACCATCCTCACCTCTTAACTTTCTGCCCCTTGCTTGTCTGTGTCAGCTGGCTCCCTAACGTCAATCATCGCGCCAAATTCAGGGAGCGTTGTTCTGTAAATATTACCAAACTAAAACATTAACTCCTCTCAGATTTCATGTAAGCTTGTCTCTCTCGCCAGAGAAGTTAGTCCGGTAAAAGATATGACTTCACCCATCTTGTCTCTTTGACATCTCTTGCCATCCAGGCATTTATCCCTGGTACTTGAAACTAATGCCATCTTGTAGAGGCAAGATTTATATTGAGAGGGTCAGTTACATCTAAAACCAGTGCAAGACAAACAGAACCTTGCGTAAGTAGGTCCCATGTTTCAGTGCTTCTCTTCAGTGTAACATGGGACCGTTGTCAATAAAGGTCCGTTTTGGGCTTAGCAGTATTGTCCGTTCCTACAGATAAACCTGACTGACAAATCTGCATTTAAAACCGAGGATGTGTCACCCACCAATTCAGACCCCGGGTGCTCGAGCTCTCATCCCTGTGTTTATTTGTGTACGTTTGAGTGATTCCATTTATAGTAAGGGGTCTTATTTTTGCTCTTTATCATGCTGTCTTTCAGACTCTTTGCTCTGGGAACACACAGAAAATACCTTTAGGCCTTGGATGGCCTTCTTAGCACGTGTGATAGGTTTATCCAATACTTCCAATCTCCTGCTTTCCTAATGGAACCGGAGATTTATTTGCCATTGGTGCAATATTGCAAGGAGCTGTAGGTGTAGGGGAATTTTTACTTAGAAGCCAGCATTGTTAAGTGCCTCTAAATTGTTCATATGTGCACAGGTCCTATACAGACCTGCTTGATTTGGACTGCAAGCTGGACTGTAAGGTGCAGAAAGGCATCTGCTAACAAATCGTCTTGATCAAATGAAGCACCACTTTATATCTGATATTAAAATGCGGGGCAGGAGATGAAGACAAGATCCTTTAGAATTTCAAAAAGTAGGGTGTCCTGTGGAGGGTTTTGTTTTGAAGCTGGTAAGTCTTGAAATTAAAATTGATCACTGAGTGAACCTCCTGGGTTGTATTGAGAAGACTGAGATAATGTTGAAAGTAATTTTTACAGTTTCAGACATAGATGACAGTCCTAAAATCCTCTTTCCAAGAAAATACATCCATTGTGAATACCAGGAGGGACTCCTGTGTCCGCCTAGTCAGATTTCTCTTTGGGTACTAGCTGTTGAGTACACTTGAAAAATCTGGGGCAGGGCAAAAACTTGACAAAAATTACTTTATTTTGGGTGCCCCCTCATTAATTCTCAATCCTTTTGCTTTGGTGGGTTTAAACTGGACCTTCAGTGTAATTTTTGATAGTGTAACAAACCAGGAGTCCGGTGGCACTTTTAAAGACTAACACATTTATTTATCGCATGAGCTTTCGTGGGAGAAAATCCCACTTCGTCAGACACTTGAACATGGAGAAAGTGGTGAAATGGGATTTTCTTCCATGACAGCTCATGCGATAAATAAATGTGTTAGTCTTTAAAAGTGCCAGTAACAGGGCTACCTACCCCTCTGGAACTTTTAATAGTGTGATTTTGTGCAATAAACTCTCTAAGATTCTCTTTACTCCAGTGGAAAAATGTTGAAGACTTGTATTCTTGAATGTTCCCTAAAAGCTGAGTGTTTTATGTATGAAAGGAAGGCAGGACACTCCTTCGTTCTATGGCAATTACACCTCTTCTGCCCCCTCACTTCAAGTACTGACGTAAGTGTATAGTAGGACGTCCTGGTGGGTTGTATCCTTGATTTCTCCACTTCCTTAATTTTATTTTTATAGTGTGTACCGGGGCCCAAGGGAGCTAAAACTAGCCAGAGATACGTATCAGGAGATCTTGGTATCCCACATTTGTTCTTTGCACTGCCCTGTAGAACGTATACTATCAGATCTGCTCTCCTTAGTCCCAGGCAAGGGTAGAATGTGTAATGAACAACCTGCGGTTGCTCCTGAAACTAAGAGTATTCTCCTTGTATACTAAAGGCTGAAGGTCTCTTCCTACGAGGTCTCTCTGATTGTGAGGGCACGTCTGTGCCCTGGAGAGTTGCCAAGATGAAGCAAATTTGAACTGAGAGAGCTGATGGCTGTGGGTGAAATGAATTGCTCTGGCTTAAAGCCCAAGTAGCTATGCAGGAGAAGAGTGGGGCTTATCGAGGGGAAATATATATATGCCTGATCCAGACCATTGGATCTCAGTCAGTAGCTGATCCTGCAGCCTCCTGCTCTGGCCCACTTTATCGCAGCCCCCTGTTTAGCTTGTATGCCATGAGGGGGCATGCTGACATCCCTGGGGGGCTTTGCCTGTTACTTTCACCTGTGTAGCTCCAGTAGGGTGTGGGCCTTGTCCTGCCCATCTGGACCGTGAGTAAATTCCACTTTCCAGGCGAAAAATGATGTGCTAAAGAAGATGACCTTTGGAAATCCAGACCTAAATATGGGAGGTTTCACTGCGTCTGTTGGAGGACACCACGCAGTTCTCTTTCTGTGTGTGGTTACGATTCTTCTGCATCACCATCTGCTCACATTCTAGTCTGGTGAAATTACTGTTCGGCTATGGTCTGTGGAGTACATGCAAGAAGTGTTTAGCATACAGCTCAGTCTGGGCTGTGCTGTGCCAATAGTGGATGACAGAAATAGAGAGAGAGCGTCTCAAAGGGACTTAATACAGGGCTTGACAAAACTTGGGCGTCAGGTCACTCTGGTAACCGGGGTTTGTAGCCTGGCTCCTAGCTCTGCTGCAAAAATGCAGCAGAGGAGCACCCTCTGGTGACCAAAAATAAGACTGCTGGCACCTAGCTGGGAGCCAGTTTTGTCGAGCCCTGACTTAATAGTCATTCCCCGTTCTCGGAGGTGAACTGGAAATGTTCTTGGGTGATCTTATTTCTGAAACTGTGGTTGCACCAATGCTTGGTAGATTTTCTTTTTCTCTTAGCAATTCACTTCCAATAAAAGTTTTCTGTTTGAAGGAGGCACATATAAATTTTGCAGAATAAAAAATATTGCTCGGAAGTGGAATATCACACTTTCCAGTGTAAAAGCCACCCCTTTCCTCTAAAGTCTGCACACTTCTGGTATCTGAGAATATAAACAAGTCTCTGGGGCAATCTGTTATTTAGGTTACCCAACAGTTGCCATTACAAGACCCTGTTTTCAATTGCTTAGGATTTTGTTAAATTCTAGTCATTCAGACTGAAATTTTCCATGCTGGGTGTCTGCCTCAAGGTGAATTTATATTTATTTATTTATTTATTTTGTATATTGAAAATTTCACCCCAAACGATCCAGCCGCTTCTTCATTCGGTGCAAAGGATGGCCCATCTCTGTGGATGAATGAGGACTGAGTTGTAGAGGAGGCTGTTTTCTATAACGCCTGCTTCATTTGTTGCCAGAATTGGAAGGTGTCTAGTGAACAAGGCAGGGGACTGCAGGAACATGCTGCCTTGGAGAATTAAATTCCATTCCTGGCTCATCCATAGAGTTACTGTGTGAGTCTGGGAAAGTCGCTTAAACTAGACTTCTCACAGATCGGCATTAATTGTGTGACACTGGGGAAGGAGGTGGGAAAATGAATATCTAGCTTTTACATAGCGCTTGCCGTTCGTAAATCTCTTTATGAAGGACGGCAGTATCGTTATCCCCATTTCACAGACTGGGGAAGCCAAGGCACAGAAGGAAGTGATTTGCCTAAGGTCACTCATCAGTCCAATGGCGAGCCAGGAAACCTAGGGATTTATGTCTCAAAACTCTGCTTTAATCCAAGGGTTCCCAAACTGCAGACGATATTTTAATAGCACCTTGTGGACCACTTCTGCTCCTCTTTACAATCCCATAACATCTAAAGCAATTGCTTACGTGAAGTAGCAGCGTTAGGAAGGTGGTTAGTGCAGTGTAGCATCTAGAAATGAGGAAGAGGAGTCGGGAGGAAGAGAAATTCTGTTGAGTTAAGACTCCCTTTGTCTGGCCAGTGAACTGTGTTGCAGATAAAGGGTATTATATAAATTACGGACCTGTACGCTAAGACCAGAATACTGCAAACCAGCTGATCGGAAAGCACCTACCACATTGCTGCTGCCAGCTTGTGAGTTGTTATTCGCTCAGCTCATCCACATATGGGTGCTGGGAGAATTGGGTAAGGACCAAGGACACATGAGGTTCTCCATTCCTCTTGTGACATTTTTATTTTTGGTTGGTATAAAACCACGTTTAACCCCAGCTGTTGCCAGGCTAGATAGTCCCATTCAGCCTGGAAGAGACCTTTTACTTTGCTTAGAAATTTTTCAGTCCTCTAAAGCTTTTACTGTTCCCTAGCACTGTAATACTGAAGTGTTCTTCCTCACATTCTAAAAAGAATGCATATGGGAACCAGTGTATGGATGGGAGTTGCCGTGTATGAACTGTTTACACATGGGAGTTTCCAGTCAATGGGATGTATGTGGCTTGTCTGGCCACGGCAGGTTCAGGAGCTGCGTGCTAGGAAATGCCAATTCTGTCCAGGCTCAAGAAGCAGTGCACTACCAAAGTGTGCGTTCTGCAGATCAGTACGCTAGGAAGAAGCTCTTTTTAAAAAGAGGTTTTGAGTTTCACGGCTCTGTTGAGGAACCAGCCCAAATACAGTGTGTACCTTCCACATCTCTTGGTGTAATTTACAGTTGTCACATGGCTAACGCTGTGTCTTTATTTCCAGGTGTTCTGATGGGCGTCATCCTTCGATACGGAATTCACGTTCCCAGTGACGTTAATAATGTGACCTTGAGTTGCCAAGTGCAGACCAGTCCAGCTACTTTGTTAGTAAACGTTAGTGGGAAATATTACGAGTACACCCTGAAGGGGGAAATCAGCCCTCATGAACTCAATAATGTTCAAGATAACGAAATGCTGAGAAAGGTGAGCTACTAAGCATTGCGTGCCAAAGTTCTTGGCAAATGGTCAAGAGAGGATTTGTTAAATGGGAAATCCTGTTCCCTTTGCAATTGATCGGACGTCTGTTTTCAGCCGCAGTGTGCACAAGAATGGGCCCATCCTATAACCCAGAACATTTAATATATTGTAACTACAGTAGCTACTGTTATTGTAAAAGGTACAAATTAAAGGATTGTACTTCATATTACTCTTGTTAGCCTTGTAACTTTCATGCCAGACTCTCTTGTCTGATTATATATTAAATGTGCAACGTATTCTGATTACTATGGTCTCATGAAATCTTAACTTAAACAGATTTTTTTTTAACAGGTGACTTTTGATCCTGAAGTATTTTTCAATATCTTACTTCCTCCAATTATATTTTATGCAGGATACAGCTTAAAAAGGGTACGTCTCATTACATTTCATTGTCTTTGAAGATTCAGTGTTTAAAATGTTTGTAGTTGTGGAAGTACAGCCGTACAGAACAGAGATCAGCAGGCCTCATATTATGTTCTGTCTTAGTTATTTCTAGAGAGGTCTTTGCCATAGCGACTAAGCACAGATGTTCTCGTGCTGTCCTATACTGTGATGTATGCACAGAGAAGGAAAAAAGCTTTAAAAAGACATAATTATCATTTGAATAATCTTTCTCTGAATTCTCCAATTTTTGTAGAAATTTGCACTTGTATGTGAGGATGTTAATCTATCTGGTCCATTGTAGAATTTCTGTCTGTGTCCCTCTCCAAGATACACAAGCATAAAGGATCAATTACAGGAGTTCCCATAAAAGGCAATGAAGATTGGGGAAATAGAAACTATGGCCACATAAAAGACTTGGGTGTTGTATGTGGTGCCATATCATGTATGGGCCAGAGCTTCCGCTTGGGATCCAGAGGTTAATGCAGCATTTTTATCAAAGCTTACCAAAAGCAGATCTAGAGGAACTTGTCCTTGGCATAGGTCACGGGGGAGAATGTACGTTTCCTCTGGAGTTCCCCGGGAGGCAGCTGTTACAAACCATTTACAAGCACTTAAATAAAATTAGGTCATGTGAAGCTTTCTGCGGGTTTGAAATGAGCAACAGGTTGTTCATTGTACTAGCCGAATCTCCGAAGTGCTAATATATAAGGAAGCAAACATGATCCCGTTTGGCTTATAGGAAAAGAAATAATCCTTCCAGGCTTGGAAATCCCTCAGCAATGGCAGTCTGCTAAACAAGCTGCTAAAAGCCGTAGTAATGCAGTAACATCTTGGAGGCAGATCAGGGATCAGGGTGTAAGCACGCTTTTATTGCCCCAAAGAACTTACAGGCAGGTGTAAGCCAAGAGATGTTGACAGAATTACATAATATCCAAGGTGTGAGGAATGTATGCACAGTTAGAAAACAAAGCTGTAATCGAGAGTGTTTTGTTTCTTTCTAGAGACATTTCTTCAGAAACTTGGGGTCAATCCTAGCGTATGCTTTTCTGGGAACGGCTATCTCCTGTTTTGTGATAGGGTGAGTATTTGAAGTCCATCCATGGGCTGGCAACACAAAGGACTTGCACTCTGGTTGTCAGCGAGGGCCAGCACATCTACAGCGCCGTTGTTACGCATGCTAGCTAGGTTAAAGCTAGCGTGGACAGGGCCACCCAGTCTAGAATCACAGCTCATTTGTAGTGTAGACATGCCTTTAATGTGGAGCAAGATTGAGTGACATGACCTGGGTAAAAGACCTGGAGCCTGGACTCCCGAGTTCGAATCCCAGCTCTGAAAAGGTATTCAACCTCCCTGTCTCAGTTTCTGTAAAGGAGGAAGTAATACTATTTACTTACCTTTCAGAGGTGTTGAATATTAATTCGGGTCTGACAAATATTTTATTGTGTTTTTTGGTTTCTAGTTTTTACTGCAATAAATAGAATATTGATATAAAAATACTAACCTGGGTTTAAAAGTCTCCCGAAATTTTTCACAGCTCTTTAAATAGCAGGTATTGCTTGTGTGAATGGAACAGTGAAAGAATTGGTAGATATAAGTGGTTGGTGAGGCACCAGTAGGAAATATAGAAGTCCACACACACTGCGCAGAGGTTTAAACCCACTCCCCCACAACACCTGAACTTTAATAATGTCTAAACTTTGCCTAAAATCCGAGCTTTCTATGAGTGCCCTTTAGTTTTAGCAGTAGGAAAACTCCCTGGGGGAACAGAGGCTTTGGAAGTTACCGGTACTTTACCATTCTTCTGGTTCGTGATATGACACACCCGTACTAGCTAGACTGAAGAAACGCATCCAAAACCTGCAAGATGATGGAATCTTTAAAAAAACGGAATTACCTTTTAAAATTTTCTTTGCCTGAAAAGTATGGAGGTACTTCTGGGGTAGAAGGCGGTGCTCTAAATAACAAAGGATACAACTATTGAATTAGTAAACAGATTTTTCCCTTCTTTCTTTTTCCCAGGAAGCCAACTATCTCATACCTTCCCCTCCCCCCAGACATGCTGTGTTTGTTCTAACCTGTGGTTAGTGACGTAATGCCATTTAGCTACTAGATACAATACCAGTGGCTGAAACAAATTTGTGTTTGAAAATGTCCCTTAGAGCATTTCATGAATGGGAGATTTACTGCCATGTGTTAAATCAGCAAGTTAATACTGCTTGGGCTTGCTCCCAGGCAGTGTTATTTATGCCTTGCTGTGATTTTATTTAGTATTATTTATTTATACAAACAGAGAGAACTAATTCTAAGTGGTAAAAACAAGAGAATTACATAGGGTGTTCTGCAGAGGAGAAGTGATAGATAAGTCTCCATATAGACTTGTCTTATTTAAAGAGAGAGAGAGAGAGGTGGGGCTTGTTTGAAAGGCAGTGAAAGCTCATTACATGGACCAGGCATATAAATTGCTGGAAATTCTGGCCATCCGGTTCTCGCCCTGCCCATTGCTGAAATTCAATCTCTTGTGAGCCGGGGGGAGGAGAGATGATCTGTTTTACATATTCTACAAGCTGCAGGCATATTTATCCTGTCAAACTGCATTTATTAAGTAGCATTATGCATGAAGTAGTTCAGATGTTAAATCCATTTGCTGCTAACCACATATACAGCACTGTATCTTGAGTAAATGGGAGTTGAAGGCAGATTTGCCATTATCTATGATTATCATAGCCCAACCTGTCAAACTCAGTGTTTCCAGTTTAATATAAATATTAAATAAAATAGAGTATATTTAGGTAACTTTATGAGTTAAACCAGGGCTTGACAAAATTGGCTCCCAGCTAGGTGCCAGGAATTTTATTTTTGGTCACCAGAAGGCGCTCCTCAGTAGAGCTAGGAGCCAGACTACAAACCCAGTCGCCCTGGCGACATGGTACCCGGTTTTTGTTGAGCCCTGGATTAAAGTTCCTAATTCAAGGGAATTTCATTTTAAAAATATATTCACATGCTTTTCAAATGTCCAGCCATGTCTCTGCTTATTCAACAGGTCAATCATTTATGGCTGTGTAGCATTAATGAAAGTAACCGGGCAACTTGGAGGAGATTTTTACTTTACAGACTGTCTGCTGTTTGGTGCCATAGTATCAGCTACTGACCCAGGTATGTTGTGATTAGTGTCTTTCCCATGTGTTACCGAAGTACTGTTCTGTTTCAGGTTGTGGGAAGAGAGATGTCTGGCTGATGGCATCCTTTTCTGATTTTTGAAGTTTAGGCAAATTGATTCATTTTTAGGGATAAAACTTGATCTCCATCCCGAGATCACAGTGTGTGGAGCACACACAGATCCCCTGTAAGCAATCAGCACTGCTCAGTGTGTGGGAATTCAGGGGGTTTTCGGGGAATGTGCTAGGCCAAGGGTCGGCAACCCAGAAGATAAGAAGAGCCATTTCAAACTTTTTTTTCAATAGCCAAGTATTTTGAGAGCCACGTGGGTGTCGCTCTCGCCCTGCTTGCTGTGCCCCCCTGCCTCCCAGCTCTTGCTCAGCCCAGCTGTGGCCCCACCCTCCCCTGGCCATCCGGTTCTCGCCCTGCCCAGCCTGGGGCACCCTCCCCCAGGCCCCAGGACCTGCCCACCCACCCACACTTCACACCCATCTTTGCACAGGGCAGGAGATGTCCTAGTGCAGCCCCCCCAGGGAGGGGCATCTGTATCTTCAGAGAGAGGGCATGTGGGGGGCTGGAGGCTTGGGGGGTGCAAATGTAGGCTTGGCTCTGCTGCCCCCTCTGCTCTTACCCAGTGCATGGTGCCTGCCCCCCTCTGCAGCCTGGAACTGGCTCATGGGGCAGCCTCACCCCTCAGCTGGGGGCGGGGGGCAGGTTGGTCTTTCATGATGCATAGGAGGGGTGCTGAAGGCCACCTCAGCACTTTGTGCCCCCTGCCCCCAAGAAGGGCTGGGCCGGACGGCACCCCGTCCCCTGCACACACTTACCTGCTGCTCCAGCCCCACAGCCTGGTGCCCCCACAATCCCCATCAGGCAGGATTTCAAAGTCTGGATTCAACATGAACTTGGCCTTGCCAAAGTGGAGGATAGGGAATGACGACACTCTGGCGGGGGGGGGGGGGGGGCAGTTCTGTGGGATTCTTGGTGGGTTGGAGGAGTCAGGAGGATGCTGGCTCACTGCTCTGGCTTAGGAGAGCCTGGGGGGCACTCAGGAGGATGTAAAATTGTAAGAGAACTGGGGGGGGGGTGGAGAAAGGGGGGCTGCACGGCTGTTCTCTCTCTCCCTTACAAGTAGTAGCAGAGCAGCTGCAGGGGGGTTGCTCACAGCCTCCAGTGGAGCAGGCGCCATCCAGTCCTTAGCCTGCGCCCCCCCATCACCCCAGGAGTCCCCATCCCTTGCCTAGCGCATTGCAAGGCTGGGGGGAAACACTTCTCAGCCAGGGGGGTCAGGGAACTTGGAAGCCCTGGATGTGTCTGGGCTGGGGTCCCCATGTTCAGCTCTAGGAGGCGGGTGGGGGGGACGTTGCAGCCCCCAGCCTTGCCCTCCCTGACTCCTTTATGGCTGGAGGCAGCCTCGGCCCTGTAGCAGGAAACCTTGGGGGGCAGCCCTCTTCCACTCCCTCCCAGTAAATTACCTGCTGCCCCCTCCTGCTCAGCTGGGAGTGACTGTCAGGCAGCCTGACGCAGGGAACCAGCTGGGAGCAGGACTTAGCTGCCCCTGACCCATGGAGTCCAGCCCCACTGCCCCCAGCTCAGCCGCCTCCACAGCACACCCCACACTGCCTGGGCCGAGAGGGAGGGTTTTATTTTTCCCTCCTCTTCTCCAGCCCTGGCTACATGCTGAAGGGGCGGCAGCTCTGCAGAGCTCAGAGTACGCTGGCTCTGATCACCACGGAGCCACGAGGGGGGCGGCCGAGAGCCGACGTTGCCGACCCCTGTGCTAGGCAATCTCTAGCCTCAGTTTTGCATGGATAGATTTTTTTGGTCTTAATCTAAAATGCGAGCTGACTCTATGTAACCGTACCAAGAACAATGGGGATTATTTTAAAAAAAAATCTCAGTCCTGTTTGCAAAACTCTTTTGATTTTCCAAGTGATGCCCAAAGGCTAAGTTTTGTTATACTTGAGTGCAACAAAGTTTTTTGCTTCTTAACTGTCTTCATCATCTTTCTACTTATCAATATAATCTAATCTAAGAACATGGCAGAAGAAAAAGCCTTTTTCTTTTCTTTTCTTTTCTTTTCTTTTCTTTTCTTTTCTTTTCTTTTCTTTTCAAATGTGTAACTCAGATTTCTTCCTCTGCTGCCTTACTTCTCAGCAAAGTTTAAATTTGCTACTGCAACCTAGCTCTTTCTCTTAAGGTACAGCAGTCTTTATGGTGTATCTGTATGGCATCTGGGAAGGCACTTCTCTGTGTGGGTGGACAGACATTCACTGGTTCTGTTTAAGCTAGTGCACTAAAAACAGCATAGTGGCTCCAGTGACACATGGGGCTTGTTTGGGCTAGCCATCCGAGTGTGAACCCGGGGGGCAGGCGGGATTGCATTCAGGTCTGCAGCCACATTACTATTCTTAGCAAGATAGCTTGAGTTTGTGTCCACCTGTACCGGGAAGCACCCTCCCAGATGCTGTGTAGACGTACCCTAGAGGACCTCTATAGAAGCAGATATTGGCATGCTGTGTTGTACAGAATTCGCTCATGTGCAGTGCCTATTTCTTTTTCTCAATCTGGGCAATGAAATGAATACCCATGGGTATTCTTGACAGATAGATTTTGATCCCTCCTTCCTCATCTCACCCCTCAATTACTTTCTGTTTTTTAAAATTAAAAAATAAACAAAAAACCCCAAACCACAGTATCCTACAATCTCGCTCCAAAAGATAACTTCTTGGCACAGAGTAACGACGTGGTTTTTGGATCACTACTCTACGGTATCACAGGATTTTTCAATCCACTGTGAAAGTTGTACCTTTACAGTAAATACAGTCGAGACAGACGGGCAGTTACCATTTCATAGAAAACTTTAGAATATGAACTCGGATCCTTCCCCAGCTTCTCCCAGTGTGTTTTGTGTTGTCCATTTGTTTAAACTATGAATTCTGGGCAGGGAGTGTCTGTTCTGTGTCTTCTGCAATGCGGGCACATAATTAGTGCTTAACAAATGAGTCTCTTTAGGACAGCAGTAAGCACATGCTTATGTGTCAATGACTTCAATGGGAATTACACACATGCTTAAAATGAAGTTTCTGCATTAGCAGCCTTCTGGAATGGGCACGTTTTCTTGAACCCGGGGCCTGTATTTGGTCACTGAGACCTATGGTGCTTCAACCCGGATAAAGGACCATGTGGATTTTAATCTCATGTCACTCACTGAATACCTTTGTTTGTGTATAAGTGGATTAAACTCCCTTAAATATGCACATTTGAGTTTCCTGCCTGTCATATGGTAATTGTTTGAAAAGGGCCGTTAGGGCAGTCACATTGCGTTAGTCCAACCCCAGGGAGAAATGCCTGCGTGTGACTTTGCGTGACACAAGAGCAAGGATTGCAGTGCGTTGTTATTTAAGACATTCTTTTTTTTCCCCACGAGACTGTTTGTAAAACTTGGGTGCATTTGGATCACCAACTTGGAGTCAAACAGTTGTCGAAACAACAGATCAAATTCCAAGCTTCATTTCGCTTCTGTAAAACCACAGTAACAGAAAGCACAATTTGACCCATTCTTTCGTCTTTTCTAGATAACCCCAAAGTTCTAGGCCGGGGTCGACAACTGGAAAGATAAGAAGAGCCATTTTTAAAAATTCCTTCGCTAACCAAGTGTTTTGAGAGCCACAGTGGGTGTAGCCTCCTGGTGGGGGGAGCCGGGAGCTGGGCCAGGGCACCTGCAGCAGGGTTCCCTGGTTGTGGGGGAGAGCCTGGAACCAGGAACGGGCCCCCCTCAGGGTCTCCCAATGGCAGGGAGATCCTGTAGCCTGGCACTGGCCGCCTGCAGGGTCCCCTCGTGGCAGAAGGGGGTCTGGACCCCAGAGCCGCAAAGGGGGCAGCCAGAGAGCCTCATGAAGCTCTGGAGCAGCAGGTTGTGGACCCCTGTTCTAGGCATTCTCATACTTTACTTGATGTTGGTCCATATCACCATTAACCCTGACTTCTAGGACCTTAGGACTTCTCTGAGATTCAGGCAGAATTAAAAAAGGTCTCCAAAGGGGGACAACTCTGCACTGGACTGGGAGGAAACCGATCCTCATTCTGAATGTAAAAAAAGATATAAACTGTAGAAAACCCAAGGTTTAGGAGGAAGTGGCTGCATGAACCATTGCTACAAAGGGAAGCAGAATTCTAAAAAGGCCAAGATTGCTTTCATTTAAAAAAAAAACTAATGGCACCTTCTAAATGTCTCTCTATTTTTCTGTTTGTCAGTGACTGTTCTTGCCATATTCCATGAGCTTCAGGTTGATGTTGAGCTGTATGCCCTTCTCTTTGGCGAAAGCGTCCTCAACGATGCCGTCGCCATAGTGCTGTCTTCGTAAGTGTGTTCTGGTTTTTAATTGTTATGTATGTCACATGTTAGACATTTCAAAATCACCTGACCTTGCAGCAGCAAAAATAGAAATATCAATATCTGCAAGAATCAAAATTCTTTACCAGCCCTCTCAATGCAAGCCTCTGTATTAATCCCCTTCGCGTTAGCCTCACAATGAAAGACTGCTGTTGGGAATTGAAAGGAACACTCAGGCTGTAATAACTTACAGTGAATGTTTTATTTTTCTTGCCTATTGGCTCAGTCAATAGGGAATCTAAACGCCCACCTGTAATGTGAAAAAGGAACGATACGTCTGCTCTTTTGCTGTGGGATCCTGCTAATGCTGGTTGAGATCACTCCTAAACAATTCTCCACCCACACTCACTTGCTCTTCCTTTACTTGGGAGAGCAGCTGCTCCTTTCCACCGTTCACCTCCCACTGAATTGACAAGACAGTTGTTAATGTCCTGGACTGAGCACCAGTGCCAGAAATTCACATCTCCCTAAATCAAGTGAATACTTTCAAACTTTTCTGCGTGTGTAACATATTTTTCTTCTTTGAGTCTTGTCCCTGTGGGTGCTGCTGTTCAGGTGTCAGTGTGTCCCAGCCCCAGCGATCAGAGATGTCTGGGCCACACATCTGCAGAGGGGGGTCTCGCGGCATCGTTGGCGCCTCCACGGCTGGTGCGGCCGGACCCCTTCACTTCCTTCTCAAGCATCCTCGGCCTGAGATGGAGCTCCATAGCACTTTCTTGGCCTGAGAATAAGACTGAAGATAGTTTAGAGAGAGTTTTCCTCATAGGTTTAGCCAGAGGATAAGTTAGTTAAAATAAGGCATAGTTTTTTTGGGGGGGAACTGAAGGATGGTAGGGTCCTTAGACCTCTCAAAATGCCTGGATCACCCAGATGTGAATCCTGTCGAAATGCAGTCTGTCTGTGATGGACATGTTCTCTGCGTCAGGTGTCTCGGAGAGGGACATATCCCAGCCAACTGCACCTATTGCTCTAACCTCATGGTGAGAGTCAGGCAAGACAGAACTCTCCGCCTGAAACTCATTTGAACCCCTGCTGGGGAAAAGGGCAGGAATTTGGCTCAAACCTCTATTGAGAGGAAGAAAAGAGCCCTGACCTCACCCAGCAGAGACGCACTAAAAAGAAAGCGGTCTCCAGCCAGATCTTTACTTCCAGTACCTACCACCTCACGGAAGAGCACCGTTGATTCTCTGAGTAGGCAGCACCGAGAAGACTTCGGTGCAGAGTTGCAAAGCAGAATCTGTCACAACACCCTTGACACTGGCCAAGATGGTGCCAGAATCCCCATAGAATGGACGCCACCACCATTGGTACAGAAGAAGGCTTAAGTCGACTTACTAAGAACCGCCCATTAGGTCGACTTAAGCCTTGAGTTGACTCCTTAGGTCAACTGAAGGACGGTGTGGACGTGCAGTAACCCTCAAGTCGACTTTATTAAGTTGACTTAACAAAGTTGACTTAACTTTTTCTAGTGTAGACATCGCCCTAGAGACTTACAAAGCTCAGACTGTTTAGCTTGTGAAAGAGAAGGTTACGGGGTGACTGGATCAGTCTATAAGTAATTGCAAGGGGAACAAAACTTAGGCAATAGAGTGCTCTTCAGTCTGGCAGCAAAGCAGGATCCAGTGGCTAGAAGCTGAAATTAGACAAATTTGGACTATAAATAAAGAGAAAATTTTAACAGTGAAAGTAATTAATCGCTGGCACAACTTATCAAGAGAGCTGGTGAGTGCTCCGTCACTGGACTCTTTTAAATCAAGAGTGGATGTTTTTCTGAAATCTCCGCTCTGTTCCAACCCCAGCTACTGGATGTGAAGCAGGAATCAGATCAGGAAAGTCCTGTGACCGATGTCGTTAGAGAAGATACAGTGGTCACTTCTGCCTGTAAAATCTGTGCTTTCAGGGGCAGCAAACAACGACACAGATAGTGTTCGAAGTGTGCCCAGCACTGTGGGCATAGGAGATAGATGCTAAGTTTAACTGCATACAGCGGGCATCTTAAACAGCCCTTCTCCTTGGACCCCTTCCCTCCCTCCCTGCCCAATAGTTGTACGTGAGCCAGCAATCACCCATCGTTTAGTGTCCAGAAAGGTGTCTGGCAGTAGGATGAGAGGTCACTAACCTTGGACTATTGCGTATCATCAGGAGGCGCAAGTTTCACAGCTAGGAAGCCTCCCTGGAAATTTCTTACAGCCAGTCCCCAAAAATGAACCTCTGGACTTGTGGGTAAATGCACCTTGGCTGTTCCCAGCCATCATGGTGCTCTTTAGAGAGATGGGGCCCAAAAGAAGGTGAGTCCTCTGGTTGATGCAGCATATGCTGAGAATTCAGGTGCAGTCGGAGTGTGCTTTCAGAACACGACCTGGAGTCCCCTTATCCTATGTCCGTCCATCTTTTCAGCCATTAGGTTAACATGCACATCCCTAGACCCTTCCCTTCCAAACCAAGCCGTTTCTTTTCTTTCAGTTCCATCGTAGCATACCAGCCAGCGGGTGACAACAGCCACACGTTTGATGTCACAGCAATGTTCAAGTCCATTGGCATCTTCCTTGGGATATTCAGTGGATCGTTTGCAATGGGAGCTGCTACCGGAGTAGTCACTGCTTTAATATCCTTTTCACTGATACTCCATGGTTTGTTTTAGAATGTGTGTCATATCATCAGAGCCTTTCCGATTTTCTGTTCTAGTTCAATGAAAGTTAATAAAGTCGTGTTATTCGAGAGAAGCCACGTAATATACCCTTTGCTTAGAACAAGGTCTGATTCCTTATATTTTACAATTTCTCTTTAAATCACAAACATTAAATAATTAGTTAATCTAGACCACTTAATTTTATTTGATTTCAGATACTGGTGTTCTTTGTAAATTGTAGCTTAGTTTATCAAAGTCGTGCACTTGTATAGCTCTATGAAGGGTATTGTTAAATGGGAGTTAAATTCAGTGGGACTTTTTGTATAGGTCAGGCAAGCAGGATCTGGCCAGATATATACCTGGCGTAATCAACATCTTAAAACGAAGTGATTTAAAATTCACCTGAAACATGAATGTCCATGTATATTACCAAGTTGGGCTCAGTAAGTCATCAAGAAGAATTTCCGTAATTTTTTTAATCAAAGGTTTACGTTAACTCTCCTTGGATTGAAGATGATGTTAAGTTAATTATCTTAGTATCGATCAGTTAGTTATTAAATTCAATGGATATATTTCCACCGTAACGCAGTAAAAAAAAAATTGGGATTATTGCCGTGTTCTTACTCTGCGACTGCCCTGCTGTAAATATGGGCTCTCTCTGTGCATCCTACCTTGCTGTTTGGAAATGTGTCCCGATAGGTTGGGCTCTCCCATAATATAAATATCTGATCATCAGAAGATAACTTACAGTGTGAGTCTTCCTGTTGCAAGTAGCATAGATACAATCTTTTGTTTTAATATATTAACCTTAACAGTCTGCAACGTCACCAAGTTCACCAAGCTCCGGGAGTTCCCCTTGCTGGAAACTGGTTTGTTTTTCTTGATGTCTTGGAGCACATTCTTGCTGGCTGAAGCGTGTGGTTTTACAGGTAGGATACAGCATGTTAGCTGCAGGGATTCGTATTGCTGAGAAGAACATTAGCATGGAGGTGTTGAGCATAGGAAAGCCATTTAATAGTGCAAATGTACTTAGTGCAGCAAACAATCTCACTCTGCATCGAGTAACATACACCACAGCACAGAACTTATCATGAAGGGGGAATCTAGTGAGGGGTTGTTTTTTTTTCTTCAAATTTAAATTGTGTAAATTTCTTGAGAGTCTTCAGAGAGAAGACTGGAAGAAGGAAATTCAAAAGTTTTAATTATTTCAATATTTTAAAGTGGGAGCCGTGTTAGTCTAGTTCAGCAAAACAAACAAGCAAAAACAACGAGAGTCCTGTGGCACCTTATGTCTTCGGGCATAAGCTTTCGTGGCTATAACCCACGTCGGGCAATTGCATCTGAGGAAGTGGGTTGCAGCCCACGAAAGCTTACGCCCGAAGACATCTGTGAGTCTATAAGGTGCCACAGGACTCTCGTTGTTTTTGCTGTACACAGACTAACACGGCTACCCCTCTGGAAGCAAATAAGGAGTCCTTTGGCACTTTTAAAGCCCAGCCAATATATTTATTGCTTATTTAATGAAAGTTCATGCGATAAATGACTTTGTTAGTCTTTAAAAGTGCCCCAGGACTCCTTCTTTATTTTTCAATATTGTAGTGCCACAGAAAGTCAGGAAAATCGCGACACATAGCTCTGCTTCCCATTTGATGTACAAAGGTCTGAATATCTGTTCTGCTCCCCAGGTGTGGTAGCAGTATTGTTCTGTGGGATCACCCAGGCTCATTATACATATAACAACTTGTCTACGGAGTCCCAGCACAGAACAAAACAGGTAAGAACTATTCATGTCAACGCAGCCTCTGTGACTATCAAATTCCCTTTTCTCTCCTTGCCAAGAACTAGTTGTGTTTTCTGTACGTGCCTGGCTTTTACTAAACATAATCACTTTTGTGGACAGTTTACAGGCATGAGAGCACCTTTGTCTTGTTTCAAGATAACTAACTACATTTATTTTTTCTTTAGTTGTTTGAGCTTCTGAATTTCTTGGCAGAAAATTTCATCTTCTCCTACATGGGGCTCACACTGTTCACCTTCCAGAACCACAACTTCAACCCTACTTTTATAGTGGGAGCCTTTGTATCCTTTGGAGGTACTCAGTTCAGTGGGCAGAAGTAGACCAGGAATCACTAGGGAGCATGTGGTGCACAGACACACGGTTCACGCAGCCAGTGCTGTAGATCTCCACCCCAGATCATTGCACACTGCCTGTCTGTAACAAGCCCTTGTGCACTTTTGTCTTGGCTCATTAGTTTGAAAGATGCCAATCTCTGCTTTTGACAGGTTTTCTGTCTATTTTATTCCTTGTCCGTGGATATAACCACCTCATCCTGAAACCCTGCGTTGGATTGGAAATGTGTTGCTGAGAAATGTAGGGTTATCATGTGTTCCTGTGGTACTAAACAAAACCGGAGTGGTTTTGCAAGATGGAATACTTCCTGGTAGAACAAGCCAGTTACATCTGACTTTCTCTGCTGATTAGGATCAACTGTTAAACTTGCTTAATATCTGAAAAATTGCTCTTGGATCAGGAGCATTGAAGCGTGAGCTGGCACGTACAAGTAATGCAATGTAGGCTTTGCTCTTCTTGATGGTTTAATGCTTGTGCAGACCAGGACCTTGCATTCAGACCTGTAAAAGGGAATCCAGGTGTCTGAAGATAAGGAGTCAGGGCTGTAAGGAGTTCAGTTTGGGATTGTAGGAAACCAGTGCAACCTAGAATCCTTCTCTCATTTCCCAAGGTTGAATCACTTATTGTTGCTGGGTGAGTAAAATATCACTAGCTTTTTTGTTGTCAGGGTTGGAGACTAGAGATAGCAGGAGGTCTGAAAAAGTATTACGATTTGTCGCTAGGCTGTGCTAAGGGGATGGAGAGCGAAGAAATCCTGTCTGGGGACCTAGACTAATATATTGTGCCTCTGCTGTGCGAACTGGCGTAGGTCCTGGAGACATTTATTAGCAGTACAATGAAAATGTTTGTGATATAATTCATGACAGTCAGGAAAGAAAATACAAGCTGGAAGCATTTTGCCTATTATTCTAGGCAGAACGGAAACCTAGCTCCCAAGTTATTCTTGCTATCGAGTAACTCAGATGAAAAGATTCAGCTTCAAAGGGAAAGGCAAAAATGTGAAGGGGTTGGATCTTCAAGGCTATGAAAATTGTGTGAGAGAGTATGAGTTGCTGGCTGGATTCTTACAGCTTTCATTTTGCTGGATAATCTATGGGCACTGGCCCTTCCTTAGAGCGTGGCCTTCAAAGTTCATGAGGGCTTGGAAATCTGGTACCCTTGGAGCAGAAGGATGGCTGTAGTCGGAATATCTTGAACTCCATAAAGCACGAGAACTAGAAAGTTGCTTTAACTCTTGCTAGTTGACACACATGCGGCTCCTAGTTTTGGAGTCTGAACATGAGCAGGAGTGGAATGGATTCTTTTTCCTCTTCCCTGCTACCTAATTTGCACTGTGTTCTTCACGTCATTTCTTTTGTTTATAGGTCTCTCTTTATGATTATTTTGAAGTGCCATCCTGGATTCTGTAGTTTGCCCTTCACCAGAACATCAGAGCCCCTGAAGCTAGGTTCCTAGCCATTAAGGATACTTTTAAAGTTTCTTAAGAATCCTGATGCACAATAGAAATTGACTGACTGCAGATGTAGGCTATTGTGGGAAATAAACTGAAGGAAAATGACCTTAACATGTGTATGAATGCAGCTTGCCATCTTCCTGGGGAGAGCTGCTAACATTTATCCTCTGTCCTTTTTACTTAATCTGGGGAGAAGAAACAAGATTGGAACAAATCTCCAACACATGATGATGTTTGCTGGTACATTACCCCTTTCCCTGCCACTCCCTCTCCCGAATGCACACGTAACCACCGGGCTGAACAGCCGGAAACTTTCCTCCTTCATCTTAAAACTCCGCTGGGCTGTGTGTGAAAGCAGGCCTCACGTCAGATATCTAAATCCTAGGCTGTGTCTACACTAGAAACAGTTAGGTCGACTTAACAAAGTGGTTACCCTGAACGTGGACTTCGTAGGTCGACCTAACGGCCCTTAAGTCGATTGAATAAAGTCAATTTAAGGGTTAATCCATGTCCACACTGAGGAGTCGATTTAGGGTTAGGTCAACCTAACTGGCGGTTCTTACTAAATTGACTTAAGCTTTCGTTAAATCGACTTAGGGAATTTCTTAATGAAAGCCCAGTGTGGACGGGGAGTAATTTGGGTCGACTTAAGGCTACTTATGTCGCCCTAAATTGCCGGTGTAGACATTCCCTAGTTCGTTAATGTGCATTTCTCAGTTCTAAGTGCAGCTCTCTGTCATACAAACCGGTGTAGCGCTCGAGGGGTCAGGAGATACATTCCCAGCTGTGACCTCGCTCTGCCGGTTCCCTCCTCTTCTAAATGGGGATAGAAATGCCGACCTCACACAGCAGTTGTGAGGTTTGGCTCATTGGGGGCTTTGAGATCCTCCCAGGGCAGGTGCTTTAGAAATGCAAGGGACGCCCAGAACAGGACTGCACCCACCTGGCGCAGGGTAGGCGGAGTGGGTGTGACTAGCATGAATCGGTGCTGGTGGGGCACATTTTTGATGAACTAACCCATGTGGGAATGGTAGAAAGCTGGAGATGGACGGGGGAGCAACGTGGGCGGCACGTTTCATCGGGCTTTCCTTTCCTCTCAGGGTTGCGAGGTGCTATGGCCTTTGCCTTGGCCATTCGAGACACGGCCACCTACCCGAGGCAGATGATGTTCAGCACAACCCTCCTCATCGTGTTTTTCACCGTCTGGGTTTTCGGCGGTGGCACCACAGCCATGTTGTCTTGCCTGCATATCCGGTGAGCGAGACCTCCGTCCCCCATTCTCTCCTTTCCTAGGTCCCCCTTGAATCCTGTGCAGAATGAATTGGCGCAAGTCTGTGGGTTCCCCCCTCTGGCATCTCATGCTTGGGCCTTAAAACTAGAGCAGTCATTATTTCTAATCTCTCCATCCCATTATCCCAACCTACATCGGTTTCCACCGAGGCACCCACTGTCAGCTGTCTCACTCACGCTGTCTGCTGGCTGAGGCGTGCTGTTTAAGCGGGAGCGCTGTAGGAGTTTTCCACTATCTCCTTTTTTTCCCTCTGCCCCTGTTCTCCCCACACACAGAATGTAGGACTTTAAGGCAGGTAAATGAACTGTTTCCCACTCAGAATGGCCAGTCACCTGCTATGCCGATGCTTCCTTTTGGGATGGCCTGTGTGTGCACACACCTTTGTGTCCAGGTGAATGCCTCTGAATCCAGGGATGGTGCGAGCAATGTTTGGGTGCTTCAGGACACACACCGGGTGTGTGGAGGAGCCAACAGCCATGAATTTTATTGAGAGTCTGAAAACGTTTCAGCAATTTCAAGTGAGGCTGCAAAAGACTGAATGAAGTCCTTGCATGCAGAACCAAAGCAGTTCAGTCCTGTCAAATCCCTTCCGTTTGTATGGACGAGTGCTTTGAAATGAAGCCTCTTCACCACTGGGTGTCGTCGTAGCCACGTACTGCTGGGAACTGACAGATACTCAGTAGCCAAGCGGAAGCCATAGGTAACTGGGGTTCTGAACCAGGCTTTTCCTGGTGGTGGTTCATTTTCGGAAACCCTGCTCCCAGCTGAGGCCAGTCCAGATAGTCATAAAAACCCCTGGGTTCCTTTATTTTTATCTGCCGTGTTTCTTCCCCTGCCCGCTGCCGAATGGGATCCTAGATGTCCTGGAGCCCAGGGCCCAAAGATACACGTGTGCAAGGCAGCTGGTGGTACTGTGATGTCTGTAACGCTCTGGGAGAGCACATTTCACCAGCCCCTGCAGTTCAAGTCTGTGATGTGGCTGAGCCCCATTCTGTGTGTGAGCAAAACAGGCGAGGTACACGAGACAGTCCCGTTAATGGTCATTGGCATCCCCACACCGTTCTGCGTGTTTTCACCGTAGCCTCTGAACGCATCTATTTGTGCCTACACAGCACCGTTAGCACGCCTGGTGGGAGACAGGGCTGAGTTTTGAATCCAGGGAGTGAGGTGCGTTAGTGTGATCCGGAACGGTGCATGTCAGACCAATTTCCTCACATAGCTCTGGCCCCAGCTCAGGAAAAGATTTAAGCACATGGCGCACCTATAGTCTTCAATGGGACTTAGGCGTGTGCTTGAAGTGCTGGTCTGATGAGGGACGTGGCTGGACATCAGCCTTGAGCTGCCGTGATTGGTGCTCTTCCAGGCCTGGAGCACTTGCTGAACGGAGAGAGGAAACTGCAAATTCTGAGATAAATCTGTGATATGAATAAATGTCTGTGCATTATGGATGGGACTCAGCAAAAACTCATCTCTCATATTACTGAAGCCAGATCGAAACCTGCCCCTCTGATGGGAAAAACTCAAGAATGAACTTAACCAGCTGGAAGGAAGGCAGGAATCTAAACCTAAAGACTGTCACACACGTCTGTGTTCACAATAACCATTGCCTTCTGTTTTCCTCCTCAGGGTCGGTGTGGATTCGGATCAAGAACACTTGGTAAATATTATTCTTTAACTGCTTTCATATTAACCTTTATCTAGGGACTTGCGCCGCCTGCCTGGCTACATAGAACCATGTGAGTGGTTCACACGTACACCAGGGTTCTCCCACTCCAGCCCTGGGATAGGTGGAGGTTTTTAGTGCCATTGAGTGAAAATGTACAAGAAGGGACGTGCTTAAGATGACTTAAAACCGAACCAGGTAGTGGAGAAAGCATTACAGTACTCTGTTATCAATTCCATCAGTGCTCTGGTACAGTCACTCTCTTCCTTGCTGGAAAAAAACCCTTTCGAAACACAAGCATGGGAGCAGAAAATCCTATATGCTTTCTGTTTCCCATACATAGGGTGTACTGAAGTTGGGGTGTGGCTGGATTTTAAAACCAGAACCCTAATTTTCCTGCTTTTGAGGTTTCTGATCTTTAATAACACCTCAATCCTTCATCCCACTTCACAGCAATTTCCTTTAATGATAGCTTTTTTTCTGTGTCTGCAACGCCATTTTTAACTCTCAGGTTGTCTCACACTACTGTTTGTTTGTTCGCACCTCTGTTGCCTTTGTTTATTTGGGAAAACAGGAACTGTTATAGCTCGAGGAGGAAGACTGCAGTGCCCGATCAAGGAGTTTTTAAAGTGTGCTCTGATTAAAATAGCATGCAGCTCTTCTCCTTGTGAGTGTGACGCCTGCACCATTAAGGCCTGAGCGTTTCTGTTTGTGGAGGTGTCATTGAAATCGTTGGGGTTCTGCTTGGGTCCTTAGAGGGATATTCTGCCCTTTGGGATCCCCAGGCTGTTGTTAGGACCAGGCCTGCCAGTCTCCAAGCCAAATTTCTGTGAAATATTTGATTGAAGAGAAAAAATCTGAATGCCATAAACCAGTGGTTTTCAAACTTTTTTTCCTCGGGATCTAGTTGAAGAAAAAATGATTTATTCCCAGGACCCAACAATTACATCTTTGAGCAATGCATTCCACGCCTTTGGGGGGCCGCGATCCAGTGCCTGAGGGTCTGCAACCCAGTGCTGGGTCCTGACCCATAGTTTGAAACCCACTGCCATAAACCACCCACTTCTAACCCTAAAGGAGATTGATATATTTTTGTTCCAGTGGCAGAAACAGTGAATCCGCGTGAAGCATCTGTTGCCTGTAAAAATCTCTTTTTTCAAGAAATGACATCAGTTGAGTCACAAACACTGCAGTGGACGACACGTTCAGCTGCTTCTTGATTTTCAAAAGTAGCACATTCTGCACTGATGGTCATTAAAAGACACGGCCTCTGCCCAGCCAGTTGGCTCTCTTACAGCTGTGACATAGGGACAAGTGATATTAGACCAGGTAGATGGCAATGGGCGGGCAGTCTCCACTTCTGTTGGGCATGATGTGTAATTCCACTTGAGACTTCACAAGAGAGAGGGTTTGTGCTGGAAGGATGGTGGTAGGAAATTTTTTTTGGTTGGTCACACGGTGCAGGCTGTTGAAAGAAGGTTCAGGTGAAACACTTCACTAGCATGACGTTGTCAGCAATTTCTGAAAGCACCACAAAGATATTACATGACTGTAAAAAGAAGTGGGTGTGCGTTAGTAATGAATTAAGATGCTGCGAAAACCCCTCTTCCCCTGCTTACACGTGTAACTCAGAACACCAGATTTTCCCGAAGACCCAGTTCCAAGAAAAAGAGAATTGCATTGTCCGGTCACTGTTTAACTTGCGACTCTGTTACAGGGCGTTCCGGAAAATGAAAGGAGAAGCACGAAAGCGGAAAGCGCCTGGCTCTTCAGGCTGTGGTACAACTTTGATCACAAGTATCCTTAATTGAAATAAGAACATGCGAGAGTCAAAATCTGGCTCTCCGGAGTCATTCCTGTTGATTATACCCTGCTAGCCGAGTAGACAACATTGACTGATCTATTGTTCTTTGCTTCTCATAATTTCTGCACCTGTGAACATTTATCCAAATGTTACCACCACCGTTCTGAATACGAATGGTTCTGCTCAAAGCCCCGCTCGTGACATGATACGGAATTATTTCAGTTCCATGGGTGGGGCTCTGGCGAGAGGCGCGTGGTAATAAGTTCAAAGGCACATGCTTATAACCCTCTCCTGTCCTGTTAAAACTTTCTTACTTTGCGCTGAGTCTCTGCTGTTTGGCCCGGTGCCTCCCAAAGAATGAATAGTGATTTACCATGTTCTTCTGAAAGGTGCTGGGAAGGAGTTGGGTTTATTGCCCTTTTTGGAAAAAGGGGTTGAACTGGGGCTGTGTTTACTCTTGTCTCACCATTCATTTGGTTACACTTGTTACCTCAGGGCTTTCAGCTGCGTGGGGCCAGATTCCCTTGCTGTGTTTTAGCTGGAGTCTTTATAAAATGCCCTGGATTCTACAATTCAGAAAGTGGGAAGAAAGCTTTTTTTTTTTTTTTTTTTAAATAAGGAGGAGATATAAGTGTATCTGAAATGGACTCATTTCAACCTAGACTTTGTTCTGCTGGCCATGAGTAGATCTCTGTGCTGCATATATTGATGCCCGTTGCAGCGTCTTGTCCTTCAGCGCCTGGAGGAAAAGTAGCGACTAGCGCGTGGTAAGGAAGGGAACACACCATTCGAGAGCCGAAGCGCGAGCGTGTGTCTGGGGAACTAGATTGGAATCCGGTCATGGTTTTAGTCTCTTCACTGCTTTCTTGAATCCAGTGACGGGCTTTTCCTGAAGTAACTTAGGTGCTCACTGAAAGTCTGTTCTTATCTCGCTTGAGCTATTCTTCAGTAACAAGCTGGGGAAGACACGGCTGCACAAGACTCAGCAGCCTGAAGCAAAGACTTGGGAGGCCTACGGTTTGCCTTGGTCTGCTAATTCGTGTGCAAATTACTACCGCCTTGTCTTCGCCATTTTAGCTTTCGTTAGTTCCATGCCATAGCTATCACGAGCGAAGAACATTTCCTTTTTAGGAGAAGACAATGCCTTAGGCAAGCTTGAAAATCACACCTGAAACCTTTTCTATTTGCCCTTACCTGCACCCAGAAAAGAGAAGTGACATTTCGGCTGCAGGAGACATGTGCCCAAGAGCTGGTATCGCTTGTGAGAAGGGACGTGCACAGCATATAACAGACACTGTGGTGTGTGCCTGTAAAGGGTGTAGAACAGCTGATTTCTTGCCTCTCTTGCTTGATGCTACGTTCTCAGCAGGGCGCTGCCGTAACCGCCTCCATTAAGCAACTGACATGTTTAAATCCCGTGCCCTGTTTCAGCTTCGTATTTCTGCTCCACAGCATTGTGCACGTGGATTTATAAATACAGCAGGGCTCCGTCTCTTCCTTAACACGCCCCATAGCTATCTGAAGCCGCTCCTGACGCACAGCGGCCCACCTCTCACGACGACGCTGCCCAGTTGCTGCGGACCCATTGCCAGATGTTTGACGAGTCCTCAGGCGTATGAAGTAAGTCTAATAGCTGTCTGACAGATGTGCTCTTTCTATCCCAGCGTTCTCTGAAACAGCTGTATCTATCTTTTTCTCCAGTTTCTTGAGAACGTAAACTGATTATTTAAGTCCGGTATTTTGTTTGGGGTTTTTCATCTGCTACCTGGAGTGAGAGAACACAGTAAAAATATTTATCCATCAGCTTCTTCATTCCAATAGCCTGTTGCCAGCAAGATTCACCATTGGGAACGCTGTTTGGACTCCTGCTCCAGGAAACAGCTGATGCTCGGAGCTTTATGGCAAGTCAGATGCTTAGTCTGGCAGATGAGGCACCTCCCACGTACGTTTTGGTGACAGTGGCCGTGGATTTTGAGGTGGCTGTGTCTTCCATAGCGTGTGGTGGTGGGGACAGTTACTCCGCTGGATGGATTCAATTAGAAACCAGAAAATTGCAAGTCAGGGTCAAACTGTGTAGAATCCCCTGACACCAGCAGTTCTTAGTATCCATAATACAACAGAAATGTATGGACTTTTTCCATAGCAGGAGTTTAGGGAGAAGTGGGACAGCCCCGAAGGAACTTGGATGTGAAAGCCCTTGCTGTTCTCACTCAGATAAGCCAATACTCTATGCCTGTAACTTTGAATTGAGGAAGTCTTTGAGGGCACCACGTTGTGATCAGAGATGTGAAGGAGAGTCCTTTATGGCACGTGATATGACCTCTAGTCTGTTGTGGAGTTCTCCGACTTTGGGGCTAATTCTAGCTCAGTGTGTAAGAAACTGATATGCAAATAAACTCCTGATTCCGTTTATTATTCAGAATCAAGAGCAGCTGAAGGACGACGATTCTGACCTTATTTTGAACGATGGAGACATCAGTCTGACGTATGGGGATTCCGCCGTGAACGCTGACGGTGTCACATCCGGTGGTCCATCGAGGAGGGTTGTGGGAAACAGTTCTGAGGATGCGTTGGATCGGGAGCTGACGTTTGGAGATCACGAACTCGTAATACGGGGAACACGCCTGGTCCTTCCCATGGATGATTCTGAGCCTCCATCGAGTTTGGTAGATAGTGCAAGACATGGCCCAGCGTAAGATTTATGTTGCTCGTTTTAATTGACAATAATATCTGCATATGTGATCATGGAGAACTATGTACTACCTAAAATCTAATGCATGTCTCAGAATGTCTAAGCTGTCTAAATATTATTTATATGGTGTCCGGAGAATATAAATACTCTCTGCAAGAGAACTTGTGAAGAGCAAGCTGCAGTTTCTTAAGCTGAAAACCATGTCGACTGCACTATGTAGAAAGAAACTGGTTTTTAGCATAATCATCTTTTGCACATGGTGGACTTCTTTTCAAGTGCTGTGATGTGTGGCCCGAGGTCCCAGCTAGGTAAGGAAAGTGGCTGATTCCTCTCTTGGTAGCATTGAGAATTCAGCTTGATGCAGACCAGAAGGACAAATGAAATGTTTCCTTTGTTTTGCCCTTTCTGGAGGCGTCAGCTAGCGATGTACATTGCTTATTACTGGTTTGGTGTCTCATCTCCGACGGTCAAAGAGTCACATTGTAATACCTCTGCTCAGAGGTGGGCGTGATAGTCTAGTAGCCAGCCATACAGGGCACTGCTGTATTTAGATCTGAGCCGGGGTCCCCATTTTCCCATGCTAGTAAGAGGTATACACCATTGACTTAGCTCCTGGGGAGGAAAGGGATCCTTTTGTTCCGAAGTGACTCACCCTCTCTACTTAAGCCACCACTTGGAGAGAAAATAAGAGGAATCAGCAGAAGCCATTTTCAGCCTTCCTCTGGTCCAGGGTGCATCACCGTGATGTACGACGTTCCCTGTCGGGGCCCAGAGCGTCACAGTGTGTGTTTTACAGTAATATTTGAGAGAGAGCCTTGTTCACACACAGGATGCATCACGTTATTGCACAGGCTTTGAAGCTGGTGAGTTTGCTTTCAGATGTGTCTTCAACAGGCTTTCTAGAGACAGCAAACAGTTTTAACAGGTGATTGAGGCCTGAATTTTAGGACGAGGCTCTGTCTCACGTGTTTGAAGCTCTTTTACTAGTTAGTCATTGAGGAAGCTAAATAAATGTGCAAGTCTACTGCAGCTCCACGCTATCCCACGGAGTCGCACCTATCCAGACAGAAAGTGTGACGGTTGTAGATTTAAACTGTCCATGCAGATTTCTCAAGAGGTATTTAGAAAATGAGGTAGTACTGAGGGAGTTGTCCGTCCTCCTGTATAGTTGAAATCGTTGCACTTTGTTTGATAATTCCGAAGCATGCAGTGTATCTGTAATCTCCTCCCTGATTCAGTTTCACGTCTCTTACTGTTTATAATAAATGTTTGTGAGCTGCCATGTTTTTACATTTTTCCAAGGAGAGCACAGAACAATTTGTTATTTCACTTTAGTGCACTAGGATTTATTCTGCAATGATGACAGTGGCTAAAGAGCAATGAATCTTAAAGAAGCTTACTTTCCTCAAGAGAAAGATTGCAGCCTAGAACTTAGTGTATAATTTGATTTAATTTATTTTTAGCCACATATTAACCAACCCTTTTATAGCCACAAAATACACACTTGGCTGATTTCAGAGTTAGCTTGGTTCACTCTGTTAAAAGAAGAGCATATTTTTTCAGGGTAGTGTGGCACCTGACCCTAAGAGATGTTTGGGTACTCACGGTTCCCACTGACCTTGCTTAAAACTGAGACCAGCCCCTGAGACCCCCTGGCAATTTTCTAAGGACTTTTGTGGAACTCCCAACTATTGTGGAATGGGCCGTTCATGTGATGGGAGGAGAGACAAGGAAATATTTAGACTTTGACTGAGTGTGTATTTATAGTTCAGAAAATTAAATTGACCTTTCTTCATTTTCTCAGGTCTAAATAACATTGCCTTAAAATTACCGAAGTGGAACTAATTGTTTTCCCAGTTAAAATGTCCCCCACGAATTTTTTTCCTTTTCAATCAAAATGTCTAGGTTTTTCTCTAGGACTCTCTAACTGTACATTCAGTGTTTATATTTTAGGAAATAAGAAGCTTCATTGCACCCAGTAAATGGCAGTTTTAGCTGTTACCATAGCCGTTTCTTTCGTGCTATCTGGTTTGCTTCCTGCTATGCAGGATTCCCAGGAAGTGTGCATTTTATATTGTGTCTGTATCTTCATGTGTTTAAAAAAAAAAGTAGAAAAAAGTGAATGTGTTTGAGCTTTGGCTTGCTGCATCCATTTGCCGCTTTCAGAAGAGGTGGGTTAAATAACTACCTCTTGTTTTTTCCTTGATAATCTGGTGACTGTGAAGCCAGTTGCTAAAGATCCATGTTGATACCATAGAATGTGAAAACCACAGATATTGTTCCAATGTTCCAAGAGCGCGTGATCCGAGTTCTCCATCTACTAGATATTCAGAGTGATTGAAGACTGCCTCCCAGTCCTGTAGATCCCCATCTTTGCCCACTCAATAGTGTCCCTCCCATCCCAGTCACAACCCTACTGCACAGGATCCCTGTGATAGTACATCAAAGCAGCGCTGCACGGATCTTCCCCGTGCAAGCAGACCGACGTCACTCTGCTCGGCACGTTGAAACAGCAGTGTGCTGGGATGGTTCCCGCTTCCCATCCCAGTGCATTCCACCCAAACCACTCAGTCTGTGGGGGAGACGCGCTTGTGCGGCAGCTGCCCCGCCGCTGTTTTTGGCCATCTAGCGTATGTCTGTCTGCCGGCATTGGGAAGCAGATGTGACGCAGATGTTCCTAAGAGACAGTTCCTGAAAATGGTTTGCCGTTTTATTGCAGCTGGGTTGGACCCAAGATATGCGAGAGACGCGGTGGGTAAGGGAATGTCTTTGATTGGACCAACTTCTGTAGGTGAAGGAGACAAGCTTTCACGCACAGGTCTGAAGAAGAGCTCGATCTAAGCTCCAAAGCTTGTTTCTTTCATTGACAGCCCCCCGTCTAAAAAAAGAGATTGTCACCCACTTTTCTCCCTATATTCCTGAAAAGATTGCCGCTGAGTGTGGTGACAAGCCCCAGCAGCTAGGGCCTGCTCCCGTATTGAGCAGAATCCGTGGCAAGCGTCTCCCTGGCTTGTCTAGCCTGGGATGAAAGGTCTGGAGTTAGCGTGTGTTCGCACACAAGCTCAAACCTAGGCAATGCGTGACTTTTAAAACGTGTTCATTAGCTAACGTACGCTAGTGTCACACCTTAAATCCTACCGTAGACCAGGCCTTTGCTTTGGAGTTACGGTCTGCGTGTATCACCTCTGTAGCCTAAAAATCCCGGGAGACATCAAGATTCCACTCATCTGGCAGCGCCATGCACCTTTGCAAGGCAAGAATTAACTCCGATTAAGTAGCTGTTGTTAATGTGTTCCTCTCCTCCCGCTTCCATGCGTTAGCTGCAGCGTTTGAATTGCTAACACACCACCACTCTTCTAGGCTTTTGAAGTAATGGATGTTTCAAGTGGTTATTGAAGTACTTCGAGAAATCTTCTATCATTTATATTTTTGTGAAGCCAGGAATTGTATTATGTGCCAAACATAATATAGGGATTGTTTTAAAAATAAAAATGGAATGAGCGAATCAATCAAAGCTGAGATTCAGGAGTGATTCGATAGAAACATCTCAATTTACTCCCAGTAATCTGATTGTTTTCTTTATTCTCTCATTGTGGAGAAGACAGAGGGCTTGATTGTCAGTGGGGGTGAGCACCTTCAATTTCTGCTTACTTCAAAGGAAGCAATGAATGCTTAGCGCTCCTGGCGTTCAGAGCTTTAGTCAGATATGGAAGCCGGCCCCAGATGCACAATTTTGCAATGCTTTGGTAAAGATTGAGATGTCACCCCTTGAGATCTTCTCACCTGTAAATTGAACTGATTCGGCTTTGCACATGGAAGAGCACTGTAGATCACGTTCTGATTTATTCTAGTACTGTTCAATTGTCCAGTAACACCATTAACCTCAATAGTTGTGTGTGCGCAGCCGACTTGCGGTAGTTGATCATTATTGCACCTTCTGTTTACACTGATTAAATCTTTTACTGTTGCATTGTACTGTGAAAGAAGGACCAGAGGCCTATAAAAATTTTTTCTTGACTACGTCTGTCATGTCTCTTTAATTCACGGGGCAATAAAACCCACTAACAAATGGAGTAGAGATGTGACGTTTTTGCACTGTTAAAAGGACTTTTCACAGCATGTGACCATTGGAGAAGTGAACAGCCACTGGTGCAAATCAGGGGCATTGCCTAGAGCGTGGTTTCTCACACTTAGAGCTGTTGGATTGGAGCAGTGGGTTGGAATGTTCCCAGCTGGACCGGCACCTCTTGCGTACAGACTGCGACTGTGGAAGGTAAGCAGCGTTGTGGTCTGTCTTATAATTCTTCCAGTAGCATCTTGATCCGTGCTACCTGTGTGCTAGGCGCTGGACAAACACAGAACAAAAAGGCCAGCTTTCCCTGGAAGAGCTGACAATCTTCGTGTAAGACTGGAGGCAGTAGGCGAATACAGCCGACGCCACAAGGAAACAGTGGGACAACGCTGCTCACGTGGTAAGTGGCGGTGCTTGAATCAGAATCGCAGGCACAGCTGGAAGGTGCGGTGGGGTAACATGAAGTAGTAGCTATGTACACTGCACTGAATCAGTCGGTGCCCTGCTGTGTAGTAGGGGTCCTGACTGAAGAGACGCTCATCTGTTAGACCCTGGATCCTGGTTGAATTCTAATTTTAACTACTTTCTGCCCACTCCGATTTCCCCTGCATTTTGAGATCCCTGTGTCCGACCTGATTCTGTAATGGCCGAGTGTGTTGGAGCAGCTGTGGGGAAGTGTTTTCTGTCGAAGGCCACCGAGGTCCTTCAGCGTGAAAGATGTTATGAAAACATTGGAGATGTAGTTCGGGGGTTGTTCTCCTTCTCAAAGTGAGATGAGTTCCCAACCCTAGAATTTTTAGTGGCTGAAAATCTCTGATTCTCCATAGCCCTACACCATTCATAAATCTTCACTGACCTCCAAGTCCTTAAATAGGAGGTTGGATATTAGGAAAAACTTTCTCACTAGGAGGGTGGTGAAGCATTGGAATGGGTTACCTAGGGAGGTGGTAGAATCTCCATCTTTGGAGATTTTTAAGGCTCGGTTAGACAAAACCCTGGCTGGGGTGATTTAGGGGGAGTGGTCCTGCTTTTTAGCAGGGGGTTGGACTAGATGACCTCGTGAGGTCCCTTCCAGCCCTATTATTCTATGATTCTATGAAATTTGTATGCAGAAATACAATGGTGGTTTTTCATGTACTTGGAGCCCGGAGAACAACCTAATTGCAGGCCAACGATAGTGAAATGTTCCTTTCCTTCCCCCCCTCCTCCACAGGGAGTTTTAATGTGAAGGCAGGTGGAAGGACATTGCCCAGCATCCTAGGGAGGATATGACCTTAGTGGTCTTCAGTAGGTTGCATGACTGAGCCGTTTCTTGAAATAGGTCATTACAATATATTTGCATCTACTCACATATGGTACATAATGGTAGCAGTACAGGGGAGATCTCTTGCACCTACCATGCCCAGATCTCACGATATATTCATTAACACCCCTGCATGAGCCGTGTTATCCCCATTTTACAGATGGGCAGGATGAGGCTCTGGGGCATGGCAAGTGGGTGGCAGAGCTTGGGGTTGAACCCATGTGTGATGCACAGCAAGCGCATGGGGCAGCCGAGAAAGCCTCACGCCCTTTTCTCATCCAAAGGGTGAACAGCTGAACAGTGACATGCACTCAGCGGGTCAGTCTGATGTGCACAAGTCTAACGAGGAAAACAGGTTACAAATGTTAGTGTCACTTTATTACATGTGAATGTATCCCAGCTGTGGAGATGGGCATTCAGTTTGGACAAAAAACCCAAAAGCCGTTAGTCAAGGAGCAAGATAGTTGCCAGATCACGTCCTGCCTGTAATCATAACAGCATATCCATGCGCCCAGTGTCTGGTCGCATATAAGGGGTGGGTGGGTTTGGCAATAGTTATTGTATGCGCATTGTAAAACTGAGACGGGTCATGACAGGTACAGAGAGCAGCAATCACAAAGAAATAACCATACACGTCCTCCCACTGATCTGCTCTGCTAAGTTTATTAATGCTTTCATAATAGTTACTCTGGCTTCCAAAACGCAGTAATATTTTGTGAGTTCAAATGTTTGTTTAACCATAAGAAAAGAGGATCCTGACTCTAACGACTGAGGTTCTTTGCCTTAGAAAGGAGAAACGAAAGAGAGAGAGAGAGAGAGAGTAAAATAATGAGTGGTCTAAAGAAGATGGATCAGGAACTCCTGTTCTTGTCTCATAAGGCAAGCAAGAGGAAACTTGCAATGAAGTTAAATGGTGGAAAATACAAAACCAATGAAATAATTTTTAACAATGCATAATTAATCTGTGGAACTCTATGCCACAGGATGTCATTGAGGCCACAAATGTAGTAAGAGTCTTAAAGCAGCGGGCAGATTCTCACCTCTGCCTGTTGCAGGGTTCTCACACCTTCCTCTAAACTTGTTTGGTGCTGACTCCTGCTGGAGACAGACTGACCAGAAGGCTGATTGAATCTGGCTGTTTCTTTATTACCGTTTCCAGCTGGTACAGCTGAGGGTCACTGACCCCTTCTTTGAGGAAGCTCCTCTGAAGCCCTTTCCTCCTGCGATACTGCAAGTGTCCTCAGGGCCCTGCTCGGAGGCAGGTGTGGGAGGAAGTGGATTGAACAGGGAGCAGAGCAGTAAATGGAACCATACACTCTGAATGCAATTCCTCCCCCCTTAATTCCCAGCCCCTGAGTGGAGCCTTAACTCTGCCACAGCCGTCGGGTGAGATAAACCACAAGCGCAGAGTAATGTGAATGATGTCAGCCTGAGAGACAACGCTGATCCAGTGGTTGGCTGTTCCTCTCCGTGTGTTCCTTGTCTATACCTGGGAACTCTCTTGAATGCAGCTCCGCCCGTGTCTCCGCCGTCGGAGCAGACTGTGACAAATGGCCAGCTGGGGAGACATCTGGTTCTTATTGTGCCGAACAATTGGGTTTTGAGAGACAGCTTTGCTAATCACAAAAGCCACGTGTTGGACTCCTGGCTGTTTGGGGTCTGTTTTACCACACCAGCCTCGCTCTGGGCTTCGTAAAACAGGCTGGAAACATGAGTTACAGGCTGTTTCGGGGAGGCAGGGAGCTGAGCTAATCACCAGCATCAGGAGGGGAAATTTTAAGATAGAATTACTGGCTGTGCCTCGCCCTGGAATTTGCACTGACCTGCATAACATTCATCCCAGAGCGTGTCTACAGGCAGAGCTGCACCAGTTGGCACCGGCAGAGGTGTGCTTTTAAACCCACGCGAAGGTGCTGCGAAAGTCTGTGTGGATGTTCTAATTCCAGTCTGAACCAGGGTTTTTTTGATCTAGTTCAGATGATTAGGAATAGGTTCAACCTGCCTGATATGTAACCCTTAGCCTTGGTCTGTGCTTAGCAGTTCGGGTGCCCGAGTGTGAAAAGTCCACCCCCATGAGTGACTTAGCTGTGCTGTTCTCATCCCCAATGCGGATGCAGCTGGATCAGCAGGAGAATGCGTCTGTCTCCCTAGTTAGCTTTGCAAGGAGCTGCAGTTCTTACAGCAACAAGAAAATCCATTCACAGTAGGACGTGTCTATCCCTGCTCTGGCCAGGTGCTATTGTAGCAAAGACATGGCCTCAAACCAGCACAAAAGTATCCGCACAGGGGTTTGCCCTGGTTTAACTAAACTGGTTGGTTGCGAGTCTGTGTGTAGACGCGGCTTTACACCGCAGGTTTACGTGCCTTGCGTTTGCTGCCTGAGTTATTCCAGGTTGCTACTCAGAACGGTCCAGTGTTTCGATGCCCCAACAGCTGACAATTCTGAGCGTGTTCTGTAGCATGCCCAAAGCCTTCGAGTGGAAGAAAAGAAATGAAGCCATTTAATCACCTGGCACTTCTTGCCGTGGGTTCTCGGACAGCCGGCATCTTTGCTGGGTGCTTTAGCTGGTGCCCCTGCAAAAGAGACCAACTGCACAGACCTGGGTCATCCCTTCTCACTCGTGGGAGGGCGCGAGTGCTTTGCTGAACACGCCCGGCACGAGGAGAAAGCTGAGGGCTGAGATCTTGTTTCTAGACACAGGGAGGCAAAGGCTGGGTCCACCTTTTGTCCTTGAAACTCAGTTCCATTGCCATCGCTTCTGTCATGGCCAGCGTCTTCCACCCGGCCCTTATTACTTCACGCCAGGCCAGGCGCCGTCATTCCTCCTGGCCTTTCTGTTTACCTGCTGTGGCCTCCTGACTCAACACCACCATGCTTTTCCAGGTGGACTCTGGGTGGAGAGACCTGTTGACATTTCCTATGTGGTAAGTGATGCATTTCCACGGTGCCTCTGGAGCGGGGCAGGGGCTACAGGGGGTATTTTCCCCAGATAATTAAGGAACGGAGGCCAAGGCCTTAGCGCAGCCTGGATCTGGGTATTGCTGATCTGAGCGCCTCTGTGTCTGAGAGAGAGAGTTTATGGAACCTGCCAGGCTAGATCCGCCCCTGAAATATTGACTCAAGATTGCTCTGTGTGTTCTGCACCTGTTCGTTGAATCTCACCTTTCCCTTCCCTCAGTCTGCTGTTTGTCTCACTGGGGTTGAAGTTTGCTTTTAAGCCATAGGTTTTTTGTTTGGTTTTAAACAAAGAACCCAGGAATTTGTGACTGTAAATGATGAGCTGTTTGTGTCCCCCATTTTAACCACTTAACAGTGGGATTTTCAGCAACACCCTACTCTGGCGCCAGCTGGAATGGCTGACCAGTGCTCATTGCTGGAGAAATTCCCAGCCTTAGTAACAAGTTTCTCTGCCCCTTCCTACGCTCTTCCCTCTGTGTCATCATTCAGGTTTGAAACAATCACAGCAATTAGGCAGCAAGTTCTCTGCTTTGACCCACCCTTCCCCTGCTCTCCCGCTCCACACACACACACACACAAGGTGCTTTGGATAGAAGGGAAAAGGTTTCAAATTCCTTAACGCTAGCAGCCTTCCCTCGCAGCACCCCAAGCAAACAGCCCTAATGAGAAGCAGGTGATCGGTGCAAACAATAAATTCTTTTAATATACCCGTGTGAGGTAGGGCTCAGGTTACTTTGCTCAACAGCCCACAGGGCAGCCAAAGAAATTATCCTGCACCTCCCATCCAACAGTGACTGCACAGGATTGTGGGATTTGAGGCATGGAAGGAATCGTTGTTGGCCATTTCACAGAGGAAGATCGGAAGAGCTGTCCTACTAGACAGACCAGTGACCCATCTAGCCCGGTATCCTGTCTCCGGCAGTCACTGGTAGCAGAGCTTCAGGGAGAGTGTACAGGAACAGGGACATTTTTGAGAGCACTTCCCTTTCTGGCACTCAGAGGTTTACGATTGCCCCAAGCATAGGGGTACATCCCTGACCACCTTGGGTAAACCATTGATGGGCCTCTCCTTCTTTCCTGAACCCAGTTATACTTTTAGCCACCACCTCTTATGGCAGTGAGTTCCACAGGTTAACTGCATTATGGAAAAAAGATACTCCTGTGTATATTAACTCTGAAGCCTATCGATTTCATTGGGGTCTTTGTGTTGTGGGAGCAGCCCTAATCTTTTCGGTCTCTCCTCATCTAGCAGCTGTTCTGTATCCTTAATCATGGTTCTTGTTCTTCCATGAAACTTTTCCGGTTTCATTCTATCCTTTTTTAGATGGGGCGACCAGAACTGGACAGAGTATCCAAGGTGTGGGCGTGCCATGGGTTTACACAGTGGTGTTACGATACTTTCCGTCTTCCATTCTGTCCCTTTTCTAATAACGCCTAACACTGTTGGCTTTCCGAGAACTGGCCATGGTGACGCCAGGATCCCTTTCCGGAGTGCTAACAGATCACTTAGAACCCGCCGTTACGTATGGATAGTTGGGATTATTTTCTCCAACGTAAATTACTTTGCACTTAACCCCTGTTGAATTTCATCTGCCATTTCGCTGCCCGTCATCTAGTTTGGGGAGCGCCACTCTAACGCTGCACAGTCAGATTTGAATTTACTGTCTTGAATTATTTTGCACCATCTGCAAACTTTGCCACTTTGCTTTTCACCCCCTTTTCCAGATCATTTAATGAGCATGTTGAACAGCACTGCTCCCATTACAGATCCTTGGGGGACCCCACGGTTTACCTCCTCCCGTGGAGAACACTGATCACTTCTCTCTCATTTGTTTCCTATTTTTAACCAGTCACTGATCCACGAGAGGACCATCTCTGTTAACCCATATCTACTTAGTTTCTTAAGAGCCTTTGGTAAAGGAACTTGTCAAAGCTTTCTGAAAATCCAAGTACGCTGCATTAACAGGATCACCCTCATCCACATGCTTGGTGATCAGTGAGGTATTGGTGGGGAACATCTTTACAACAGCCATGTAGACTTGTCCCCAGTCAATGTTTATCTTTGTCTGTCTCACAATTCTGTGTTACTGTCGTTTCTACCCATTCACCCAGGACTGAAGTTAGGCTACGTACAGCTTGTAATTGCCAGGATCACCTTGGAGCCCTTTTTAGAAATCAGCATTGTATTATGCTACCCTCCAGCTATCTAGTACGGAGGCTGATTTCAGCAGCGGGTTACATACGACGGATAGTCGGCCTGCAATTTCATCCCTGAGCTACGTCAGAACTCTTGGGTGAATGCCATCTGGTCCTCGCGCCCTGTTCCTGTTTAATGTATCCATTTGTTCAAAAACCTGCTCCGTTGACATCTTAAAGTGGGAAAGTACTTCAGAACGGCCGCCCAGAAGAATAGCTCCGTTGTGGGTGCTGGTGAAGCCGGATGCAGAGAATTCGTTTAGCTCCCCGAGTGCTTCTTTACCACCTTGGTTATCTAGTGATCCTGCCGCTGGTTTGGGAGTTTTCCTGCTTCTGATGTGCTTCAAAATTCCTTACTGTCGGGTTTTGCATCTTTAGCAAGGAGCTGCTCAGTTTTGTTCTGGTCCTGCTTTATTGTACATTTACACTTGACATGCCAGAGTGTGCGCTCCTTCCTCTTATCCTCACTTGGATTTGACGTCCAAATTTTAAAAGCTGTCTTTTTGCCTCCCCTGGCCTCCTTATTCTGCTGTTTAGTCACTGTGGTGGTTTTTCATAGTCTTCACTATGTGGGAAATCCTAGCCTGAGTCTGTTCCAGTGTTTCTATTAGTCCCCAGGCTCCCGCAGCCATTGGTGCGTGTGACAGCACCTTTTTGTTTTCAGCTAACAAGCGTCCTTCTTTTTAAAGCTGTATCTTACCAGGGCGGGTGGTTTTTTGGTATTATCCCGCCTGCGAGGGTGTTAAATTGAATTCTGGGCACCGTCACAGCCAGAGTTACCTCTCGGACCAGATCCTGCGCGCCATCTAGGAGTAAATCAAGTGTTGCCTTTCCCCTTTTGTGGTTCGAGAGCTTGTGTTGGTCATGTTTTAAGGTTGTTTCCCCTCCTGCCTCCACCTCCCATCTCCTGACCTGGGCAGATCAGTGTTGGTGACAGAAGTGAGGAATATTTTGGAGGAAACAGCTGGACTGTGTCTGTTGAACACAGCAGTTGGGGGGAATGTGATCCCTTTTCAGGTATTTAAGGTGTTGAGTATACTAGTCTATATAGACTGCAAGCACAAGTAACTTCTATCGCTAACTGGGAAATAATTGGAACAGGAGATGATGGGAGAAAAATGAAGAGACTGAATTCGCACTGCGTGTTGTAATAAAATCTGTCAAGCTAGTGAGCTAATGCAGGTGCACTGGGGATATTAGTATATTGTACGTGGCCAGTGCAGGCATGGGAACAAAACCACCAAATTGCCCTGTTGCGCAGACTGGCCATTACTTTTCAGGGGTCCTTCATCTTCCTCTCTGTGCTGGCCCAGCACCTTTCAGCTGAGGAGTTCAAAGTGCGGGCCACGCACGGGCTAAGTGAGATTCCCCGCACACCGATGGCACAGAGTCGAGGGGTCTTGTTGAGCAGCGTGGTGGCAATGTTAGGGATGTTCTGACTCCCCATCTCTTTGTAAGCAGGAATTTCTGCAAGAATTTGCCCACTGTCCTCTCTACCCTTCCTTATTACCGTGGTTTGCTCATGGCAATAAATAAAAAGCAGTGCTGCACGACTTCGCGTGTCTGACCTCTGGAAAGTCCCTCCTGCCATAGAGGAGCCTGATGAGAAATGAGGTCAGCTTTCAGCAAGCTGGCTGCTTCGGAGAGGTAAATCCCACAAGTGAACATAAACCGTGGGATCCTTCAATAGCTTGAGAGAGAATTAGCTAACGCCTGGGGGGGCTGAGCCCCGGCCCGTCTGTTTAAACGGCACCAGAATAGCATCAAGTTTCCTTCCAGATCTACCTGAGAATACCCTCTAATATATAAATGGGAGTTTGGGGAAGTGATTTCTCCATGGGCTGAGCTCTGCCTGTGTACGTCAGTGAAAATTCAAGAAAATAACTGGATGCTCACGATACATCCTACCTCACATAATGGGAGAAATGGGCGTCCTCCCAAACAGGGGCAGTTCACTACTTTAATTTGTCCTGAAGGGTTAGTAAATCTTGGGCATTGGGGCATGATTCTGTGATGTGCTAAGGGACTGCTATTCCCACTAATGGAAGACTCTCTCAGGATCAGGCCCTTAAGAAAGTCCCATCTTTTATGCATCATCAAATATTTAGACAGAGGTTTATTCAGGGAATTTTGTGCTTCTTAATCACCCTTTTGTGAGAAATTCCAGGGGCCTTTTCTGTTTCAAGAGAAATAGAGAGATGCAGCCAAGAATCTGGAGTGCCATATATGGTCAGAATCCCCCAACCCCGGCTGTTCCGTACACTTCCACTTCTGCAGCTTTGTGTGAACATTTCTTCCCCTGGTGGTTTGTAAGTACTTGGGGACACAGAAGTCAGACTGTTAAAATATCTAAATTAAACTCGTCCTCTTTGTCCATCCTGCCAGCTGTATTAATGGCCGTGACACGGCTCTTTTATTCTTTGCCATTGGCGTGTATTCCATCAAACGGAAAGGGCAGAGCCGCGCATAGGGTCAAATGTCGGTGGTACGAAGAGGGGGGAAAACCCAACCTGTTCTGATGACTGAGCTGGCTGGGCACAGAAATAGGGCCTGGTCTTGGACGGCAGAAGGCAGTGATAATTCGGGGGGATTTCCTCCCACCATTACTGTATGAGGCCGAATTTTTGTTGACTCGTAGGTGCACACACTGGAGGCTCATTGAACTGCGAGCTGCACCAGGTGGCTCCCCAGGTTAGCGGTGTCCACCACATCAACCCTGCTGGGTGCTGTCAGGGCCCAAGCATCATGTTTTTGGGCCCGGTACAAACTTGTAACCCGGGACCCCTCCCACACACGTGGTAATGGGAGTTACAGCCTCGCCCAGGGCCTCTGGACCCCAGTAAAGTGTGCCCTTCCCTCCCCGCATGTGGGACCCCGTGTGCTGTCCTTGGCCCTTGGCACGGTCTAGTCACGGCCCGTTCTATCTGGTGTCCCAGGGAGCCCCTGCCCCATTCTTCAGGTGGGTCTCCTGTGCAGCACCTCTGCTGTTCCTGTTTCGGGGCCACCAGCTGGACCTCTGCCTAAAGGAACTCCCTGCTGCTCCATTTATGGGCCTCCCCACAAAGCTGTGCGAAGGCCTGGCCCTCCTGAGCGGCAGGCCCCTCGTTCTGCAGAGCGCATTGGGGGTGTTTTAGTGCAGTGTGATCCTGGATGGCTAGCTCTCTTCTTTTTTGTCTGGTTAAAACTGAATGAGGTAGGACAGACACAGGGCATTTCACACGCCCTGTTTTCTTTGTTCTCTCGGCCCCCCATCAGACAATAGCAGGAAGATCACTGATTTTCAGGACATCTTGTGAAAATCGCCAGTTCACCCTTTGTTAATCTATACACTTGTGCACTCAGCCAGAACCCGTTCTTGGCTCTGTTTCCATAACAGAGCACGGCAGTGAAGTCTCATATGAATGGCTAATGTCCCATTCCTGCAGTGAACGGGATGGGGACCGATGTCTGGGGCTCACTGCAGGATGACAATCTAAGACTTCATTATTGGTCTGTAGTAGAGAACTTTCACAGGGGAGCTCTGCCCGGACCTGCAATGATAAACACGCCTGGGGAGGGCTGGGAAGGGGACGATTTTGGCCCCGGCTAATTCACAAATGTAATTTGTGGTGCATCACACAGGCATTATTGCAAACTAGCGAGGTTCTACCAGTACCATGGGAACTCTTAGAATGAATGTCAATGTAGGGCGTGATTCTTCGCCGATTGTATGACTAACGGTGTGAGGGGAGGATATCTTTCTTCTCTTATCTATGCTAAAATTGACAGCCCAACGCAGCTCCCATTCAAATCCATGTGTGTTTAGCCGCTGACTTAAATTAGAGCAGGATATGCCTCTCCAGTCTCTGCTTTGCACTCGCCCCAGGAGAGATGCCACTGACTTGCCTTTGGGCTGGGCATTAAATCAGGGAAAGCTCATGGGGATATTTCCCCTGGTGAACCTGTGTCTCTAAACCAGGCAGAATAGCCACGGCTGAACCTTGCTTGGTAACGACACCGCATAATCATCATGGTAACGGTTCTTTGCACTTACTCACTGTATTAATCACAACAGCCCATGATTTACAGGCTGGGATGCGCTAGCCTGCGACATCTTGGAAAACAGCGAGCGAATGTGTCTAAGCTCCATGGAAAAAGGGTTACATCACTGCTGCTTTGACCATGTTATCATAAAAGCAAACAACCCCACCCACTGTCCCTGAGAGAAACAGCTCTGAAATGTTTCCTTTCAGCTTTTTCCAGCAAACTGCCTGCTGGGTAAGTTTTCCTAATGACCTAAGAGGTAATCCAGTGAGTGTTGTCTAGGTATTTCCATGGCAGCGTGCGTTCGTCTGCAAACACCATCATCTTGGCCATCTTCCTCTTTCGGCAATAAAGAAAATGGCCAGATCAGTTCAGTGGTTTGCAGGTTTAATTCTGAGCCAGCCGGGTAGGCGTTTGATAGCACCTACACCAATGGGAAGAAGGGACTGTGCGTTGGTCCGACATAGGTTTGGTGTTATAGGGAGGGTGACCAGTTAGCAAATGTGAAAAATTGGGATTTTTTGGGGAGGCATGGGGGAAGGATTTAGATACCTGTACAAGAGAGAGCCCCTAATGTTGGGGTGCTTCTGATAATATTGGGACAACTGGTCACCCAAGGTCTGGGAAATAAGGGTTTGATTCATGAAGAATCCTGCAGAGACTAAGGGAAGGTCAGACAGTTTTCTGACATCTCAGGAGACCACCCTTCAAATGTGATAGGCCGGCAGTAGAAGATATTTTACAATGAAGACCAATGACAGGGTGTGGAGTCTCGTTTTCGCTGCTGGGAAATATAGATGACAATGTTTGCTTTTTATTAAAAGGACTAAATCAATCGAGAGACTTCCCTACCCTGGAGGTTAGAATTCGTACGGACTGCGCTACCTTGAAGTGCGTCAGCTCCTCGCCAAGCAGCGTTGGCCTGGGCCGTACTTGCATGGGGAGACTTCTGTGAAGTTCCTACGTGCTACAAGAGGGTGCTTCGGTGGGTCAGCGGGTGGGGCTCTGAGTCAGCACAGCACCAGTGCATTGATCTGGTATTAACAAATGGTGTGTTTCGGATGGGGGCTGAAATTAGGGTTCTGTCGTCTAGCTCCGTGGTATTTCTTCGCGAGGAGTAGGGTGGTGAGCCTTGGTGTCCAACTTGTGTAACTGAATTCCCGTGCAGAGTGAACTAGAAGAGCCATTCCTCCTTCCTTGTCTTAAACCACTCCCTAGTATTGCTCTGCGCTGTTGAGACAGCGGCTGTTTCGCCCAGTTCAGTGACAGAAGATCCCTGTGGGTGGGGAAGATGCTGTGGGGTCCTGCTGAAGTGAAAGAGGCCATGTACATTTAAGACCGTTCTCGGGTTTGTCGTGCACCTTTGTGGTGGCTTCGTGTTATGTATAGGACTGAGGCTGCGTTGCATGCTAAGAACCGCAGAGGCTTAGAGTAACCACTTACACACAGGTGTAACTCTGCTCACATGACGAATCCCACTGAAATCAACGGAACTGCTCATGGGAGTAAAGTTATGTGTGACCATAAATGTTTCCAGGAGATGGGGCCGAGGAGAGTCATCCCAGACTTACCTCTCATCCCTGAACAGAGTCTTCAGAGGCGATTACCTGCTGGTCTCCTAATAGGCCCTATGCCATCCACCCAGGCTTCAGCCAAGCCACAGGCATGGATCCACCCAGGGGTTCCCAAGGCAAGTATATCGGGGAGCGAAGTCTCTCCGGTCTGCTCAGTAGAACCACCTGGCAGGGTGCACTGCTGTTCCTCTGAATTTTGGCAGAGGACCCCTCCACCTGTCCTAGACTGTACCTGTTTCCTCACTAGCCAGCCCCTGCTCCAGCCTGCATCTGCCCAAGCAGATCTGACAGGGCTTTCGTTAAGTGTGTGTGCAGGGGCTCTATCCCCCCGATTCTTTGTGAATTTCCCACCTCAGCTCAATGGTATTGCCACACCCCCTGGCTTGAAGCAGTAAGAACAGACACCAAAGACATGGTTTCCGTCAGCGCCTTGTTCCAGCTCCCCACCTCTGCTTGAAAACCCCTTTTCCTGAGCGGATTCTCACTAGTAGGGTCATGAACTTTTCTAATTAGCCTCCCGGCAGTCTGTGCTGCTACTTGAGGTTTGCTGTACAGCACTTTGTAGAAAAGCGACCCTCTGGCCATCTTTCCATGCTCCAGTATTTCCAAATAAAGCGTTCTCCTGCAGTTAGCTCCTCAATGCCTCGACCGAGTGACTCAGCCCTGTGCTCATAGTTCATTCTTGTTTGGCTAATAAGTCAAGGATTCATTTCTCTTCATTTTTATGATGTTTGCCAAAAATCAACATGCCCAATAAATGATGGTTCCTTGGCAAGCAAGTGCCATCGCACCAGAATGACTCAGACCTGTCTTCATACATTTGAAATGAACTGTGCAGTTTTTGCTATCTATTCCTGTCCAGTATAATTCACTCACAATGGTTTCTCTGGCATTAGAGTGTACGTGAATCTGAACTAGGAAAACATTTCTTATTTAAAATAAAAGATGATTCATCTATGTGCCTTTTCTTTATCTGAGCTGTTTGCTGTCCCTTGCTAAATCAATTCATGTCTTCGCAAGAAGCAAATTAAACTAAGTTTGCAGTGATGAGTTTATACTATAAGTATTTAAATATCTGTCAGATCTGTTAGCTCTTTTAATTTACAGATTTGGCGCCTGATCCTGCAAACGTTGACTTACCATCACGAATTGTCCAGCTGAGACCAGTGAGTGGGGCTACAAGTGGCTGAACTACGCCTAGAGGTAGGTGATTCCAGGACAGGATTCGAAGACCTTGCAACTATTTCAGTGTGGGTGGGTCTGCAACTCCATGACACTGTCCAATGAAATCAACGCGAGGGGATAGGGCATCGGTGTCCACCCATGTGCATCTGATTTCAGGATCAGAGCATTAAACATAAACCTGTGAAAAACAACGAATAAATCAAAAGTAACATTTCAATCAGACGTAATCAGAGGCAAGCTGCAATACTAACATCTACTAGTATGATATGTAGAGCAACTGAATAGCTATTTGAAATGGTTTGAATTGACTTTGTGACCCACCGTTCTCTGTATGTATATATGCAGCTAACATGCCGCATTTTCCATTTCCTGCATCTGATGAAGTGGGATTCTGCCCACAGAAGCTCATGCAATAAATACAATTGTTAATCTAGTGCCACAGGGCTCCTTGTTTGTTCTGCTGAACTGGACTAACACAGCTCCCCCTCTGGAACTTGCACACCTGTCTGTTATTCCAGGAACTCTGGTAGATATGATTCTAAGTTGCAGGTAAAGGAAACAGCTCTTTGGCACAAAAAGAAAGCTCACACTCAGCTCTAATTATGGATTTAAAAACAGGATTTTACACCTCTGAAGTTACAGATCTGACACACAATGCTCCAATCAAGCAAAGAGCCCATGAACAGGCCAGCCGTGTGCCGACCCAGCACGGAGGTAACTCTAAATAGGTTGCAAGCATACTGAAGATATGAGCCACGCGGACACGTTGTGTTATGAATGGAAAAGTTTAGCCTTGGTCTCCTAAGATGACCATCTAGGATGGAGGCAAGGGAGCAAGAATTGTTACAGTGAACTGAGACACGTGGTTCTGTTCAATATAGGTTTTTACATCGCACCAGTGACTGTAGTATATGAGGCTAAGTCTACACTTGTGTATTTAAGGCGACTTTAACTAAGTCGACTTAGTGTGTCTACGCTTAAAATTAAAGTTGACTTAAAGGGGAACTTACAAAGTCGACCTAGAGCATCCACACGGGACACCTAGGTCGACTTCTAGGGGCTTAGGGGGACCTAGGGCAGGTCCATGGGTGCAGGGGGGGCACCCCTTGCCCAATGCCAGGTGGCTCAGCCTTTGCCCCATTGTACATAGGTACAATGGGGCAAAGGGGGACAGGGACCCTGGCAGGGCATAGGGGCAGGGTGGGCAGGGCTCCCCCGGCAGGGAGGGCATTGGTGTAGCCCTGGGGTAGCCCTAAGTCGACTTAAGGCTACCCCACGTCTACACTGGCTTAAGTCGACTCTAGGGAGTCGACTTAAGCCTTAGGTCGAATTTAAAGGAGGTGTTATAAAGTCGACTTAATTTTAATTTAATTTTCCTTAATTTTTAATTAAATTTAATTTAATTTTCCTTAAGTCGACTTAAGAAAACTGTAGGGTAGGCGCAGGGTAAATTAAGTCGACTTAAGCTTGCTTAAGTCGATTTAATTTACAAGTGTAGACGCAGCCTGAGTGCCTTCTGGTGGTGAGTTAAGCAAAGTGGTTAATATCCATCACTTATTATTTGTTCTCTCTTCCTTTCCCCAGGGTGAGAAGCATGTGAGTGGGGACGGAGAGTCTTGTTTTTGTGGGTGATATTTTTTTTTATGTATATGCGGCTGTGTATTGATGTTAGAGAAGGCAAAGTCAGAGCAATGTGCCTTGAGTGGAACGTGGTAGGACTTGTGATGGTCCTATGTTCCTGAGAGAGTTAATTCCATAGTCTTGGGCCGGCCCTTCAGAAGTCCAGTCTCCCACACAGATGAGCTGTACCCGTACAGGGGAGGGTTCTTTGTGCCACAGGAGGGGAGGTGTTCACCGGAAATTTTATCCCAGAGATCTAGCTGATCTTTTGGATATTCCAGCTGGAGATGGTGAAAGCCTCATTACTGAGTGCTCTGTGGGAGAGCTTCGTGTCAAAAACTCCTCCACTACACACTGAATTGCCCAACTGTGGGTGCATCTTCAACAAAAGGAGACTGCACCAGGGAGACTGTTCTTCATCCGCAAGCTGAGCTCATCCAATCCCTGGGACATCTCCGTGGTGTGGCTCATCGCTTTACAATCGCAAACCAACGTTTTCGGTACAAGGTTCTTCCATTCGGCCTATCAACAGCTCCCAGAGTTTTTTCAAAGATGCTCGCAGTCATTATGGCACATCTCCACAGTCAAGGAGTCGTGACATTTCCTCACCTAGACGACTGCCTGATTTTTCTCAAGCAAAGGACATGACACTTCCCACAGTACAAACCTTTCATGCCTTAGGCCTAAAAATAAACAAGGAAAAATCGCTTTTCTCAAGGACGTTCCTATCATTGACATATGCAAAGCGACCACATGGGCCTCCCCAGCAACCTTCGTCAAGCGCTACGCTATAGACCATTTCTCCAATAACGACACCGCTTTCGGCATGTCCGTATTATCTACAATCAACACCACCCAAACATCCGAAGTCCCTCCTCCACTTCAGGTCACCACAAGTGGAGCACCCACAGGGACATCACTTGACGAAGAAGAAGAGGTTACTCAACTGGACTTCTTTGAGATGTGTCCCTGTGGGTACTCTCCGACCTGCCCACCTCCCCTCTACTTCAGTTTCTCTTTGTCTTCACAGAGTTTCGTCACGGTAGAGAAGGAATGGCGGGCTTCAGCTGCGCACGCACACACTGGAGCACTCACAGGGGGACACATCTCGAAGAAGTTCAGCTACTGCACCAAGTGAGTAACCTCTTCTTCTGCCACCATTTCAGGTTTGTCAAAGTGTTCAAAAGGTTTTTATTTTTGTTCCGCGTGGAATGAAAAACAAATACTGAAACCTTGGAAGTTGCTGCTAAAGTCATTTTCCTGCACCATGTCTTGTGTGGATAATCTTTTGTTGTAACTATGGAAAAACGAAGTCAGTAGGGGAGTTCCTGGTACGGAAGCCTTCTCAGGGTTCCAGATTGGCTCAGTCTGCTCACGGACCTTGCCAGCTGGGACCGCCTTCTCCAAGGGGATCGCACATCTTTTCAAATTCATTAACCAAATGATAACAAAGCATGGCCGCCTGTTTCAATACAGGGTCTACTCCTGCATTCCTTCCCCACCCAAAGCATTCAATGACTTCCGAAGGAATTCGGGCTGCACAAGGAATGCAGGATCAACCCTGAAATGCTTCCTAGCTTTGTGACTCAGGCAGGGGCACGAGATGGTCTCTGGGGAGCAAGGAGTTAACCTCCATTCAGTTTGTGCAGATGTTCATGGGAAGGTTTATAAACTGGTTCCTTAGGAGACATAGGAATTTCTATCCTGGATCAGACCAAGGGTCAATATTAGCCACCGGTTCAGAGGAAGAAATGTGCAGTGGTGGTAGTAATGGGGTAAACTGCCCCATGGAGAAAGCTTCCATCCAGCACCAGTCCAAGAGCTAATTTGACTTATGCCCCAAATGTGAACATTTACATCCCTTCCAGACAGGGTCAGATTTACACCTTATGCGCCCCTAGGCACAGCATCTGCTGCACTCTCCCACTGACCTTCGTATTTTTCACGTGTGTGTGGCGGGGGGGAGGGGGGATGTGATCGAGGGGAGAAGGATTGACTGGGCAGTTCCACATTGGGCAGCAGCTGCGGTGAGAGGAGTGGCCAGCTCCAGGCAGGTAGAATATGCTCATCCCTGGGCTCTGGCTTCCAGCCTGGTCACTCTGGCCAGAGCCTCAAGGGGAAGAGGAAGAGCAGAACAGCAGTTCCTGTGGGGAGATGTGGAAGAACAAGGGGTGTGGTCAGAGTTCTGGTGTGGGGACCCCAAGTGGGCTAGGGCCCCTAGGAACGGGTCTCATTGGCCCGTGTGGTATTCTGACATGGTCTAGGCACCCTAGGATGTTGGAGCCCCAGGAACACACCTACTCTACCTAACTGGAAATCCAGCCCAGCTTCCAGAGCGCTTAAGTGTTTTTTACCTTATAACCCAGGATGTTCTTAATGTCCAATCCCCTTTTAAAATCCTGTTAGGGTCTTGCCTGCAGTGATATCCTGTGACAGTGAGTTCCACAGAGTAATTGTCTATTTTGTGAAAAAGCAATTCCTTACAGTAGTTTTGAGTGCATCATCTGCTAGCTTAATTTTTTGTCAGACTTATTTTTGTATTCTGAGAAAATATTCCTGAGATGTGCAAAGAGAAAATGGGGGTGTCCTGTGCAAAAGCAGCTTTGACTAACGAATGGCATTACTCCCCTGTTCTGGTGAGTTTTCTGTTCATCTGTGTGTTATGTTGCATTTTGACTTCTCATCAGATACTATCCCCTGAGAAAAGCCTATGGATGCCGGCACTTTTCTTTAGTCCCTGCTGTGTTATTCCACCAGTTTACAAGTTGGAATACACACTTTCGACCCAGTAAAATATGACATTTCAACACTACTCTATGGTAAGAAAAATGTTGGTATTTCAAACCCTCCTGCTTTATATATGTCTGACAACTGCTATTCTGAGCAGTGAAAATGTATGCCTTGGACCATCTATCATTACAACCAATGAATGCTCTCTAACATGCTAGGAATCCTGTGCAGGTTTGGAGACTGTGAAAGCCCCCTGCTTTTATGGAGAATAACAGTAAAATGAAGATGGGCTTGGAAAAATGCAAATGCTCCTCAGAGGAGTGTGCTGTGAGTGGCTTCCTTTTACTAGATGAACAAAAATCCCTCTAGGGTCCCATATAGGTCCCCTGACACCCAGTCCCCCTGGATAGGCCATCTTGTCAACCTCTCCATTATCATAAGGTCCATGCTCTCTCTGGCACTGAAAAAGCTTTTTCAAAACACAAATGAGATGCTCAGTCCTATCTGTGGTGTCAACCCACCTTCTGAGCTACCTATCATGGGATCCGGCTATCCAGCAGAATACGATCAACAAAGGGACGCTTTCACAAACGTGAATGTGACAAATGTATTTTCATCTCCCAGCCTGGGTGAAAGGCAAGCAGCCAATAAATAGCAAAAAGCAAATGTAGCTGTTCTCAGATTTACCAGCCAGCGATGGTGTCAGTAACATGGCTAAGGAGATTTGTTTGACCAGACATGGTTTTTTAACCAAATACTGCTGCTTTTAATGAGCCAAGTGTATCATTTGAAAATTATCCTTTCTCCAAGTTACGTTTCTGCTGTTGCTCTTTAGTCTGGATCTGTTCATTCCCTCCAGGCTGCTTGTTTAAACAGCGCATATTTCTTCATCCTGGAAACGCTGCACAAACCCAAGGATGAAACATAATGTAACTGAATCATCAGCAAAAGCTTTAGCTTATGTTAAGATGGGCAGCAGAGGCTGATGGCGGAGTGAGATACGTCCTGTCTGTTTGCACTGCTTTTCCCTGCAAAATGGTGCTAAGCCAATATCTATCTGGGAACAGCAGAAAAGACACGTCTGGGTCTAGTGGGACCTGTGGGTTTGACTCCTGCGGTGATGAATTAGAGAAATGGTGCTGCCTTGCTGAATGACAAACCTGGGATCACGCAGCCTGGGCACAGACGGCCAGCTCGGGTCTGTAAAGAACTGGCATCTGTTTAATGATATTTAATGCCTGGCACGGCCTCCCTGGTGGGGACGGACACTCGCTCCCAACCTTCTGCGGGTCGTGAGAGGCTTGGGGGTGGGTGCCACCCTCCAGGACATGCCGGCCCCCAGCCAGCTCTCTGCCACACACTTACAGATGGGAACGCCGAGCTAGACATCAGCGTGGCCCCTCTAGATCTGCGGCAAGCCAGGCCCCCGCAGCGCCCAGGGAGTGGGCTGAGCTCAAGGCTAGCTAACTCCCGGGGTCTGTGGGGACCCCCTGGGATTTGGGGCTGGACTCTGGCTCCTGGTAGCATCCGGGCCCCTGGGCCAGTGCAAGGCGCTGCGCAGACACAGTCCAATCCGGCTATGGCTGGCCGCACTCTGGCACCGCGCTCAGCTTAGTCTGAGGGCGGCCCCGCTCCTCCCCTGCGCCTGTCGGGGGGCCCTTCTCAGCAGCCCCCCCCCCCCCGCCGTGCAGGGGGGGGACCCCGGGGGGGGCCCCCCCCCCCCGCCTGCCCTGCGCCCTTTGCAAACCCCAGAGTGCCTCGCACGTGCACAATCCCCGCCCCGCCTGGGCGCCCCCGCCCCCTCCGCGCGCGCGCTCCGCCCCGCCGCTCCCCGGGACCATCCCGGCCTCTCGCCCCGCGCGCTCAGTGCTGCTCCCAACCCCGCCGCCAGCGCAGCGCCTCGACCCCGGGCCCCGCCGCCGGCCTCGCGTGAGTCTCCCGCCCCGTCCCGCGCATCCTCCTGCGCCCGCGGACACACGCCCGCGCAGCCTCCTGCGCCCGCGCATCCTCTTGCGCCCGCGGTCACTCGCCCCGCGCAGCCTCCTGCGCCCGCGCATCCTCCTGCGCCCGCGGTCACTCGCCCCGCGCAGCCTCCTGCGCCCGCGCTCACTCTCCTGCGCATCCTCTTGCGCCCGCGCATCCTCCTGCGCCCGCGCTCACTCGCCCCGAGCATCCTCCTGCGCCCGCGCTCTCTCGCCCGCGCATCTTCTTGAGCCCGCGGTCTCTCGCCCAGCGCAGCCTCTTGCATGTCTGGGGAGCTGTGCGGAGTTTGCTCCTGCCTCTGTCCCGCAGGGCGCTGCTGCTGGGGAAGGGGCGAGGGCTGCCCTGTCCGAGCCCTCTGTGGGCTGGGGGCCCGCCTGGGCCGGTCGGGGGAGGCAGTGAGGTGCGTGGGGGGCAATGTTCCCCAGAGCGGGAGGGAGAGACCTGCAGACACCCCCCCAGCGGCGTGCCATTGCCCCCCAGCCTTCTGGGCCAGGCCGCCAGAGAGAAAAGGGCCCGAGGGAGCCGGTCCGTCCAGCCCAGGGAAGCAGGGCTCCCGGGGCCCTTTGGCCCTAAGCCATTTCTTTCTGCCCGGCATGAGCTTTCCTGGGAGAAGTGAGACTGTGGCTGAGGAAGTGGGATTTTCTCCCAGGAAAGCTCCGAGAGAAAAGTTTTCTCCTTTCCACTTCAGTGGCATTACTCAGGCGGGTGCAATTGTTACAGGCGTATTTGCAGGATCGGGGCCTCTGTTGCCCTCTTTCTTTCCTGAGGTGTGTCAATGGGGTCTGTCGTCTTCCCATTTTCTGGCTGTAGCACCCTGTTTTGCTCAGGGGCCCCAGTCTGAGCGGGTTTGCCCCTGGAAATTGAGGTCATGCTTAGTTTGGTGGGTAACGAATGTAATTTTAGTTCATCAGACCCCAGCCTGTAACCATAAAATGAACAAATCCGCCTGGAACGGTTTTGTTCACCAGTCTGTTTTTTCCCTTCATTCTGAAAAGTTCATTAAGAAATGGCTCGGTGCTCTGTAGAAGGGGAACTGATTACATTGTTAAGGTGTGCACACCACCTCTGAGTAAATAGCTGAGGCGTGTAACCAAATATAGCTTCAGAATTTACAACTTCTAAGTTGATTTTTTAAAAGAAAGGGGACAACAGCCTTTCAAAAATAGTGCTGCATTTCTGTATGCAGTGGGAGTTCTCATTTCTGCTCAAAGACTTGGCAATAAAAATGCACCCTTGTGCAATAATGCTGCAAGGGGGTCTATAGCTAACATCGCACATGCACAAATAAAAAGCCAACCAACCAAAGAGTGACTTGCTCTGTTCTTAATGTGAAGCTTTTTAGGCATAAATACCAATTTGGGGCTTGACTGTGAAGTCTATGTCTTGGCCACCCTGGGAGATTGACTTCACTGAGAGATTTGGAGTGGGCCCTTGGGATATCTCTAGCAGAAGATCCACTTTTGCAGCATATTATAGCATCCCTCTGTATATGCTGGGGCAGTTCTCCCTCTGAGTGTAAATATTGGCAGTTGTCCATGTGTAGGGTTTTCAAGCTTTTGAAAATAAACACACGGAAACCTGTTTTGGCTGACATTTATTTTGGAAACTGTATCGTAATTAAACCATGTAGATTATCCAGATGTATGGCACGAATGAACTCAGTAGATGTTTGATTAGCTCCTTAACTGACCTGCGTGATACTGCTGCTGAGCTGAATTTTAGGGCAGTGCTTTATAAACTGTCATTTATTCATTTTGTTCTGAGGTGGAGCTGAGAGGCCAGACCCCATTGTGCTAGGGGCTGTACAAAGATATAACAAATATGCACTTAAAAAAACCCCTTCCACTCGTGCCAAGGTGCGAACATTTCTGGCTCTGAATGCCTAGGTTAAAGGGGGGCTGTTCCATCTTGGGATGCACAGCTCCCATCACTCTTCTGTGTTACATGTGAATTGACGAGAGACGTGTGTCCTTTGGAAATGGCTTCCAAGTTTTGAGGGCTGTGTGCACGCTTCCCCCCCCGTCACCCCCAGGTGTGATCTGGAAGCCTAGATTACTTCCTTCAGTAATAGTTCGTGCTAGGAATGCACTTTCAGGCTGGGATTTTTGAAGGTGTTTCCATGAGATTTAGGTGCCTCGTTCCCCTTTCATTCCTTTGAAAATCCCAGCCTTGAGAACTTGGATTATATTCCTTTGCTGATGTTTTAATATCTGGAATGGCGAATTATTCTCAGCTGTGGAGTACCAACCGGGATGGGGGTTTGGGGGCACTGGGCAGACCCTTCCCAAGGCACAGAAGGTGTGGGACTTAGGAGGCGTTGAAGGGTGCCCCTCTCAGCGCCCCACCCCTAGTACATCCTGAAGGGCTGACCTGGCCCCCTCCCCTCCTCAGGTAAGGTGGGGCCACAGGGGGGCTGTCCGCATGCTGGGTAAGTGTGGGGGGGGCACATATTTGCACCTCCCCCATCCTCACGCCCCCACCTGCAGGTACAGACCTTCCCTTCCCAGGGCAGCTGAGGGGTGGGGCTGGAAGCCTTCTGCTCTGCATGTGGGGGAGTATCAGGCCTGGGGGGGGGCAAATGTGGGCTTGGCCTCCAGGTGCCAGACACCCTTGGTACGTCAGTCTCTCAGCACTTTCCTCTAGGCAGAGCGCTGCTGCAGGCCTGGGGTCCCACAGCACTTGCTGCCTTGATTGCAGGAGCAGCTAGAAAGTGCTTTGTTGTGGGTGGAATGGGGGGGGGGGGGCAAATATACCAGACTGTGGTAATGTGCGGGGAAAGGTGGCATCACTCTTCCATTTGTCATAAATAGCATTTCAACAAGGTAAAGCAGGTTTTTCTTTTTCTTTTAAATACAGGTTTTAAAACCTAAATTTAAGTGAGGAATAGAAAGAGATGTGATGTCTCTTTTAACAGGCGGGAAAGTATTTTTACATGGTTTAAGCAGGATGTGTTTTTTAGTGCTAAAAATTGTGTCTGACTTCTGTTTGTACATATGTAGCCTGATTCTTTATTATTTGGAATTTGGGTTGAGATTGCCAATAGAACTTACCAGGGAGTTTGGGTTCCTGCCCGAAACTGACCACAGATCATTTGAAAACGGGGGACCCCCTGGGATGCCCAGCAGGAATTGTCACAGAGATACTTCACAGCATTTCATAAAACCCTTTTATTGCAACAGGAATGAATGATAATCAGAGAACTGAGACAAGGTTAATTTGACAAACGAATAACCAAATTACAATCAACGTCTATTTTGATACATACAGGAAACATTATGTGGTTTATGATTTACTCTAGCGGTTCCCAACCTTTTTAGTTCGAGGGCCACAGATATAATTTTTACAACCCTCAAGGGCCACCAGTTTCCTCCAGCAGGTTGCCCCCTCACTGCAGCCAGACAGAAGGAGTCCAGTGAGAAGGCTGTCTCCTTACTGATTTAGCGCCCAACTGCAGGAGGGAAATCACGTTTCACCTGGGTCCCTAGGCGGTGGCTCCCTTGTGCAGCCAGGGGGAGGAAGATCAGTGCTCCCCTCCCTTTGGCTCCAGCAGAGAGCCTTGCACCTGTGGACCCAGGGGGAGCACTTTGCTGTGTTCCCTGCTACAGCCAGGTGGAGGAGAGCATTGATCTCCCATCCCCTTGCCTGCAGATCTTTTAGCCCCACGGAAATGCATTCCACCTGGGTCCTTAGGTAGCAACTGCCTTCTGCAGAAGGGGAGCCCCAGGCCTGGAAAGCCCCCGGGCCAAAGGTTGGGAACCACTGATATACTAAGATTTATATTAGCTACCTCAGGTTAATAGACTCACACCCGTGTCGAACAGCTTGGTTGCAGGAGGGAGACCAAGTACCTCGACTTGACAGACGGGGTGGAGGGTGTGGCAGTGTTAAATAGCTGGAACTAATAGACCGTTAAAGCAAAATCTGAGTAGCTCGTAGGCAGAGCGAGATCAGGCCGTCCCTGTTTCTTAAGCTGAAAGCTGAAGATTGAGTTGAAGACTGGATAGAAAGTTAGAAAAAGCAACCCCTAGCAACAGGATTGGTCCCTCAGCAGGGCTGTCAAACATACAGCCTGGGGGCCAAATTCAGCCCACAAACCTCTTCCGTGTGGCCCTTGACTGCACTCGGAGGGACCACACTCTCTCCCTAACAGAGAGAGAGCGTGAGATCGCAGAGCGCAATTTCACATACACAGCACCCCACAATGCCGCCAAGGCAAGTATTTCGATTTCTGGTATGGACGGCCCATTTGAAGTATATTTAAGTCAAATCTGGCCCACCGTAGCAAATGAGTTTGACGTCCCTGCTTTATACTCTGTCTAGCATGGGTCAGTTTGGGTCCTCCTTCCATACCCAAATATGGGGCTTTTACCCCCCAAATTATAGGGGTGCATTTAATGGGTTCGTGCATATGGTTGACACATGTCCTCCTTCCAGAATGGTCTTCTATCTTCCGCTTTTATTATTTTTGGAAATTCCTGTGGATTTTGCAGTGTTCTTTTAGATATTTAGGGCCCAAACTGGCAAGTCCCTGGTTGTTTCTCTGTCTGTTGACCTGGGTTTCATGATCAAAAGATAGCCCCCTGGATCTTCACACCACTTCTCATTGAACAAACACCTATCTGTGCCAACATATGTAATTTAACTTACCTTCTAAATGTCTCCGCTAACTTATAACTATGCCCTGAGCTGTTTCATACAAACTTGGTATAATTTCTATACAGGCCTGCGAGGTACCTTGTTTTCCAGCTATTAATGTAAAAATGGCTATGCTAACTTATGAACTTAGGCTAAGTCTGTAAATCTATAAGATTCCTTGAACCTATAAAGAGAGATATATAGGGATGGATATACAGACTCAAGCCAAGCATAGATTAGATTATGGCAGGGCTCAACAAAATTGGCTCATAGCTAGGCGTCAGCAGTTTTATTTTTGATCACCAGAGGGTACTCCTCTGCTGCATTTCCACATTGGAGCTAAGAGCCAGGCTACAAATATTGGTCGCCATGGTGACCTGTTTTTTTCGAGCCCTGGGTTATGGGCTACAACATATATTAACAGACCGTTTTCTGGCTGTTCTTTTTTAAGTAGTACGGGGCAATCTGTTTCTCTGGCAGGATTTGCGGGATCTAAGTTCTTTGTAGGTGGAAGTGGGATAAAAATGCCAGGAGCCATGTGGGACTGGGTGGGAGTGTGATTAAAATGTAGTCCTGCATAGGGCTCTAGTTTTCTCTTTCATAGTGCTGCGCACATCCTGAACTCACAGCACATGCACATTTCATCCGTGGGGAAACTGAGGCTATATAAGACCATGTAATCAGTCCATTTCAGAGCAGACATTACATGAGATCATGTGGCCCTGTTATAGCAAGTTGAGTCAAACTGAATGGAACAGACAGCATGTGGCGGGAGTCAGGGGGTTTCCGTGGCTGTGGCTCTATATTCCACAGGAGTTCTGGGCAGTGGGATTTATACCCCACCACGATGTTGCAAAGTTACCCTGTTACATCAGGCAGAGATGCAGACGTTGCAGCATTGCACCCTGTCTGTTTAAGGAGCTCCAAGTTAGTGCATTTTCAATTCTGAAGGCAAGTTTAACGCCCCTTATCTCCTGCATGTTACTAACCCACAGACTTCCCGAGAACGAGTTGTATATATAGCACTTAAAAGCAGTAACCTGTTGTGCAACTCTAAGCTGTAACTTTTGGATACATGGCAGCATTTTTGTTTGGGAAGGTAATGGAAGCGCTTTTGTTATTGTAAATGTTACCAAATTGGGGCTTATGATTTTGCAAAAGGAGCCATGTTATGCTTTACAAACAAAACCGGTCAGTTCAGGCTATTGATGATGTGTTATGTCTAGTTATAAAAGAAGGGGCCGGAAAAACCGCAACAGAAAAGGCTAAGTTCAGACGCTCAGGGTCTGATTTTGGCTGAGTGACTGTGGGAGGAAGAAACATTTCCTGTTTCATTTAGATGACTTCGATTTGATTTGGAAAGGAATTTTAACCATCCGGCTCTGGAGATGCCAAGGAGTAAATGTTAAGATAAAATGCATGTTTCCATTTCCACAGCATATTTTGGGGGGGCGGGGTGCCATATTCTGACCACAGAATTCCATCGGAAGCCACTGGTTGCTTTGCCCAAGTAGGGGCTAACTCCCTTCTCCCTCCGTATGTACCTGAACCATGTAATTTCTGGAAGAGGAAAAGCAAGATAGGATTTCACCTGGGATTAGAACTCTCAGAAATGTCACCTTGCAGGTGAGGTGTGATTTTTGTGAGAGGAAGGATGGTCTAGTGGTTAGGGCACTAGCTCCAGGGCCTGGGGGACCTCCTGTTCCACAAAAGACTTTCTGGGAGACCTTGGACAAGGCAGGGAGCCAGTCTGGGCCCTCAGTAGTATTTCCCTGCCTCACAGAGGTGCTGTGAGGATAAACTGAAGGTGTTCATGTGCGATGGAGATGGGGGACAGATATGTACCTGAGATAGCGAGGGTCTGCAAAGGTTTGAGTGACCCCCAACAGCTGTTGATTTTGAAGGAACGTAGAGGTGCCCAGGTTTGAACTGCAGCTTCTCTGAGGCCCTGATCCTGCGTAGACTTACGCATGTGCTTAACTTTATGCACTGTGTTATCGCATTAAGCATGTGCTTAAGTCTTGCGTGATTGGGCCCTAAACTTGTCAGGCTACTGAGAACTTTAATTAGGTCTTGGGATAAATTTCCAAGGGAAAGGACAGTAAACACTTGTCTGGTCTCAGGAAAGCTATCTGACTCGCCAAACATTAGTGCATAAACATTGGCAGCTTCCCGCTTTGCTCTTCACACTGACCCTTATGGGTGCATGCCAGGAAGTTTTGAGCATTGCCAAGTGAGAATGGAGAGACTTATTCCCCGGAGTTCAGATCTCTAGTGCACAGCGTATTGAAGGGCTTTTCCTAACAATAACCTACTAAAGAAATTCACCTTCACATTCACGGCCCTGTTCTGCAGCCCCTCCATGTGGAGAGCTCCTGTTAAACATAACCGTTTGAGGGATCGGTCCCCAGTTAGCATGTGAATGACACAATTGTGCTTTCCCATCATTTTCTCCTCTCATGGACTCTTACTCCTGTTGTGAAGTACTGGACAAATTGGCCACCTTGCATTTCCCGTAATCAAAATCAACCAATCAATTACTATTCCTTAAGCGAAAAATGAGCCCCCAACTTGTTCATCATAAAATCCACTTCCTTACCAAGTCTCCTTCATCCTCCGCATCCACCCCCAGTTGTGTATATACTGCTTTGTGTTATCGTAGGGTCCCTAATTGTTTTGAGCCAGTGAGCATTGATTAAAAAAAGCAATCCAGTGAGACATTAAAAGACCCCCGAACAATGCAAACATAAAGAATTCAGGACCCAGTCCCGACATCTGTAAATCCCATTGCAGTTGTTTTTTTCAATAGGAGCTGCGAGAACTCATTACCGTTTTGGAGGTGCTCAGCACCTTGTGGGGTTGGTGCTTAAATGGCCTTTTGCAGATCTGTAATCTAAAACTGAGAGAAATATTGGCCCAAACAAGCTGGATAGTCAAGCTGGTGAAAAGGGGTTTAACTGAACAGATAGAATATCAGCAAAGCTCCCTTTCTACAGTTTATTTTTGCTCCCCACTTGGTGAATGTTTTACCCCTTCTGCCGGCTCTCTTTGGTCTCTAGCTCATTGGCCTTTCTAGCCATAGGTGATTCTTTCTCCACCAGCAACGCAGCTCTCCCCTTGCTATGGAAGGCATGATACCGGGTCAAAAGAGGCCATCGGCTTTGCAATTCAAGGGCCGTCGAGAAAGGCAGCTGTAAATAAGGGTCAGTGACAAAGACTGGAAGAAGCGAAGTACGGAATACGGTAGAGACTTGAAACACCATGTGAGGTGGCAAAAATAAAATGCAAATGTGGGAGAAAGGAATCAAGGGGTGGATAAAACAAACGCACAAGAGGATTGTGAGAGTGGCTGAAAGCTCTGCCTGTGCGACAAGTGACGCTCACTGCAGGAGCCTCGTTTAAACACTTCTTGTTTTGCTAACATGGCTTCTGCATCAGGCCACGGCCCATCTGAGCGACCACTCGATCATGCCTCTGTCATAGACGCCGCCCACACCAGACTGGCGGCTAACCATCTCATTGTCCTGGTAATCAAAGCTCCAACAGGGCTGGCCTGCTCTGATTTGGTCCTATAGCTGCAACTGCCCTGAAGAACCTCTAGCCCAACTTTATAACGTTATTCTCGGCATCGAGGGAGACGGAGACCGTATAATTGTCCCTGCTGGCAAGGAAAAGCATCTCAGACAAAACGAAGCGTAGAAGAAAATCCTTGGCATTCACCAGGGAGAGGGAAAAGGGTTAGGTGCAGCATTTGCCTACTGAGATAACCAATCCACTTTAATGTAAAACATTATCTCCACTCATTCGGAGGTAAGTCGGCCCTCCCCCCACGCCACGGTATGAGCTGCAGTTCCACCCTGCTGCTGAGTGCAGTGGAAGACTGTCCTCCGGGCAGAAGTGTAGCCAGAAATGATTTCTTGGCAGGATCTGTGGTTGACACAGGGGGACACTAGCCTTATGTCAAAAGCAAAACAAGAGGCTGATAAAAAAGCCGGTGACTTGCTTAACATCTGATGGGGCAGGGCCTGCTTTTAAAGTCGACTTAACAGCAGAGCTAGCCGTTAGATTGGCTTTAAGTCGACTTAAAGCCGACTTAGCATCAGTCCCCGTCTACGCTGGCCTTAAGTTGACTTAAGGAGTCGACTCAAGGCTTAAGTCGACCTAAAAGGAGGTGTTATTAAGTCGACTTAAGAAAAGCCCAGTGTGGACACGGCTTTGTTTAGGTCGACTTAAGTGTCCTTAAGTCGACCTAACTTGCCAGTGTGGACGCACCCCACACCGGCGCCTTAGGTCGACTTACGGACGCTTACATTGACCTACAGAACGCTGAATTCACACTAGGTGATTGTTAAGTCGACTTAAGCGCTTCCTTAAGTCAACTTAATAACACCACCTCTGAAGGTCGATTTCAGGCTTAAGTCGACCTTATTAAGTCGACTTAAAGCTAGTGTAGACGGGTATGTCTACACCGGAGGCTCTGTTAAAGTTGACTTAACAAAGTCGACTTCAAGTGTAGACATAGCCTAAGGTGCCACAGGACTCTCATTGTTTTTGTTTGTCTTGCTGAAATAGACTAACACGGTTACCCCTCTGGAATGTGTCTTTACTGCTGCTCAACTGAACTGGAGAAATCAATCGGATTTGCTGCTGTCGGTGTAGACATAGCCTTTATTTCTAGTGAAAACGGTTTCAACGGTAGAAGCAAGGAGAAAACTGGAGCTTAAATATCTTCGAGACTGAGATGAGGGGATTTGCAAGGCACGTGCTGATGTTGAATGGTACTTTTGTACAGAATTTACAACCAGGTTAACTGTGGACAGGGTGAGTACAAAGTTAAAATGCAGCTGAGATCAGTCCCATCTTCTGCACTCAGCCATCCCTGCTGAGATTGCCGGGCTGGGCACGGACGGGTGTGTTTTAGCTGATCTTTTTTTTAAAAGAAGATTTTTTTTCTCATGTTTTGAAATCCTTCTGGTGTACCTCAAGGTGTTCCAGTGGGCTGCATCATTTTGCAATATCCCCTAATACCATGGCTTCTAATGATACAGTGGGTGGCGTCCGTGGTACCAGAGATGGACATATTTTGGGATAGGAAGTAGCAAGGGGATTTAATGAAAAAAACCAGTGTTAAAGCTCTTGCTCTGGTAAAATGTTCTCATGGTCTAACTGGGGGAAGAAAGGAGGGAGATATTCAGCACAGAAATCTAGATACACTCCATTTTCATGTGAACTTTGTTGTTCTCCTTAAATAAGACAAATGACTTGGCCGATGCATGAATTTGTTGAGTTACACTAGGGTTTAAATAGCAGAGAACCCTAGCCAGTTGCTTTTAAGTGTTTGTTTTGCGGCAGAGTTGTCTGGGCAGAAACCACTCAACAGCGCCCCGACGCCTACCTTAAAAACCGTTCTGGCAGGGCCTTACTGCCCTCCAAAAGGGAGATAATCTTCCCACGATGCTTGCTAATTAGCTACCAAGCTGGGCTCTGGCTTTGGAACCTGCCCCCAGACCCTAATGTGGGAATGTTCAATCTTTGTGTGTTCCCCCATGGGTCACCATAAAAGCCGCCTACAGTATAGCTCATCCAGGGATGAAGGGAGGCTGGGTAGGCTGGGAGAAATGATGCAGTTTCCTTTAAAGAAAGCCCAAAGTTGTGGGAACCACTCAAACTTGGCAGGACTATCAACAAACAGTCTCTATTTGTTTAATTTGGGACTGACTACCCCGGCAGCTAATATGTGACCAGCTGCCTTCTTTATCAGTTTTTATATGAAAAATTGGATGGAATTCAATAAGGACAAATGCAAAATACTTCTTTTTGGAAAGAACATCAATTGCACACATACAAAATGGTAAATGACAGCCTACAAAGGAGTACTGCAGAAAGGGATCTGGGGGCTTGGTGGATCATAAGCTAAATATGAAGCAACAGTGTTGAAAAAAAGCAAGCATTCTGGGATGTATCAGCAGGGATGTTGTAAGCAAGACCAGAGAAGTAATTTTTCTGCTTTTCTCCACACTGATGCAGCCTCCATTGGAGTATTCTGTCCAGTTCTGGGCACCACGTTTCAGGAACAGCGTGGACAAAGAGGAGAAAATCCAGAGAACAGCAACAAAAATGATTAATTCCAGAGGGGGAGCCGTGTTTGTCTAGGTCAGGAAAACAAACAAGGCATCCTGTGTCTTTTGGCACTTTTAAAGACTAATACATTTATTAAACGCATAAGCTTTCATGGGCAGAATCCCACTTCTTCAGATGCATGAAATGGAAATGTTTGAATTGACCTTGTGACATCCTTCTCTGTAGAAATACCTAACATACTGCAATTTCTGTTTCATTCATCTGAGGAAGTGGGATTATGCCCATGAAGCTCACGTGATAAATAAATTTGTTAGTCTTTAAAAGTGCCACAGGACTTCTTGTTTGTAACAATGATTAAAGGACTAGAAAACATGATCTATGAGGGAAGATTGAGAAAACTGGGTTTGTTTAGTCCAGGGAAGAGAAGACTGAGGGGAGACATAGCAGTTTTCAAGTACATAAAAGGCTGTAACAAAGAGGAGGGAGAAAAATGGTTCTCGTTAACTGCTGCAGAAAGGACAAGAAGCAATGGGCTTAAATTGCAGCAAGGGTGGTTTTGTTTGGGCAACAGGAAAAAGTTCCGAACTGTCAGGTAGTTAAGCAGTGGAATAAATTGCTAGGGAGGCTATGGGATCTCTGTCATTGGAGATTTTTAAGAGCGGGGCTAGACAGACATCTGTCAGGGATGGTCCAGATAATACTTAGGCCTGCCATGAGTGCAGGGGACAGGACTAGAGGATCTCTTGAGGCCCCTGCCCATCCTACGAGTCCATGATTCTGTAACTCTAGTGCAAAAAAGATTAAGCATGGCTCACTTTTGGTCTTTGCCTGGCAGCCCTGGCACTCAGAATCTGGCCCGCCTTTTGGCAGTCTGGTATGACTTTCCTTTTCCTTCCTCCCTTTTTAGCTGCATCTCCTGTGTAAATCTCAGTTCCATTTTGCTCTCTCTCTTTTAGAGCCTCTCTCTCCACCTCACTGCCTGGGCTTGTCCTTTCTGTAGCTTGCATTTACATAGCATCCTGAGGATATCTAAAGGGCTTTGCAGCAAGTGATATATGAGCTAAATACAGGAGTCACATCTTCCTTCACGGACGTGCGGGCACCTCTGGATTGGAACACAATTGCCATATAACAGTTTTAAGACAAGCAGTGAAGAACGTATCTTCTCCAGCTGGTAGGCAGAATACAGGTTGTCTGAGTCACAAGAAATGTGTCCATTTTGCCTATCCCAGGAATAGGTTTGGTTGAAATTTCTAATTTCCAATATTTTTTTGACAAATTTCATCAAAATGAAATTTCTGTGGGAAATGTTCATTTTTAAAGCAAATTTTTCTCTTTTCACCAAAAAAAAATAAAAATAAAAAAATCAGTTTTTGGCAAACTGAAAATCTTTGACTGTTCAAATGTCTTCAGTAAAACCAAAAAATGTTACCCCACTATCCCAAGTTTTTAGGCTTTTTGGATCCACAAAAGCATTCAGTTTTCAAACCAAAAGTTTTAGAGAGAATTTCCAATAATTTTTCTTTTAATTTCCATCCAAATATTTGGAGGACAGAAGAACCCTTCCTGCCCAACTCTATCCAAATGTCTAAAATTCTAAATGTTCCTGCGAAATGAATGCTGCTACTGTGCATTTCTGAACGTGGAGACCATTCTTATCTTTTGAAATCAGAGAAAAGGTTTGCTCTACCTAGGACCTTTGCTCTTTGCTCTACCTAAGACCCTGTGGGTAGGTATTTAAAAAGCATTTATTCAGCAAAGCTCTTAGGCATGAGCTTAAGTCCCCGTGATGTGCTTAAATACATGTTTAAGTACCTGGCTGAACTGGGGCCAGGTGTAGGAGGCTGGAGGCCAGGAGTTTAATTCCCAGCCCTGCCGCTCATCCTGATTTTATATTGGTGTCACCCCAGTTACACTATGGAGTTAGTCATGATTTACATTGTGGTAAGGAGAAGCAGGCTCAAGGGTCTCCCACAAATCTAAGCAAAGCCACAGACAAGAGTTATTCCAGTAGCCTTGAAATAAGAAGCGAAGGTAAACCAATGCAGGGATAAAACAAGGAGAGTCCTGTGGCAGCTTAAAGACTAACACATTTCTTCAGGCATAAGCTTTCGTGGGCTGCAACCCGCTTTGCCAGCTGCACTGCAGGACTGTTATCCTGAATTGGAATTGGCATCAATGAACGGCTCCATTCATCTCAACGTGGTGTTAACTCTAAAACCTAAAGACTGCAATGGAAATGTCAACACTTCACTTCAGCAGGAACAACTCCAACCTGCTTCTCTTCTCTCCCCAAGCCCATAAAGCTCTGACTATCTGCTACTGAGTGGGCAAGCCTCCAGCCTCCCTGCCCGCAAGATCTACAACGCAATGCCGGTCAAACGAAAATGCTTATTATTAAACCATCATGAAACTAACTAGAGGAGGGTTCTCGCTCCCCCAGTTCTGTTTGCTGGGGATGAGGGAGCTTTGCAGTGTGGATTCTGTGGTGTGTATGATTTCTAAAGCCAGTCTTACACCCGCGTTTTGGCTGCTGCATGTCCTCCACGTCGTGTTCACCACGTGCTTCTACTTAGCTCTGCAGTGCAGTTCTGTCCCACCTCCACAGAAATGACTCTAAATCCCCTCCAAAATTAGGCACTTTATTCAGCCAGGTCAGGGCTATAATAAAATGCAACAGTCTGTGTATTTTTCTACACATCGGGACAAATAACAAATGCATCTATTCTAAAGCCGCGAGTCATTTGTTTTGGTAACCAGGGCGATTGCCAGCTGCCGATTTAAACCTGAAATAAGCTATGAGCTCATCCCTCCAACAATGCAGTGGGCTCGAGTTAGTGCGGCTGGATGACAATTAAGTTGGGGGTTTGGCAGCAGTAAAGCGCGATGAGAAACAGGCATTCGGAGAGCAATGCAAAACATTTTGCTAGCTCACTCTGGCTTTGTCGTGCGAGCTATAGAGCCAGAGATATTGCCCAGCACCTGGCCGAAGGAGTTATCTTCGTAAGCAAAGCAAGCAAGGATTCCGGGGGCGCTTTTAAAGACTAACAGATTTATTTATCGCGTGAGCTTTCGTGGGAGAAAATCCCACTTCGTCAGACGGTAGAAGATGGAGAACTACAGATGAATGGGAGGAAAATAAATGCAGGGAAGTGTAAGTCACGGGATCAGGTCAGACTTGTTACAGCAAATCAATGCGTTTTTTGAGATTCAAACAGTAGAGGACAACATATAGGAGGGAGGTGAGGGGAAAAGGGAAGCAAAATTACCTGTTATAATGGGGGGAAAACATAGTCTCTATTTAACCTTAAATCGATGGTGTCAAATCTGCACATGAATTCCAATTCTGCAGTTGCTCTTTGAAGCTTTGATTTGTAATCCATTTGCCGCTGTACAGCCATTAACACGTGATTCATGGCGTGACCAGGAAGATTGAAGTGTTCCCCTGTTGGGTTTTGTACTTCTCCATCTTCAAGCGTCTGACGAAGTGAGATTTTCTCCCACAAAAGCTCATGTGATCAATAAACGTGTTAGTCTTTAAAAGCGCCGCAGGACTCCTCGTTTGTGTTGCTAAACTAGACTGACACGGGCCCCCTCTGGAACTTGTCATCTTTGCAAGCACACAGCGATAGAAGTCAAATCTGGGAGGGAAAGCGGGAGGTGCCTAGCTGACTGGAAAAATCCCAGCTAAAATTGTCTGAGCTGAGGTTTGTTGCACATCTTGTTACGGAAAGCTAGCTTTCTGTCCTTCCTTGCCACCCCGTCATCTTCCCTCTCCACATGCCCCAGACAGACTGCCCCAGCACGCCCTTCCCACCCTTCAGAATTTATACAGGTTTATTTCTGGGTGCAGCTCTGTGATGCCCACATTCCTGAGTATTTCTTAAAGTTGTGTGTGTGTATGTGTGTGTGCATGCGCGTGCATGCATGTGTGTGCGTGTGCATGTGGCGGGGGGGAGGAGTGCTTGCACATGCCCTCCTTTACCCTCTGCATTGTCAGTTCCTGCTTTCGCTCCTTCTCCCACTTGGCAGGCGGGGCAGAGGGGGGAATATCCGGTTCAAGCTTGCATGAGCCCTTGAGTCTTGCTTTCTCCCAGATGACTTCTCCAGGCAGAAGCTTGGTCTAAAGTACAAACTTACATTGGCATAAATCCACACCCCTGAGTGACGCAGGGATGCCAGCCCAATTCTTGGTGCAGAAAGTGCTGTAGCCACAGGAGGGCTTCTCCTGTCTGGGGGGGGGCAGGACCTATGCTGCTGGGCAAAGACTCTCCACTGAGCGTTACAGCTGCTGCACTGTAAGCGTAACCAAGCCCCCACTATACCCTCACTGACACTCGTATCCAGTCCCGTTAGAGCGCTGCGCCCACCCCGACATGCACCCGAAGGTAGCGTGCGCCTCGCTTGTGGTGCAGAATTACTCAGGCAGATATACTTGGCCAGGACAGTGAGCGGAACCAGCACGTGCTGCTGGAAAGAGGAACGGGCCAGTGAGTAGCCGAGGGAATTTAAATAGCTCTCTATCCTAGCAGGGAGCAGCAGCACAGAGGGCTTGGCGAGGGGAAGGCCTCTGCCCTCCATCGACCCAACCAGCAGCAAAGCGGAGGCCTGAGGAACCGTCCTGGGTGCACGTGCAATGAGAATCCTCGCGCTGTCGGATAACCTTAGGGGGTGGATGAGGGTTTGCCCTCCCTGCTTGCCCCAGGCTGGACGGTGCTTCCCCTCAGACCCTGAGCGAGAGGCTCTGTGATTGCCAAGGTCAGTCTCGTCCGGCTCACTGGAATACACATTGCCGAGGGAACAGTCACTGGGGCCAGATCGAACCATCTCCAGCCATCGCTGAGGCCCCTGACCGCCATCCGGAGCCAGGAAGCAGCATGCTGGGTACAGAGGGCTGCAGGATAGGACTGACTCCCTCCGAGACCCGTTCACATCTGATAGCTCCTGTGACCAGGCCGTCAGACGTCACTGTCGCAGGGAGGGGAACGACCACTCTGCTCGGACCCCTGTCCTGCCTTCTGCCCCCCGGGTCTGCAGACAGCTGCTCTCCTTGGGGCGCTACTTGCTCAGGAAGAGCAAAGCAGACAGGCCTGGAGGGTCCCTCTGCTGGGAGGGGAGTGAGCTGCTGTCCCACCGCGTTGGAGTGCAGTGGGAGGAAGATAGAAGGAGCTCACGTGTTCTCTGAGATTACGAGGAGCGGGAGGAGGAGAAGGTGCAGGAGGAGTGGGCAGTGCCCCTGGCACGCTCCTCCCTTGGTTTCCACCCCACTCCCAGTTGCAAGGAGCACTGAAGTGCGTTGCCAATACGTTAATTCATCAGTTCTCATCCCAATAAAGCAGACCACAGGCTGTCTTCTCACGGGCTCATTAACGCATGCCACTGGATGGCCCCCTGGAAACAGTGGTACCCAGTGGTAGGAAACGTTGCAACAAGCAGAGGTGCGACTGTGGACGAGAGCTGGACACTTAAGACAGATGTTGCGAAATGTGTGTTCTGTATATAAGTCTTTGGCTACACTGCCTAGCTCATCCAAACTCTCTCAGCAACACCAGGGGGGCAAAGAGGCTTCTAAAAAAATGTATGGGTTCAGCTCTGCTTTTTGGATGTGCCAGCTTTTATCACAGTTCATAAACATCATTAGCCTCACAGCCTGGAATTCCTCCAGCTGGCAGCCTTCTGCAAAGAGCCATTTAAAAATGAGCAACATAATCCAGCACAATCAGCCAGTGGTTAACGCTGGAACTCCATGATAGAAGTTTCCGCAGGGCTCAGCACACGCGCCGTGAACGAGTTACGTGAAATGAACGTAAGCGTGACCTCTCATTGTAAAGGATGTTCATGCTAGCAAATTATGTTCGTGCAAGGATTATAATTAATGCTACTGTAAACAGAAACATTTGCTAGCCGTGTGTGTCACCCTTTGATACCTGATGAGCTGGGATATGTTTTGGGGAGATATTTTCTTTCAAAGAGCTAGTGAAATAACAGCCCTTTTTGGGTATTTTCATGCGTTACTGAGACATTTTTGAGCCTGGTGTTAGTCTAGTGTGTAGCTAGCATCCTGGCAGGGAACAAAGAATGATTTGGGGATATTGCCTTTAATCGAATTACCAGGTAGCTAATGAAACACTGCAGCATTTTATCCTTCACTCTGGGCTGCAGTTTGGGTCACAAGGCAACAATTTGCTTAGTTTTATTAATTTTTTTTAGAAGTGCCCTCGTGTGCCCCCTCTTTTCTCCTGTAGCTTGGATCAGCGTGGGCCCTGGCTTTAGTGTCCGAAAATCAGACACACATTCCAGTTGGCTTGGAACATCTCCCTTGGGATGTTGCTCCCCAAAGGAGCAATATTTGTAAGCCATTCTTCTGCCCAGCATTTCAGATCCTGTACGTCGAGACAAACAAACCTGCTGCAGCCGCGCTCCGTTGGCTCACTCTGACGAGCGAAAAGTTCCACTGTCTTGTCCAGACCACAACGTCGAGTGGGGCTAATTCAGCCCTCTCTTCTCACTGGTGTAAATCCAGGGTAACTCCATTGACCCCAGACTTTTCATCCGTCTATGGGCGCAATCTGGCCCGACCGGTGTCATTTAATAAAGCTAGTGCAATGTCTTGCCAGTGGTGAATTTGGGATTGATTGTCTTCTTTCCTGCTGCTTTGTGCGTGGCTTCCAGAAAACAGCTCGCTCTTCTGAGTTCTCCTGTAGTGCTGGAGCATGCACACAGACAGTGTGCACCATGGCAGGCTAGCACACGGAAGACCACGCTCCAGCTTGCTGCAAATCTGCCTACCTAGGCAGCTGCCTCGCTTGGCTATGCCTGGAGGGGCGTCTGGGTGACTGACAGGTTCACTCTTTTAGCTCTTCGGTAGCTTCATGCTCAGAGTGGAGAGTCCATGGCCTGTGACAGCTCAGAGCTGAGCGCTGGCCTTGAAATCTTGCTCTCTGCTTCTCCTCTTGGAAGCGAGCCACACATGAGTAAAGAGAGAAGACATGGGTGAGGTCCCTGGGGTGGGTGTTAGGTGAGTGTCATCAGGGCCCATAAAGGGATGGATTTTTCTGCACTGTTGGCCCAAGAGTTTTCCTCCTTTGATTGCTGGGTCTTGCATTTTGGGAGCTAGCCAGGGAGGCGTTGGAGCCAGGGGAGTTACAAACATCACTTCATCTCCTTCCAAGATAGGATTGACCGTCTCACTGTGGATGTAGGTGCATCAGTGGGTTTCCTGCGCCTGGCGGTTTTTTTCTGTGCTGGGCAGCGGGCAGCCGGTAGTTTTTGGTTGGAGCGGAAGGGTTTTCTTAATAGAAAGATAAAAAAAGAAATGTTTTGGAAAGCAGAAGTAAAATTTAAGCTAAAATTACTCCTAGAGACCCGAGTGCAGCAAAGAGGGTTTTTAACACTTGGAGTCGAACATGGGATATGTTGGTTTGTTGTGTTAACGTTTCCAGCTCTAAAGAAAGCAACATAGTTTTCTCATTTTGTAATCCGGATTGGGATCATGCTGTAATTTCGTGGGGCAAATGAGATTAAGCAATGTTGAATACACTGGCACTCTGGAGCCGTGCCATCAATGGCTCAGGTTAGCAAATGCAAAGCTAGCTATAATTTCCAATCTAAATCCTCATGTCAAATTTTGAAAATGGCTCCGAAATCCTGAATTGGTGCTTTTGAAAATATAACCCCTTATTTCTACTAAGAATACACATGCATTTTAATACCTGTATTGGAAATTTAAATGGCCTCATTTTCTCTCCCGTGACATTGTCCTGCACCCTGGGGCAAGCCATGCACAAGATGTCTCATTAGATCACTGCATAAGCCATGAATCAAGCCAACCTGTTTCTCTGACCCACATGAACATTTAGCTTCACTTACCTAACGTGATTATAATTTTGCTTCTGCATTGCTCTTACCACATGTAAGGAAAAGGCAAATATGTCTTCTCTATGCTAGAGAAATAATTGCACAAACACACAGCACACCCGGAAATGCTGACCAGCTAGCAAATGTGAAATATCGGGACAGGGAGTGGAAAGTAATGGGTGCCTATATAAGACGATGCCTTGATTATTAGGACCAGCCTTATAAAATCAGGGCATCTGGTCACCCTACAGTGTGGGACGCAACCTTTGGGAAGGTTACAGTAGCAAGGGTCTGAATGTAAAAGAACAGCTGTCGGTCTGGGATTCTTCACCGGCGTAGCTAACCATTGCCAGGTGTCACAAGATTGTGTTTCTGATGCCTGTTCACATGTCCTACCTATTCAAGTGCCCACGTGCCTATGGTATATGTTTAGATGTTTGCTTTTTCACGAATAAGCGAAGGGATCTAAAACAGAGGATCATATACTTAAACTGCCATAAAAGGGAAAAGTTGTCAAGGGGATCTGAGCTGGCATGAGATGATAGGAAGGCCTGATCATCCCTAGGAAAAATGGTATGTAGCTGGACTGTGAGACCTTTCTAAAGGTCTCTGCCTCTGGCACGCAACCCAGCCATTCAGCCCTCTCTACTGCAAGCACACTTCAGAAAAAATGCGGTGCTTTATTGTAGGCAGCGAGATGGTCTCCCCTGTGAACGTGCATGAAAACGTTGCCAGCCATCGTGATCCTTGTCACGCCACCAGAAGGAAAACGAGCAGGTCAGGGCATTTTAAAATCGGTTTCTCTTCCCAACTAAATGAGCCAGGAAACGAAGCTGCAGCCCAGTACCGTTGGCTTGTAACCCTCAAGGTGTCTTGTCTTCGCTGCCTTTCCCCTAAGGATCATCTGTGAAGGGAATTTTCCGCATGAACCCTCCAGCGTTCGCAGGGCTCGGAACTCTTACAGGAATTCCCCTAACCCTCTATCCCAGGATAGGGAAATGAAATACAAATGATGCGCTATGAATGATGTTCAGTTTGTTCTGCACACCCTCCCCACTTGAAGCCAGGCTGTATTTCCCTCCACCCTTCCCTTGAAGCCCTGAGGATTACCCCAGCTTCTTCCATTTTGGCCCTGTCTAAATTTCTGTTGGGCCAGTTGTTCTCGGGGCTAATGGGTCTGGACTTGGCTTCCCTCACAGTCTTTCCTTCCCTTCCCTGAGTCTGCTAAGGAGATCAGTAAGGAGTGTGGAAGAACCATCTGTCTGTCGTCCGCTACTGGCTCCCGAGCCCTCCCAGATCCTCTGGACCAGCACGCCGGCATGTGGTGCTATTGCTGGGTGTGATAAGGCACTGGCCGCCTGTTCGGTTAGGGAATTTTCTATGGGTATTAATAGAACGAATGGAGAATAAAAACAAGTCTGTTAAGAACAGGAACATTTGCTTCCTGGCGTATGCACACAACCATAGAGCTGTGCACAACCCCGGAGCCCAGCCAGCACTAGCACTAGTGGTTTTCACAGGCTGTGCCTTTCAAGCTTTCTCAGTGTGGAGCACATCTTGTAAGGGAGGGTGGGACTCAAAGGCCACGTCCCTGCCCACTCAGGACGACACAGACCAGCTCCTCTCCCAGTGCCAGGCCAGTAACACCCCTGTGCAGGACAACGCTGGTGCACATGTAGCTTCTCTAATGGCAATGTGGCGGGGAGTCAGCCACAGGCGATCCGTTCTTTGTGGATGCACTCTCTTGGAGAAAATCATGTTTTGTTGACTTGAGCTAAGCTTTTGTGGGTCACTCACGTACAGCTGTTAAATAATCCAGGTGTGGTGACTTCCAAGGAGGTAACAAAAGAGTGAATGATCTCAGCTAAGCTGCTTATTAAGTGCCGACATGATTTAGCGTTAAAGTGAGAGAACAGCCTGGAGAATTCTTTCAGTCTGTAATAAAGAAATGAAATACACAGCACTATTGGATGCTCTGACTCGGGGAGAAATAAACACCAGTATTTCTGTTTAATAGATAAATCACTAAGTACTCTATTTGGACAGCAAGGAGTTGATATTTGATCTCGTTCTGTGTGCGTTAAGTTAGCCTCATAACACCATGGAGATTAAGCCCCTGTGCTGGCCGTGTGACAGCGGGATTAGAGCACTTCTTCAAGTTGTTTCTAAATATCAGTCTGGCCTTTACAGCGAAAAAAGAAAACCTCCTGGTCTCTTTCAAAACAAACTTCTCTAAAGTTAGAGCTGAAGTGGCCGTACCAGTCCAGGGAGTGACCTTTGTGACTAATCCATTCCACTGGGTCCCACTAAGGTGGATTTTGCAGCTACGTTTTTCCTTGTGAAGTATGCAGGACGTACGTGCTGACCGCTATTTAGAGCAACCAAAAATACACAGTCCATCCCGCGGGCTGATCCCTTCTGACTGCCAGAGTGAAGCTAGGCCCAGGGATACGTATTGTGAGGCTTTAGGGCTGGTTATTTTGAATATGGATACATAACTTGCCGCTTCCTAACGACTGCAAATAAAGTTACCCGGGTACTAATTGCTGTTGTCTCACTTGTTCCAGGGGGCCAGTTCCAGGCTGACTGGACTCGAGTGCCTATCCTCTAACACGGTGGCTTGGGGCGTACTTACACCGGGTCTGAATAACATAATGTATTATTTGTCTGGTGGTCGCACCTTTGGTCATAGGTCAGAGCCCTAGAGTGCTTGACGCTACACATACCCAGAACATAAAGATGGCCCCACCTATTGATTATTCATGCACGTCCTCAGGATTCGGCCTCGGATGTGTTAAAGCCATTTTGTAAGTTGTAACTGTACAGTAATAAGTATGATTAAGTAGAAAGGATGTGGTGCCGGGGAGGCATGTCTTGTACTTCACAGATGCACTAGGCATATGATGCAGTGTTGAAATCAAAGTGGATACATGAGACAAGAATGATGGAGAATTATGGCAGGTGAGACTACGGTGGCTTTTCCAGCTTGCCCCTTGAAGATCAGTGCTGTGACTCAGATCTGGGCCGTGCCTCAGCCAAATGTTACCCGCTGAACGGCCGGTCGCGCCCTTGCTGACTTTATATTACAATGACAGAGAAAACTGCACTAAAAGAACACGGCTGAAGTTGCAAAGCCCAGCAGGTGCCAGAAGAGAGGTTGCCTATGCGGTCCAAATTCAGCCATCTTGTGTGTGTTCATGTTGATTTCATGAGAACATGCTTTCCTTTCCATGGGAGCCCACGCTCACTCAGGACGGATGGGGAACAGGGCTGATTACTTAATGAGCCTACTATCGGTGGGACCCCTGCTAGTCCCAGTCCCCCACACAGACCTCCTAGGCTCCTTGTCCCAGGGTCTTCCTCAGCTTCTTACCCCATTCTCATCTACCACCACTGAGCTAAAATCTTCATCCCTCTGTGCTCCAGTGTGGCTGCCTCTTCCTTCTTTTCCTCCCTGCCTGTGTTTCAACAGGGGCCACCATGCTCAGGGCAGATGGACCCTGTAGGGTGCGTCTATACTTGTAAATTAAGTCGATTTAAACCTGCTTAAGTCGACTTAATTTACTCTGTGTCTACACTACACTTTCCTTAAGTCGACTTAAGCTGCTGCTTAAGTCGACTTAAGGAAATTTTAAGTTGACTTAATAAAACCTAGTTTTAAATCGACTTACTGGCTAAGTCGACTTTATTAAGTCGACTTAAGCCAATGTAGACGTGGCTTAGCCCTAAGTCGACTTTAAGGGTCCCCAGGGCTCCCCCACTGACCTCCCTCCCAGGGTGCCTGGCACAGCCAGAGCCTGGCATGCCCAACCACAGGGCAGGACACAGCCCTGCCCATCCCGCTCCTATACCCTGCCCCAGTCCCTGTCCTGCTCAGCCCCCATGTACTTTGGTACAATGGGGAAAATGCTGAGCTTCCTGGCACTTTTGAAGAGGTGCACTCCCAGGTCCACCTAGCCCCTAGAAGTTGAGTTAGGCGTCCAGTGTGGACACTCAAAGTTGATTTGGCAAGGTTGACTTTAAGTCGACCTAAATTTACAGTGTGGACATGCTAAGTTGACTTAACAAAGTCGGCTGGCAGTCGACTGACTGGTTGGATGGCAGTTGGCTTGCCCAGCTTTCCACTGGGTGTGAGTTCATCTCTGAACTTCCTTCATTCAGCATTGTGGTGAATTGTGTAGATCCATCAAAGGGAGAGCATTATACAGCAGGCAGACAGGCTTATGAAAAATAACTGAATGCAGTTAAGAGTGTGGGATATGCACTGGGAGCCATTCTAGATTGTTTCAGTAACAGTTCACTAATGATGTGTGGGAGGGACACAAGAGTGATCACTCAGGATGACATTTCTGTGGCTACTCAACAAACCTGCTTCTCCTGTAGGAGATTCCCCTTGGCGGGTCATCCTGCCAGGATCTGCACATTACTGGATTGACAGGGGGTCCTGATACTTCTGCTCACTCCAGAAGTTTTAATTTCCAAAGGTAAATGGAGCCAGTGGCTGGGTCTGGGGGCCCCAGGCCCCTTCCACACATTAATGCAGCTAAGACTCAAACAAAGATTTTTGGCCTCTCCTGCATTAGCTCAGCTGGTGAGCCAAAACGGAGCCTTCTCCTGGGGGAGCTGTGATGCACTCGCCTCGCCAAGAAGACATCTTCCAGGCACTGCCAGGGCCCCCAAGCTGTGTTGGGGTAGCTCTCACCAGAGTAGTCACTGGATGGGCTGTCTCTAAAGAACACAGTCATGGAGGAATTGGGTCTTTACGTCGTTACAATGCTGGTGCTTTGGCATGGGCATGCGTTGCTGCTGAAATATTTTTGGCTGAGATCTAAAGCCCCAGTCCTGGTAAGGAAAAAAAACCCTGGCACTTTTCCCAAGCAGAAAGTGTTGCATCCAATGTCTTGGTTAACCTAGCTACAGTAATTGCAGCACTGGAGGCCAAGTTGCTGACAGACTCTAGTTCAAATTTGCTCAGTTTCCTAGCGAATGCATGACTTTTTGAACCCTGTGATCTGAAAGTCAAGCTGGGTTCTCCCTGCCTGATCCATCATCCCCAGCAAGAGACGGTTGTGAGGCCAGCCTCTGCCCTCAACTGCTTTGAACAAGTCCACAGTATATTGCTGTTTGCTGCCGGGTATGTAGCAGACACAGCCCTGAGAACATTCAGGTGGGGCGAGGAAGGTAATGGGTGTTGGGGGAGGCAATAAAAATAAACTCTTTTTAAGCATGTACGATGAACGGTTGAGAACGTTTTCAGCAAACACCCTAACCAGACAGCCCAGGAGCTATGCAAAGTGGCCCTTCTGCACTCAGGTAACATACTATTTGTTCTTTTTGAGTCTTTGTATATCAAAAGCCGTAGAAAAGTCACTATGGCTATGTCTACACTAGAAAAACTAAGTCAACTTTGTTAAGTCGACTTAATAAGGTTGACTTTAAGTCAGTCGACCTTATTAAGGCGACTTAAAGTCAACGTAACCTTTCTAGTGTAGACATAGGCCCTTGTCAACCTTATTAAGTTGACTTAATGAGCTCAATTTAGGAGCTAATCCCCGTCCACACTGACTTAAGTCGACCAAATAAGGTTGACTTAAGCATTAAGTTGACCTAAAACGATGTGTTATTAAGTCAATTTAACCTGTCCTTACGTTGACTTAAGGAAATGCTTACATCGACTTAAGAAAAGCCCTGGGTGGACGTGGCTTTGTTTAGGTCAACTTAATACTCCTTATGTTGACCTAACGTGTAAGTGTAGATGCACCCAGTGGGCTGGAAATGGAGTGGACTGGACTCTTTGCTGCTGACTTGGGGCCTGGGTCAAAGGCTGTGCAAGTCCCTAGGAACCTTTTGAATTCCATCAGTGGATGTTGGATCCAGCCTGGCTGTGTGACTCCGGGTAAGTCACTTAAATCGGAGTGTGGTGGCTGGTCACAGGAATGGACAGGCCACCTGCTATCATGAGGAGATTTCTCCGGGGGGTGGGAAAGTAAGCATAATAGAAATTAACAGCAAAAGAGGTTTCAGAGGCATCGTCCTACCTGAGTAGTCTCAGTAACTCGGGATCTCTTGGTTCAGAGGCCGGTTTGCAGCCGTGCTTCCCTCCACCCCACACACCCTCTACTTTATTTGGCAGGAAGCTTTCCTGGCTTTGATTCTCTTCTCAAAGCCCAAAATAGAAAAGAGGGATGGAACGAAAACTTGGATGTACAAAGCAGGTCCTGATTTATAGCCCTCCACTCAACTCTCCATGTCAGTCGGCTCTCAGCAACCAGTCAAAGGTTTGCGATGTCCACAACAGGTGGAGTTAATGGGTGTGGAAAGCGTAGGAGCAGAGCAGATGGTGGCCTGGACTCTGTCCATGGCTGAGGGGAAGAGTCCTGAAAATATTCCAGTGGCAGAAGAGTGATGGACAGATGCTTACAGTCCCCTCATCCCATTTTGCTATTTTCCCTCTTTCCACTCCCTTTACTTCCAGTGTCCTGCTGGCCTATTCCATCCTTCGTTCCAGTCACATCCCGACCCCTATCCTTTTCCTTTGTGTTTATGTCTTTACTCTCTTCTCTCCTCAGTGCTTCAAGTGGTCTGAAAAAAATATGGTGGGGAGACCTGCTGTGATCTGGGAATAGCAGCTTTGGTGAAACAGTGCCCCTCAGCAAGCTGGCTGAAGTTTTATTTATTTATTTTGCTGGATCTGTGACCCCTTGGAGCCCCCAGTGTCCCCTGTAAGCAGGGAGTCTCCTACACTTTTATCTAGGTTCTTAGATAAGGCATTCAACCACCTCGTCTCTTAGTGCCGCACATACATTACTGAACTTATTCCCTGTCTTCCTGCACCCACCCCGAACTCCGGTTCTAAAAACATCCCATGAGTGCCTTGGGTGCTTTCTGGCTCACGTCACACAGCTGGCCGCACTCTGGATCTAGTGCTCAGGGTGGGAGTGAAGGCAAGGGACATGAAAATGATCCCTGTGTCATCAATGCCTTCCGCAGAGTGAGGTGGAGACGCCGTTCCCTGATGTAGTGTAGAGAGGTTGAAGAACATAGTCGAACCCCCTGCTCTACTCAGGGTTTAGAAAGGCCGTACCAACATCTATACAGCAACTTACTTTGCTCCCACGAGTCACCAGGACTTATGTATGGCTTTCTACAGATGAACAGGGTTAGCTGGAACGCTCTGGGGTGGGTAGCTAGGGCTGAATCGGGTTGAGTGCAACATATATCATTTTTGTAGTACACGGCGGCTGTGAAGGAGGAAAAGAAATACCCTTTTGCCTTTTCTGTATCTCACAGAAAGTCTCATTCAGCAGGACTCGGAATGGGATTTTTTTGCCGGGTGAATCTGTGCTGCCTCCGGTCCATGAAAGAATCCAGTCCTGATCCTTGGGAAGAGTTTTAAGGATACTTTGTGAGTAAAATCATTCCGCTCTGGATTGAGCTGGCTTCTTCCATGGAGGCATCGCCTGGAAATACCTCTGTTGTGCTGTCTCCATGACAGGAGAAAGCTAGTTCTTCTGGGTTGGGCCCCAGGCAGTCTATTCACTGAGGTTCCAGAATTGCTAGGGATGTTTTGTGACACAGCCTTTGGAGTTGGGTACGTGTTCTTCTGGCCGGGGAAGGCCAGGAAGGAGGTACTGACTTCTCAGTGGTGGGTTTTCAGTATGGTAGCCCTTGTATGGCCCCAGTTAAGGAACCATCTCTTGACACTGTCTGTTTTATCCATTATCGACCTGTCCCACTTCTGTCGTTTCAGAGCAAGGTCACTGAGACTGTGGTGTCAGGTCACCTCTGCCTGTTTCTGAATCATTCGGGGTTTAGACTGCAGTTGGGGGTAGGAACTGCACTGGCTCCCATAATAGTTGATCTTCTCTTAGCCACGGATGAAGGTGTCCGGGCTGGTTCGGTCAGTCTCCTTTGAGGCAGTTGAGTATGATGTGTTGAGAGGGTTGCAGTTCCTGGGAGGGGACGGTAAGTTACTCTTGAGTGGGTCTGTTGGGCCCTTTCTGGGCATGACCGAAGGGAACTTTGGGGCAATTGTTCCTTTGCCTGGATGATCCAGTTGGACACTGCGGAGGTTCCTTCTGTCCCTCCTTTTTCTGCTCGTCATTGGGAGAGTTAGTAAGGACCCTAGCTAGCAAGGATCTCATCATACTGCTGGTATCGAGCTTGGTCATTCCATCGCATCCAAATGGGCTGGAGCAGTGGAAGGAGGCACCAGTGTTTAATGGACTTGCAGAAGAGGCATGAGTTCAAGGGGCTGGTCTTATACATCCTAGACTGGTTGGGATTGGGTGATGGGAGGTCCAGGTGCTCTCACTGGAGCTTCTTCCTTGCAAGTGAGGGGTGATTCCCCAAAGGGGTCCATGACAGAGCTCTGGCACTGTGGCTGTATCCCTGACACTGAATAAAGACATATAACGTTAAGCAGCGAACTCCGTCTTATACGTTCCCTGCCTGAAATAGCAATCATTTACTGCACCTGTCCTCTGCTCTCACAGATGGTAGCTAGCCACAATGGCTTCAAATCAGGGAGCAGAATTCCAAAATCCAGCTGGAGGATAGCAAAACGATTCTGGGGCAATACACAGTTGGAAGAAACTGCATTAATTCGGGAGTCCTAATCATCAGTGTATCCTTATTTGCTTCTCTGTCACTTCACAATACTGTGTGCTGTGCAGCAAACGTACACGGAGGCTTTAAAGGAAAACTTTATTCTGCGATGCAGACAGGATGTTCTCCTGCTTCGCTATATTTATTGCTTCTCAGTTGTCTCTGGTGCTGGTGACTAATAGTTCATCAATGCCTGGCTATCTACTGGCTCTATTTAAGTGGCTGTTTCTGCCTTGTTGAGTGACAGAAGGACATGTGAGAAGGCTGAAGCTGCCCTGGCCTTTTCTGGCAGGATCATTCGGGTCAAGAAAATACTCTGGAAAACATAATGTTCAATCACTGTATATTCGGGTCCATGACACAGTCCTTTAACCATGCTGCCGACTCCACAGACACCACGCTGCTAAAACGGTAACTTGGAGGGGACCGTCTCCTTGGGCAAACTCCTCTATTAGCCGATAAAATGAAAGCGAGGCCCAAACTACCCATGTTAAAAAAGCACAAGCTCATAACCTCATCCTGGCCCCAGCAGTCCAGTGACTAGTGAACAGCTCTTCCCGAATTCAGGAAGACAGGATTAATACACAGAGGCAGAAAGACATGTTTAGGGCTGACGGTGGACTCACGACTCTTGGAACATGAATTCCTGCCCCTCATTGCTGGTACTATAAGGACCTGTGTCCATTGCCCTTCCAAATTCTGTGGGTATTTGATTCTCCTGCCTGGATTGCTAGGGAACTTGGGTCGGGCTGGCCTATCCCCTTTTTGGTGAAACTCCAGTGTCTCCCTGTGTTTGTACTGGGCTCTGTCATACTACGTAACAGTAAGGTACCAGAATGGCAGTAAATGGTCTGGAGTGAAGTGGGAAATTGCCTAAGGCCATAGAATTGTAAGATTAGTATGGATGGCAAAAATCATCTAATCTAACTCCTTGCCAAGACGCAGGATTTGTTGTGTCTAAGCCATCCAAGACAGCTGGCCTTCCCAGGCAGTCCATTCCATTGTCCTACTGTTCTTCCAGTTCCGCAGGTTTTCCCGAGATTTAATCTACATCGGCTGTGCTGTAGTCTGAACCCATCGCTTCAAGAGAGAACAACTTTTCTCCGTCTTTTTTATGGCAACCTTTCAAGTATTTGAAGAGCACTATCGTGGCCCTGTTTAGTCTCCTCTTTCAGATGAAACATGCCTGGTTCCTTCAGCCTTTGCTTGTATGGCTTGCATTCCATCCCTTGATCATCTTTGCCACTCTCCTCCGCCTCCTTTCCAGTTCCTCCGCCTCCTTTCTAGATGTTGGCGACCAAAGCTGGACACAGTCCTCCAGCGGAGGCCTAATCAGCACCCACTCCACCACCACTGCTGCCTCTGGAGACTTGCAGGCTGAGTCTCTGTTAAATGCCATTTTCTTTTTTTGCAACACCATCGCACTGCTGGCTCCTGTTGAGGCTGGGGACCACCACATCGCACAATCCTTCTCAGCAGGATTGCTGCCCAGCCAGCCCTTCTGTATTTGTGCATTTGGTTTCTCTTCCCCAAGTGTAGGATCTTACATTTGTCTTGGTTGAGTTTCGTTTGGTTGTCTGTAGCCCAGTTACAATAAGACGACCAACTGGGAAACGAGCTACGCCACCACCCCTCGAGTCAGGGAGCCATGCTCCAGACCACGTTGTCCTGTATTGTGTCACAGCAGAGGCACAACCCCTAAGATTTACTCTTTGGGGTGTACTGAGCATGCTCACATGGACTGAGACTGCTCAGTAACACCTCTGAGGCCTACCCGGTCGCCTCTGTGCCCATCAGTGATAACTTTACATTCATGGGCTCACTTTAACTCATTGTGCTGCAAACTACACTCCTGGGATGAAACCCTGGGGCCAGTTGAAGTCAATGACAAAACTCCCTTTCACTTCAGCAGGGCCAGGATTCCCCATTTTATTCTCTGAACCGCCTCCTGCCCCATTCCCCCTGTTTCTCCTCTTCATCGAGTGTGTGCGACAGAGCTCTGTGTGTGAATTACAGTCTCTGTCTCTCTCTCTATCCCCAGAACACCTACATGTTTACATTATGCTGTCCCATCCCATCCACGCATCTCAGCACTCCCACCAAAATGCACCCATCTCTGGTGTGGCACACTATAACCGTTTAACATCACACAGGAATGTTCCACAGCTCTGTTCGCCAGGAAGTGGAGAATACCAAATCTGTTTGAAATTACAGAGGCTATTTTAGAGCAGCTGAACTTAATTACTCATGCTGCCATGTGGCAAGAACCACCGGCACTCACATAGCAGCGGGTGAATGGTGTGCCAGAGAGTTACTGAAACCGTAACAAGAACCATTATCCATATAAACACCACGCGCATTGCCAAGAAGATCTGATATGTCTGTGGACACTACACTGTTCGTCTGTAAGGACACGGGCTCAGTAAAAATGCTAGTTGTTCTGATTCCTGTGGCCTCAGGAACCACAAGAACAATTTACTTGAATCTGATATAGTGTGAGAGCGTTTTCTTAGCCAAAGGATTTTAATGTTTTCCAAACAATCTGCTAAATAAATGGACCCACTCTTTTTGCCATTCGGGGAATGAATGTGTTCAGACATGATCATTTTGAGCAGGCATGGGAAACTTTCCGATATAAAGGACAGTTATGAAGGAGCTTGGTTGTGGTGCTGTATCTTTGCTGCGTGGGGCTTCCCAGCAGAGGAGAACTGAGCGGTGTTAATATTATATGGGGTGCTTTGCCCACCTTCCTGTAGTCAAAATGGGAGACTTCCAGATGTTTGCAGCACACTGGACAATACCCACAATGATACGTAGTGCTGTATATTCCAATTGCTCTGCAAAGTGCAGATGCCACAGAGATGGGCCTTGTTGAAAAGAATTGCAAACGCTAGCTCACAACCTCCTCTGAGTAGGTGAGAGGGGAGAGTTGAACTTGGAAGGTTAACAGACTTTCCCACGGCCCTGCAGGGAGTCAGTGTCATAGACAGGATTAGAATTCAGAATTTCTTGGCTTCCAGCCCTGAACTCAATCTACTGATCACCCCGTCTGCCCTGCCTGAGAGGAAAACGCTGTTCCTAGGGTGTTAGGGCCTCTCCTGATGTAGCTGCCTGCCTGTCACACTGTGAACGAGCGAGAACTAGTTGCAGAAATGTAGTTTACCAGGCCCCCTCAGCTCTGGCTGTGAAAATCAATTGCAATAAGAGGTACAGGATTTTAAACACCAGAAGTAAATCTTCAGGGCATATGAATTCCCCTGACACGTGCCCTATTCATTGTTAGGAGGCCGTGGGCTCTGGGAAGCCTACCTGGTGGTCCCCTCTACCTGTGCTGGCATTTTTAACTCATGGAGCCTCGCGGTTCTGCAGTCAGCATTGGAATGCCGAACAGGTCAGAATCAATATACTAAGACAACCCGGTCCCCAGCCATTTGGGTCTGCACATTAGGGTAACAAGTTGTAAATCACTTCTAAGCCAAGCCCAAATTGTACTTCAGCAGAGAGGTCAAGTTCCTCCCGTGCCTCTCTGCCTTTAAAACTAATTTGGGTGCTGAAGTAGTTGTACAGGTATTTATATGTTGTCCAGGGTACTTCCACCAGATCCTATTCTTCTCCCTTGGATCACCTAAAATGGTAAGAATTTTGGAGTGGGATTAATGCTGTGATCTCTGGGGAGGGGTGTGGACAACTGCTGTTGGCTTTTCTGTATTAATAGCCTCCCCTTAAATGTATTTTATCAAACGAGACCCATTCTTATCAGCCGAGAAACTCTGAACTCACTGTCTCGGGGCTGCCTGTGACTTGTGCCTGCAATAATGGCTTACCACAGACATTCAGGTAAAGTGGAAATAGTCCGACTGTTTAATAAGTGCTGGTCCTGTGTTTAAAATACCTTTATATTGGGCAGTGTGTTTTAGTAGCAGGGCGTTGTGTCATAAACGTGATTCTTTATGTAATGCATTCTTCGTGGTTTGAACAACTGGCAAGCGGTAATTAATGATAACCACGTGGGATTGCGGCCACAGAAGTTATTGCTCTGTGTAGCCAAAGATATTGTTGATTAAACTCTTTTGGGCAAGAGCTGGGTTCTCTCTGCCATGTACGTTGATGGGGCTTAGCAAGCAAGTTTCATGTGTACAAATATTTCATGGCTTCCAGTCTGATGTTAGGAGGTCACTGAAATTTTCCTACCTAAACCTACTGACAGCTGTTTGGGATTTTGATGGGTACTAGGCATTTTAACAATTTGGTCAACGTCCTCAAGTCAACGGGGTGTTTTCTTTTAAGGGGCCAGTGCATTGTTACTCCACAAACGAAAAATGATGACCATTTTACCATTCTGAATCTCATTGAAAGGTTGGGGCACACTGTCTCCTCTGTTTGCAGAACAGCTCGTGTTGACACCAATCTGAACTGCCCACATGGAACAAGTGGAATTCATGGCCCGTAAGAGTTAAGTTGATGAGAATAGGAGATTCTTTCAAAATTAGAGAAGCAGGGGCCAGAATGTTCATGACTTTTGAGTAACGTACGTGTCTATAGTATAGTAGTCCTTCAGAGAATAGTAAGGGTACTTCTAAATTTTTGCATTCGAAGTAAGAATTAACGTCTGTGGTGTCACTTTAAGCACCACTAAGAGTTAATAGAACCACTTATTTAATGTAAATTTTAGTAAGACATTTCTATTCCATTAACAATCAATGTCTTATGAAAATGCACACACGGGAGTGAAGATGGCCATCATGTGTGTTATGCTGCATGGCAGGTTTGAACTGCTCTTGTGGATAGGACGCTGGACTGGGATTCAGATCTACCCTCAGTTTCTGCTCTGCAGCAGGTGCCCCGCGTGACTGTGAGCAGGTGATTTCGGTCCTGCTCCTGTCTGTAAAACTGGGATACTAGCCCTTCCCTGCCTCGGAGAGGTGTGGTGAGGGTACTCAGCTCCTCTGGTGAGGAAACCACACCGATAGATATTGCAAAATGCGTGAGGAACTTGCAGTAGCTCATGCCTTAATAAAAACACCTCTCGTTTACCAACATGGTAGCTTGCAGATTGTGCCGGGTAGGAGTCATGCACTGAAGGTTTTAGATGGAATAAGGCAGCTCTTGGCTAATCCTCTTGCATAAATGAACCTTAAGTGTTTCTTTTCTCTCTTCTTCTGGTTTGCAGGGCTATGTACCACCAGCCCGTAATGCTCTCTGGCAAGAGGAGCTATTAATTTCTTTCCTCACCATGAATTAAGGGGAGGTCCTTTTTAAGTGTGTTCTTGAGGTTTATAGCATTGCATGAAGGGATGCAGAGTACAGGAACTGAGAATATATCCATGTCCCTCAGCACAGCTCCATTGCTACATCGATCGACCCTGGCAGAGGATGTTTTCTTTGCAGGCTGACTGAGAATACCATTTGTCATGTTGGTCCCAGGGTAATGGAGAGACGAGCCAGGTGAAGTACAAGCGTTTATTGGGCCAACTTCTCTTGGTGATGGCTTTTGAATTTCACAGAATTTCATTCTTCTTTAGGATCCTTTGAGAGCCTCAAGTAGGAAGAGGAGTTCAGGGTATCTAATGAGATTGTACTCCTCTTTTGGGCCCTCTTCCAAGAGCTCAGACTTCCCTGGAGCAGCGGCACCAGTTTGCCTAAGGCAGCTCCAGAGACTCACCATCTCCAGCTAAACACAAGGAGTCCCGTGACACTTTCACAGACTCACAGATTTACTAAGGCACAAACTTTCGTGGGCTATAACTCACTATAATCCACGAACGCTTACGCCTTCATACCTTCGCTGGTCTTTGACCGAGCCACACGACTCCTTGTTTGCTTTGCTGAGCTAAGCTAACATGGCTTCCCCTGGAATGTGCTATCTAGAGCTAGATATTCAGTTCCCAGCAGCCCTGGCAGTGCAAAGCCTAGACCTGACCACCTGGTGAACTTGGGCACTTTTAGAGAATTGTTCTGTGGAGCTTGAAAGCTTGTCTCTTTCACCAGCAGAAGTTGGTTCAATGAAAGAGCTGAGACTAAGTCAATAATGTATCAACATCCCCATAGAAGGTTAATAGGTCAATGTCTCGTTTTCCTTCCTGAGTGGCACACGGGTTAATAAAGTTAAAGCACGTTTTCCCTATCCATTTTTAGAGACCAAATGTTGCGTTCTGGTATAAAGGTTTATCTCATTTGTACATGCCCCTGGAGACAGTAAGACGCGTCCTGTGCTAAGCTCTGCTTATCAATTATGAGTAAGTCTCATTTGTTAAATGTGTTGGGCAGTTGTTGCTATGATGTGTTACTTTATATAGCATGACTGAATTCCGGGTAATCAGGCTGAAGGCCAAGAAAGCCAGGAAAACGAGTGTTCGTATGTTTGGAGGGAGAAAGAGGAGCTGGCAGAAGGGTTTAGAAATGAATGCTCGGAAGGACAAGTTGATTATTCAGCTCTGGTTGTTGCAGATAGTGTGTGAGCAAGAATGTCATTCTAAACACTGTTTATTTGTACAAATGCAACCGTTCTTGCACCCAACCTCATGCTATGTTACAAGCAATGCTTTTTGGCTTTTGTGTCCCTTGGAGAAATATAGAGGTGTTTAAAATATTCTACAATTATTACTGATGATAAAGGCGAACAGAAACCTCACCATCGGAGAGGAGAAATGCTTAACTCACCGCCCAAGGCTCTCTAGGGTTAAAAGGATGGGGTGTCTGAAATGGGGGTGGCTTTTGAAAAGGAGCAGAGACTCTTTTTGCACAATCAGCCAATTGGGAGCTTGGGGGTCAGGTACATCGACAGCTAGATTGTGACTTGTTTTCACATGGATTCACTGATATTTGATAAGGTCGTTGGTGTGGCCTGCTGTAGTAGTCCAACCCATTGCTAGCTCTACGTGTTTCATTGCCCAGGGCTGCTGGGAACTGAACACCTAGCTTAAGATGGTGCTAATTTCCAGAGCTGCATTAGGAAATTGGCCCTGCTGCTCCGGTGAAGTCTGAGCTCTTGGAAGAGTAACAAAGAAAGGGTTACAAGTGTCATTGGATCTCTTGAACTCCTTATTACTTGAGGGAGTTTGAGAAGTTGGCACTTAATGTGGGAGATCCTCCTCTGGGAGTTCACACCCCCACACGTCTACACCTAGCTTAACTCACAGCTCATGGAGATCAGCTGCAGGGGGGGGGGGTGGGAGGGAGTCATTCAGGTCTGGATATTGCTTGTGCCTTTTTCCTCAGAGTTTCCCAAGCAATATTTTCTTGCCTCAGTGATCGGTTTGTATGTAAAGCCGAAGGAAAAGTTGGATCAGAACATACTCTGATGACGTACGATGTTCAATAAGGCTGTTCTGACTCCAATCAGCTAGACTCCATGGTCAGGAAAAAATTAGCGGGTAGAAAAGTGACATCCAAAGAAGACATGGTCAAGGTTGTTTTAACCTAGAATGCATGCACCACACTCTTGCGCATGTGCTGCACCTGTATCCTTGATTAGTGCCTGCTTTTGACGCATGGGGAGCTAGTTTGTATAGAATACGTGATGCACTGAGCAAGTTGTCTAACGCAACTCCATCACGATACGCTCCGACGTAAAGCCAGGTGAAGGAAGGAGGGACCAGGGGAGAGGAGGACTCATGGGATTTCCGTCCAGCCAGAGTTCTGTTAGTGAGGGATAACGTGGGGTGGCTTTCCAGACAGCAGGGGCAGGTTGCTCTGGGGACACAGACCTCTCTTCTCCCAAATAATGACCGAGTCTCCGGTTGAGTGGAAGCGAGGGGTGTGAAGGAAGGGCAGATGGGTCAACGACATCTCAGTGGTACTCTCAGGAAGTGCAGACTGGTGCAGGGATTGGGGACAGATGGCCGAGTTTGTCACCTCAGGGCTGGAGCACCTGTGAGTCCAGGTCACCCCGGCAGTCCTGCCGGAGAGAAGGGCGGAATGGCTGTGGCCCACCCCTGGCCAGATGTGCTCCCTCCATGTTAGGGTTGCTGCATGTTGGCTGGCTGGAGCGTGATGCCGGGGTAACTGCAGGTTGGGATCTGGGGCTTCAGCCCATAAAGCCCATGCCTTAATCTAGCCCTGGGTCCAGGCCATAATTAGCCCCTCTGTTTACAAAAACCTGGAACGCTCCGGTAGCTGGAGTCTGGCAAAGTTACGGGCTGGTTCCCTTCCCATCCTGTGCGAGGAGTGGCTGGTTCGGTGTTTGTCTTTTGCAGATTCTGTAGCTGGACTGGCCGAATTGTTCTCAGTACGTGGTGCTCTCAGGTTCATCGACATGGTTGCAGGGAAGGGCCATAGGTTTGTAGGCTTCTTCGAGGGGAATCATAAAACTAAGCCCAAGCGGATCTAACGCTGGCCACCCCAGACTGCACTTAATTCAATTTCTCTAAAATAAATCCTGTTGGGTGGACAGGGCTGCGCATATTTGGCCCCAATGAACATAGTTTCCATAGTTCTCATCGGTTTACATGTTTAGGAAATGATTCAAATGTGGCTCTTGGCTCAGTTCCCTGCAGTGCAGGGGTTCAACACAGCGCTGTCTGTAGGCGATTGCTGACCCTCTGACCTTGGCAAGGCAGCGTTTCCAGACCAGACAGGAAAGCTGATACTGGCCCCAAGAGAACATGATTGGAGAAAGCTGTTCGCCCTGCAGCCGGCACAGAGCTGGTGGAAGCTCTCCCCTGATCTCTGCCACTGACTCACTATGCAGTGTCCGTCTCTCTCTGTGCCCCAGCTTATCTCCTTTCTAATGCAAGGAGGGGAAAACTCCTACGCATCCCTGCCATTGGTCGTCTCCTCTATTGAGCAGCGGGATTGCGCCGATGTAACTGGGCGCAGAATTTTACCCAGGGTTGCTGGAGGCCAGAAACCAAAGAGGAGACAAGGAGGAGGTTTTCCCCCCTTTAAAACCTCGGCAGTGCCAGGGGGGCCGAGCCCACCTCTGATCTCTTAATGTCACCAGGAGCTGTGAAACCCAGGGTGACGCCGGCCAGACTGGATAGGAGGCCCCCCTGCCCACATTTGCGGCTCATGGCAAATCTCTGAGCAAAGAGAATCAGGACAACAGTGGATTCTCCTACCCAGAGGATCCCCCGAGCTCTGCAGCCACGGAAAACTCCCCTGGAAAGTACTTTTTGCTCCCGGTTGGCTGGTAGTTCCTGAGACCCCACGGCATAGCAATCTGCTGGCGTTGGTGGCTCTCACTGGCTCCAAAGATCGCGCTCCCATCAACCCCAGTGGGACCAGGACTCGGTCCCTTAGCGTGCGGTTTCTGCGGGTGTAATGAGTGGCGGCTGCTTTTCTTTATGACGGGGCGGGTGGTTGCAGGGCTGGATTAACAAAGGGTCTGTGCTGGCCTGAGTGGGACTGGGTCTTGCAGGGCATTGGGGGACCTGGGCTGCAGCCCCCAAAGGCCCTGCCTTGATCCAGCCCTGCCCCACCTCCATGGCCCACCCTGCCCCCATGTCTGTCCAGTCGGCAAGCCCTGCCCCCCCCCCAGCACCGGCCAGGCCCCCCCTCCCCCATGGCTGGCTGGTCTGCTAGGTCCTCACCCCACCACATCTGAGTGCTGCCCCACCCCGCCCCCCAGGCTGGGCCCCAAAAATGGGCAGCCCTGGGCCCCCAGGAGCCTTAATCCGGCCCAGGCGGTTGGATGTTTCCCTGGAGTTTGGCGGGTTTACGTCTCTGACGGTGGCCAGCAGGCATCACCAGGAGGGGCCGGATCGGCTTTACAAGTGGCTGGAGTATTTGCACTGCCTCGTGACACGACACAGCCCTGCGTCCGTTTGTCCGGTCACACCCTGCAGGGTAGGGCTGTGCTGTACCCCGTGTACGGTGGGGGAACCACAGCAGAGAGAGCCCACGCCGGGCCACCCCTCCGGAGCATCATTCGGAGTCACGCGGCCGCCCCGCATCGGACAGCGTTAGTGCTGAGTGCCCTGGGGTAGCGTTTTCTCTCTCCATTTCCTCAGGGAAGCAGGTTGTGGGGCGCAGACGCGTGCGCCAAGCGGAGGCAGAGAGAACGGGCGTCAGCGGCCAACAGCAACAGACAGCAGTGACCCTTTCTGGCGCCTTCATGCTGGTTTCCTGCAGGCCCTGCTTTAGGGCTATCAATTGAATTTCCTCTTAGCGGTTTCGTTTGACAGGCGGCGGCCCCGTCCCTCGTCCAGCTGCCTGAAGGAGGGCAGAGCTTGTTCATTACCGTACAGTGAAGAAACTTGGCTCGGTGTAACCTGGGGACGCAGACTGCCAGAATAAATTAGCGAAGGCTGTTTTACACCCCCTGAGTCACCGCTTTGGGAGGAGCGTTCACACATGACGACGGGACTGTGGCTCGGTGCAGATCCCTGTATGCCAGGGAACAGGGACACGAACCGGCCTCGCTGTGGCCAGATCCAGGGGAACATCCTTGGGGAATGGAGCAGGGACCTGCCAGCCAGGGATGGGGAGCAATGGCGGCTGAGCTCTGCACTCCCAGCCACGGTGCAACTCAGCCGGCAAACGTTCCTTCCAGCAGAAAATGCATCACACCTCCGCTGGCTGGACCGGCAGGGGCCAGGGCCCGAATGGGAGCAAGCAGCCAGGCGATGATGGAAGTGGTCCCCGTTAGCTGGGTCCCTGGGCATGACATTTTGGGCCCTTTCTCGCTTCCCTTCCTGGGAAAGCCAAGCCGCATGGAGGGGGCGGTTGGAAACATACTGTTCCCCACAGGCTTTCCAGCCCCCTGGACGAGAGGCCAGGGTGGGGGCTGGCGGGGCGGGACATGGAGGAGTTTGGAGCTGGCTGAGTGGAGGATGGCGCAGCGGTTGGGCTCCATGGTAGTCGCCATCGGTTCCCTGACTCCTCAGCCGGGTGTTCTTGGCCACACCCCCCCCCAAACCAGCGCCTCTGCCACCACCGCCCATTTCGGGAAGGGTCAACCCTAGGAGAGAGCCCCCCCCTCCAAACCAGCCAGTCACCCCTGCCCCCAGCTCAGAGGGCAGATCACAGCAACACGCCTGCAGCCTGGGACGCCTTCCATCAGCCCCTCGTTCGGCTCTGAGCTTTAATTGTGCCCCCCCCCCCCAGCACCAGCCTCCCTAAGCTAGAGGAAGGGACAGGTCTCATGGGCTGGGCGTGAGATGCCCTCTGGTGGCAGCAAAGAGTAAGCATGCCCCCCCAACTCCCCCCCCAAATCTGCCATCCATGCTGGGAATAAAGCATGCATGGTGGGCGGGTCTGGATGTGCGGGAGCAATTTGCCAGGGCCTCACGCCTGGGCCAGGACTGCATTAATGCACGTGTGCACACACACACACACACACACACACACACACACACACACACACACAC